>KZ454830.1:1104256-1137950 GCA_002786265.1 Apostasia shenzhenica
CTGACAATCTTCACTGCCCTCTTCACCGCCTCTTCCAGGTCCTCCATATGTCGCCCCCGCCATCCAGAACTGTTCTCCACCAGAGCCCGTAGGGAGAAAACTTCAGACTTCAACAACTCCTCCCGACGGCGAGCCTCGGAGGCCACTTCTTTCGCCCCTGACAAGGCTTCCCTGGCCTTAGTCAGTTCCTCCCTCAACCTCCTTCTCTCCTCTCTCAAAGCCTCCCTATCATCATCCAAATCCTTTAACCTTTTTTGGAGGTCTTTGACATGGGCAGAGTGGGCTTGGTTCACATCCGCCAGATTGCGGTTAAACTCTCCCATCGCAATCTCACTTTTGTTGGCCCACTCCACATTAACCTGGGCTAGAGAGGCTAATCTGCCTTCCAGTTGGAGTAGCCCCTCCAACTCCTCTTTCTGATTACTCAGAGAACACTTTGTAACTTGAGACAAAGCATCTTCTGAGTCCCTTATCCTCTGAAGGTAGTAAGATTCCGCTATCTCCTTTCCCTTCAAGGACTTCACCACCTCCAGAACTTCGGAGGTGTTCCCCGAGATCTCCTCCTCTGTCCGCCTTATCTCACTCAGCCGGTCTCCCAGTACGCTTCAAACACCCCCGACACTGAGGGAGGTACCGGGAACGGCCGGGAGGACCTCTCCCCTCTCTTCCGCCACCTTCTCCGCCTCTGATCCCCCTGAACCAGAAGCGGCGAGGGGAGGCTCACCCCTCGTTAAGACCAACCTTTTTCCCGATAGCCCCCTTGATTCTTCAGAAATTGGGGTAGCATCAGAGGCGTGAATTGGGACCCTTAAACGAAAAGACCTACCAACAAACAGGGACGGTTCCCCCTCACCTTCATCAGAAACCCCGACATCAGGGAGGAACCGCCCAAACTCTTCACCCTCGAGCATGACCTTCCCTGGTACCAACTTCTCTTCACTAGCTGTTTCCCCTATCAAAACCACCTCCCTCAATTCCTTGGCTTTCGGAGGTGACTTAACCGGAGATTCAGAAACTACCACTACCGCTGCGGCTTCGACGCTCCCGGTACCCTGGAGGGACTCCAATGTCTGTACCAGGGCACCGGCAACCTTAGCCGTAGGGGCTTTTACCTCCAAAGGCGCGCCTGCTTCCAGCATCTTCTTCCCCGGAGGGGCGTCCGTCACTGGTGCTCCGGCCCTTTTCTTAGAGAGGCCGAACGCAGCCTTCCATTTTCTCTCCGCCATCTTTATGGTCGCTCTCGCCTTCTTTCAGAAAAAAAAACTCACCAGACAGGAAGGATGGAATGCGAAGCAACAGCCTCCGCCCCCATCTTATCCTTGCAGACCTTGGGTAGCGCGTCCACCTTCGCGACGGTTCGCATTCCAGGACCCATATTAATATTCGCGCCCTGACAAATGCGGGGGGCTGATGTTAACACGTGGTTCCCGCGCTGCATCCTGGCCGAACGCGTGGCGCCTGACGGGTCTGTACTTGATTGATTGATTTGCTGACTCAGCTTCCCCAGTTTTGCAAAGACTTATGGACCCAGGTCAAACCTCGGGCCACGAGGATTCACCCAACCGTCGACTACGACGTTCCAGCGATCATCCCTCAGTAACCTCGGACCCGAGGGTCGATCCGGAGGTAACGCCTGTCACAATCAGCTTCACCTAACTCCGCCGATTTCCGTACAGACGCTCTTCCCCATAAGAGTATCAGCATTAAAGGATGTCATCTTCCTCGTACAACTGCGACCTCTCAGCTGACAGTGCGAACGGCGCTCGGAGCTCACCCGACCACCTATTCCTCCGCGAAACCGGGGTGGAGCTACGTGTGTCAACAGCTATAAAAGCCGCTGAACAGTCCCAGTCGCGACACAGTCTAGGACAGAAGAGAGTGAAAAACAAAAGAAAAACGAGAAAGGACAGAGAACTCAGGGCTTTAGAGATTCCTGGTTTCTCATTCATTTGTAACAAAGCCCCAACTGAGGAGCTGCTTCTTTTTTCTTCTTTCTCTTTCCCATAAAACAAAGCACTGTATAAACCATGTTTGGGGGTTATTTCTCCCACCTAGTGAAATTCCTTCGCTGACGGACCAGTGGACGTAAGGGGATTCCATCCCTGAACCACCTTAAATCTTCGTGTGTTTTTCCTGGTTTATTTCGGACAGAATCTTCCCCTTAGGCCTCGTTAACAGAGCTCGCCTCTTTGTGCCGCCGCCGTCTCCCAGAACTCTCTTTCTCTCTTCGGTGTTCCCTGACCTCCACATCCTACAGTCACACAATAGAAGTGCATTCTTTTTCAGCATGACTTTATAGGTTTTAAAAAAATATATTTCTTATCACACTTCAATTTAAATTGTTATGCACAAATATGCTGCCATTACACCTTTTATCTTATTTAGCAATATATTAATTCCTTCCTTTCTCTGTTTGGCGCGAGGACCAAAACGGGACTAAAATAATATTAATTTAAAAAATAATGATAATAATAATAAATAAATATTTAAAATTATTTTACACAAATTCAAAATAAAATATTATTTTACTTTATATACTCAATAATTTAAAATAAAAATATCAATTTTATTTCACATTCTAGACCAAAATATTCAAATCGAGTATTTTGATCTAAGATGTGAAATAAAGTTTATATTTTAAATTATTGAGTACGTGAAGTAAAATATTATTTTTTATATTAAAATTTGTGTAAAATAATTAAAATAATTTATTTATTATTATTATTATTATTTAAACTAGTACTATTTTGATCCTATTTTGGTCTGGTAGCTGATCAACACTTTTTCTCATATTTGGTCTTGTTCGGCAAATGCCTAAAATTAGGCAAAAAAATATAATAATAATATTTTAATTTATTATAAATTTTAATAACTTTATTTCACACATCCAACACAAATTCCAACCTAAAAATCAACTTTATTTCACATCGTACACATCCTCCCAATATTAAAATAAATTTTTTTTCCCATCAATTCTATAAAATAAAATATTTTCTCTTTTCTTATCCGAATTTATCCTCCAACCAAACAAGCTCAGGCATGCCTTTTACACTTATATTTTAATATTTTTAGCATAATACAATTGAATGAGTTTCACATTAATTTATTTGCTTTGTCTCCAACTTATAAATTTTCTTGAAGAAAATCATCAAGGAAATTAAAATACTCTACAAAGTGATAAGAAGTTGAAATAATTTATTTCCTGCAGATTTCTTTCTCAACTTTCTGTTTTCTCTTCGTGCAACTAATCATCTACATTATTTGAATTTTTTTCCTGATTTTCTCGTTTTATTAGTAAGGAAAGCAAGTTTATTTGTGAGAGATTAAGATTGATCCTGTAAAAAATTTGTAAGTAGGCTTGCTCGACTTTGATTCTCATAAAAAGCCATAGGAAGTTAGTAGATTTGCTTGGCCTTGGTTCCTATAAAAAGTTGTAGGAGTGAGTAGGTTTGTTCGGCTTTTGTTCCCATAAAAACTCGTAGAAATTGTATTTGGTTTGTTCGGCTTTAAATGAATAAAAAAGATTTCTCCCCTTAACTTATTGCAGTCGGACAGTCTAACACGTAGATTTTGTGGCAATCATTGTACATGCGACACCTGCGTGCCGGTCCCACCATCACAGGTCGGCATACGTAGCAATTTTTATCATATATATATTATAAAATATCTCATACGTAGCAAATTTTATCATATATATATATATATATATATATATATTATTTCATACGTAGCAATTTTGCTCACATATGTATTGTAATATATTTCATAGCAATTTTTATCACATATGTATCATAATAGTCCACCAAAATTACTACATATAAGATATTTTATGATATATATGTGATAAAAATTGCTACGTATGAGATATATTATGATACATATGTGGACCTAAATATAAACACAAAAAGAAAAAATATTATTACTCTAAACGTTATCCTTATAAATTTAATCCTAGACGTAAAACTTTTAATAAAAAATTTCAATTAAGATATAAGCAGCAAAAGCTTAAAAGAAACAATAAATATTTTAGGTGTAAATCAATTTTTTCTAAAAGAACTTGTAAATGTTTTAAATGCGGTGAAATAGGCTATTATGCTAATAACTGTAAAAGGGATATAAAAACTATAGAGGAAACACAATTTCAAATGATAATCGATTATTATGATATAATTCTCGAAAATGAATTAGAAACCATATCAGAAATAGATTATGAAATTTCTTATATTGAAGATATTGATAATTTAAACATAAATAGTGAATCTGAAATAGATACATCGAAATCAGACTCAGACTCTGTTAGTTCTAATGAAGATATAAATTATATATTTCTTCGATGAAATAATATCATATATATATATAATATATATATATATATATATATATATATATATATATATATATACTATAGAATATTCTCTTCAAAATGTCAATAATAAATGTATCCCATTTTAGAAGTAATATATAAACATAAGAATATCAATTCTCCTTATATGGAGAAGGCTAGAAGAAAAGAATGTCTGCACAAGGTTATGACACTACTACCCAAAGAGCTGCAGACCAGAATTGCTGCGCGTTGAAAGAATTCTAAATTTGTAAGTTGGTAAAACATTAATACAATATTATTTGTATTTGGCTTTATATTTATCTTTAGAAAAAGATTTTCTTAATTTTTGTTCACGACAGTATTCTATGAATAAATTCATCGCACATTTGACTCTTAATGCTAAAGTATCAAATTTTAAATATGTAATATCTTCGGTTAATGCTTTATTAATAAATATTATATATTCTCGTTTACATTTCTCGTCCCATGGGGTTGGTAATTTATTAAAATAAATCTGTGCTTAATAGTCATATTGGGACACAGGTAATGGTTCGGTAAAAAAAATTAATTTAGTAGAGATAATATCAAGTGGTTTGGCTCCCCGCCTAATCCACTCCCCGCTCTCCTCAAGTAGGAATTAACACTAAAACACATCGGCCACATAATCCTCAACCACTCTCTTCGAGGTGCATCCACTAGGGGGACCCTCTTTAATCAACAGTGGTACACAAAAGTATCACCACCTCCAGCAAGCATATGTACTGTCCAAACTCACTGCAAGCTCTATTTCCTGGGTTGGCCTTATTCTCAAGCTCTTCATGGAAAACTATGCATCAATAATGCCATTTTAATTATTTCTTTTTTTCATCAAAAAAAAAATTATTTCTTTCAGAAGCACACACTTTTGAGCAGTCTAATTCTAATCCACATTAGAGTTGTTTTCACTCACAGTATATTTACCTTAATTAAATAAAATAAAATTATAATTTTATGAGAATAAAATTATTATTTCAAAAAAAATAAAATGATAATTCTTTTTTTATTTAATAGAATAGAATAGGATATAGAATAAGAAGCGATTAAAAAAATACTTAAATACCTATAAATATAACTTAATGAAATTTTATATTATTTATTATTATTAAATTAGTTTTTACATAAATAATTAAATAAATATAATTTATATAAATATATACGTACAAGTGATATACATATAAAAATATATACATGTATATACATATATATACACACGTGTGTGCGTGCGAACAAAGGTAATCTTAAAATAATATTTTTGGCCCACAAGAATTAACTATTTCTTGAATTAATGGAAGAACTAACTATTCATAAAATGTAAACTAGATATTTCTACAGAATAGCTATTCCATAAAAAAAGATATGAGAATAATTATTCCATGAGTAATAAAAAAGAAATGAAAAAAAAAAATACAAGAATAATTATTTCATAAGCAATAAAAAAAAATCATTTCATCTAAGTAAATGCACCCTTTAGAGAATAATCTTGAAACTATTTCTTTAACATTTTATGTGCCATGTGCCAACACGTGCCAAAAGAAATTTTGGTACATTAAACCCACATTTTATGCCAATAAAGAAGTTCCTCAATTTTGTTCTTAAATGCATTAAAATCAATCATTTATCCTAAATGAACTTAGATATTGATCTCTTCTTTTCAAAATTTGTACACCTCAATTCCAACAAAGGAACTCTAAATCATTTTAATGCAGGCAAAGCTACAAACCAAAGTTGCATAAATTCTTTATAACCTATTAGCCTCATATTTTTACTTTAAAAAATACTTCTACTATCTAATATCATGTTCTTTATTTATACAATTTAGAAACTTCCATCTTTATCCGACATAAAATGATTCATTCTTTTTTCTCTCTCATCCCTCGTTATCAAATTTAAAAGCCTAGCAGAAACTGCACCTTACCCCAGTAAGCAAGTTGCATAGAATGTTTGGCACAGGATTGTATAAATTCATAGAAGAGATGAATAGCTTACAATAAAAATATCAATCCTCAGGAGAAATGGCAGCTCGAGCTGAGCTTCAATCGAAAGTTACCCAGTCTAATAATCTCTAGTCTGATCTCCACTCGAATTTTATCTTATGGAGTCAGGCCATTCTTTCACATTGAAAGTGGTCTGGTCTTCCGACCGGATGCTCTACCACAAAGTAAAGCATTTATGGGGATGGGATATTCGTCTCTCCATGAGTTCGCCGGAGAGTAAACTCGCATGTAGAACTGTTGCCCCAGGTACTGCCTGGCCCAGTTCTCCGACCTTATGTTCCACATTCCTACATTATCCAATGCCATGTAGACTGCACTCCATGATTTTGGATACACCTGAAAAGCCACAATATTGCAGTAAAAGCTTGTTTAATTGATCTGCTTTCCTGTGTATTTATCAATAGTTTCAATACACGCTATCAACAATAACAATCACAACCAAACCTTAATCCTACTAGATGAGGTCGGCTACGTGAATCCTTTTATTGTCATGTCTTCTTTAGTCTCTTTCCTCCTCTTTGTACATGGGGAAAATCCAATAACTGAATTTTTCTAACTGAAGCTTCAATCAGCCTACGATTTACATGTCCAAACCATCTAAATCGACTTTCTTTAAATTTATTCTTAATTGATGCAACTCCAATTTTCTTGTGGATATACTAGTTTCAATACTTTCTATCAAAAAAAAAGTTTCAATACTAACTCAGTTACTTGTTGTACTGTGTTTATGTGAGATCTCAGTTCTAGACTTAAACCATGAATCTTAAGAAAAGCTTTTAGAAATTTGTGCTAATCCTTAGTTAAACTTGAACTTAATTTTGAATAGTTAGTCCCCTTCATTTTCTCTTAACAATTTGTTTGTTTTTAGTCTTCCATTGTCCAAAGATGCCACCCTATTCAAAATCTCAGTGCATGTATGTTCTTATCGAGTTGTTTATTCATGATTACACATAAAAGCAGTAAAATTTTGAGCTATAAAAGCATTCAAGATTTTTATTAGAGCTTTTGTTTAAGCTAATAGTAAGGCTATTAATTTTGGTTGAAAGTTAAATCGGATTATAGATCGAATCAAAATTGACTAGATCCAAGCGAGCTAACTAACAAATCATTCTTATGATTCAATATTTTTATAAATCTAATCGTGAACCATGATAGGATTTGATCGAATTAATTAAAATAATAAAAATATTATTCATATATATTTATACGTATAATTGTTTCAATATATTAATAAAAAGTAATAATTCAAGTTTTTAAAAATACGTATAAATAAACTGTTACCTGCATTCGGACATAAAAAGATTTGATTAAACATTGTCCTATTACGGTTGGATTACACCAAGGCTCAGCTTTAAATCCATATCTTTTTGCTTTAATTATGAAAGTTCTGATCGGATATATTCAAGATGAGGTACCTTAATGTATGCTCTTCGCAGATAATATTATCTTTATTAATAAAACTACAGAGAGTCAAAACGAAACTCAAGCTTTGGAGAAATAATTTAGAATCTAAAGGCTTTCGTCTCATTAGATTAAAAGTTGAATATATGGTATGCACATTAGTCAAGAAAGAAGCACTTATATTGATGATGTGACAATTGGTGATCAAATTGTCAAGAAGAGTGAGCTCTTTAAATACCTTGGATCAATCATACAAAATGATAATGAAATAAATAATGATATTATTAGCATGATCCAAGCAAGATAGGTAAAATGAAGAATGCTTTTAGTGTATTGTGCGATAAAAAAATTTCATCCAAACTTAAAGATAAATTTTATAAAACATATTAAGACCGGTGATGATATATGGTACTAAATACTGACCTATAAAGAAGAAACAGACAAATAAAATAGATGTTGTAGAAATGATGATGCTATAATAGATGTGTGGGTATATACGAAAAAATAGAATGAGAAATAAATATCCGCGAGAAAGTTGGAGTTGCACCAATTAAGGATAAACTTAGAAAAAGTCAACTTAGATAATTTGGACATGTAAATCGTAGGCCGATTGAAACGCCAATTAGAAAAATCAAATTATTAGCTTTTACCCATGTACAAAAAAGAATAGGGAGACCAAAAAAGACATAGTAAGAAACTATAAAGAGTAATCCTACTAACTTAGGCCTAGATAACAATTTATTAATTTATAGGGGGCAATGAAAATAAAAAATTCATATAACTGACCCCACTTAATAGGATTAAAGCTACGTTGTTATTGTTATTGTAACCTAATTGACGGCTATACTAGAATTTCTTCCATAACTTTGTTCAATCTTTATTAACTATAGATTAAATTGTTATTTGTATTTTTAACCATAATTAGATCAAGATCAACAATCATGATTTAAATTAACTAAATAAATAAATAAATTCATACACAAAATTTTGCTAGACAATCAAAAGTCTAATTGTTTTTAGTTTGAATCAAGCTTTAATCGAGAACTAATGAGCTAGGCCCAACTCGAATCAAGATCGAATCGAACACTTGTTCATATTTTGAATCGGGTCGAGATTGAATCAAAAACCTTTAATTCAGTCTTAAGCTGAAGTTGGATCATCTTGAGATAGGATCATTAACACTTAACAGTCCTAGCTAACATGGATGAAAATAATTATAAAATGCTGCATCAATACCTGAACAGTGTTTCCATAAAAAAAAAATAATACCTGAACAGTGCAGCGAGAAACAGCATCTCGAAGGTTGTAACCCTTCCTGCTTGCAGCAGACCATTGACCTCCATCCATTCTGCCAAATTATTAAAGCACATATAGAGTTACTATCATGACAAACAAATAATGCACAAAAAAATACAAAATCTTCTATTTTTCTTCAGGGTTCTATGATCTTACCCAACAACCCAGAAGGCATAGCCATCAATGTGCCAAGCCTGAACAACATCTTCATAATTCTCGAAAACAATCTCGACATAATCTCGAAAGTTAGCTTCCAAAACGGATGTCTGCAGATACATGCCACCAAAAGTCGGGTTATCTGGAATGCTTCCCAACGAGAAAACACCATCGATTTTGTAGTAGTCCGCAAGCTTCAACGGAGTATCAGCTGGAGTGAAGGAAACACTGTTGACAGCATATCTCTGATTCCCATTGATAATTGCTGCCGAGTTTGCTAGCCTGATGGTCCTGCTTGTATTGATTAGCCCGTAGTGGTATGATCCCTGTGGGTTAGGCCTTGGTCCGCTAGCTGTCAAATTCCATCTGATTTTGAAGGGAAAAAATAATAATTAGCAATACAGTTCAAGACCAAATCTTGTATAATTTTTTGGGTTATCCGTAGATTATGAGTTGAGAAAAAAAAAACACCAAGCCTCGTATAATCCAACCAAAAAATGATGAATTGCGAAAACAGACCAAACAATAGATAATCTCAGGGACTAAAATTCTTTTCTCCCTAGAGTTATTGAATCAAATAAAAAAAAATTTGTTCACATACCTAATAGATCTGGCCTGATTAAGGGACCAGTCAATCTCAATGGTAGGTCCCCCGGGTAGAGGGTCTATTGGTTTCCCAGCAGAGTTGCTGTAATGAAGAATGGAAGTGGTGGTAAGCACAGGGTTGGTGAATCTAGTTGAGGTTACAATGTAGTAGTCCCTCGGGGGTTGATCGGTGGTGACAAGGACCGAGTAAGACTGCCCGAGGCAAACATCGAGAGCAGAGTAGGTATTCTGGAGAGTGTGGGATCCTTCGACTTCGACCAACTTCATGGTGTGTCCTTGAAATCTAATGTTGATACAGGTGGTCAGCCCCACATTTGATATCCTGAACCTGTATGTTTTGCCTAAAGAAAGCACGGTATAACATTAATATTAAGAAACTAAAGCAATATTCAGGTGAATGACAAACAGTTCAAGATATTATCATGTGGAGAATCACCTTGATCAAGCGTGAATGTGTTTCCATTCGATCCTCGTCCATTGATGAGAAGAGCATCAGGAAACGGAAGCATTTGGCCATTGTCTAGCGTTCTTTTCAGATCCTGAAAGATGAGTTCTTGTCAAGTAAATCAAGGATACAAAGCTAGTTTTATAACTGAGGGCTTAGATATGGCTTAAAGAAGTTAAATTTGATATATCAGAGCTGCCTTTTGTAAAAGCTCAAGTGAAACTGTTTCAAATGATATTAATATGTATCTAAGTAAAACTTTTTAAGTGCTTTTTGAATTCAAATGCATTCACATGAAAGATTTTACACCTTAAGCTGCTCAAGCTGCTTAAATGATGAGCTAAGGATATTAACTTTAAGTTACTTGGGAGATGGCTTAAGTTTAATAACTTAAAAAATTAAACTGCTTAACCTAAATAACTGGAGTTTCAACCAAATGCAGTTACACCTACCAACAATTAACTGGCGTATTATTATTTGATTTAGAAGTAAATCCTCTAGTCAATTGCTTTAACAAAGAATAGTTATACCTTAAAAAACCTAGTTTGTGTAGGTGGGAAATAGAAGTGGTATTTATATAGAAAAGGAAGCATCCTTGATAAAATCAGGTGAACTCTTTGATAATAGAAAGAAAGTGAAACCTGAGAAAGGAGGAAACAAGAGGATAAGCTCCTTACAGTGTGGTTGGCTTTGTACCAGTCACCGACCAACAGGGTAAAATCTCCTGCAGGAGGATCAAATGGAACAGGAATGAGAGGCCGACTGAGAATCCTAATGCCTCCAAAGCCACCAGCAGCCTTGTGAAAGGCAAGGGAGGGAAAGTAGAAATAGCTGCCAATTTGATCCTTGACTTGCATAATGTACGTGAAATTTCCTCCAGGTGGAATGGGGCAGTTGGTACCAAAAACGCCATCCTGCCATGAGTTCTTTCTCTGCAATAAGCCGTTCCTGTGTAAATGAAGAAAAAAAAATAACAAAACCACATTATTCGTTTTAACCTGCTACATAGTCCAAAAAATTGAACAATACACAACCCAAAATCAAATTAGGAATTATCCAGTGAATCTAGAATTTAATCCACTTTTAGGCTGATCAGTTTTTTGAATTGCAGGCTTTTTTCTTATTTCTTTGCCAAAAAAGATAGAAAAGTACATTATAAGTATGAGCTCTGTTTCACTAATTCTCTGCCATTTGACTTGTGTCACATCTCAAAGAACCTTTTACAAGGCTTCAACCCTCCAAAAAGAATTTCGTTTTAGGAGGACATGCAATTAATATTTTCCAACATTAGTATCAAAACTACTACAAATCTTCTACCGTTGACTCAAATATTTTTAACTCAAATTTCAAGTTACATGTGACCCAAAGAAAAAAAAAATTTAAGTTCAACTCAGGTGTGATACGGTAGACAAAAAGATAGAAACAAATATGGTTTCTATTCAAATATTTTATATGCATGGAGATGTTAAGGAGATGAGCATCGAAATAGATTAGTTTAAAATGGACTTAGAGTAGGTCCAAACTAAACTACTTGCCATACAAAAAAAAACAGTTATGCTAAGTAAAGATCAATTTAGACATATTAATAGTATTTTTGGAAATATACAAGAGATTAATTCTATTATTAAAATCACATGGCCTAGATGATAAGTGTGATACATTCATCAAGAAAAATTTATAAAAATATGTTTGAAAAATATACTTTCCACACAAGTATTTTCAACAATGATTAATGGCTAATTAACTAGCACACTAATTTTTAGAAAATATACATACCACAGGTCCACACTTAAGTATTTCCAATGCTAAATAACAACTAATTAATTATCAAATTACCTAATGTTTATTTATGAACCAAAACGGTCTGATTCGGTTTAATCAAGCTGGGAAAATATTTTTAAATCTTAAACCAACGGTCCGCCACCGTGGCGTCAGTGGAATCAATCCCTAATCCACGCTTCCCCGACACAAAGCAAAGCCGCAGCCCCCCTTTTCCAAATCTCTCTCGCCAATCTCTACCAACTCCCCATCAATTATTTTAATTGCCTAGCAAACCCGAGAAACCAGTCCTTAGCATTCACTTTTCACAAATCACGTGCAGCATAATTGAAATGAGTCAAGAAAACCGAATGCAATGCAGTGAATATTAGAGGAAAAAAAATGCAAATAGAACATTTGATAGAACTTTTATGCAAATGATAGCCTTCTTTTCATGCCCTCTTCAGAGAGAAGACGGGTTCAACCAAGAAAGAGACAAACAAAGCCGATCTCACAATAAATTTAGGATAAATTACATATAGGTTTTTAATTAAAATTTTTATATGATGGTTCAAATTTTCAAATTATAATATTTAGGATAAATTACATATAAGTTGCACACGTCTTCTCTTGGATTCTCTCAGAGGACATGAAAAGAAGGTTATCAGTTGCATAAAAGTCCTATCAAATGTTTTATTTGCATATTTTTTAGTATGCAAAAATTGTAAGATTTAAAAACAAAATGCTTTGATTTAAAAACAAAATGCTTTGATTTAAAATTGCTAGACTAATTTTAGTATAAAAAAATCTCTAGACTGACATGCAAGTTTTTAAAATTTAAAGGACACATATGCAATTTACTCTTAAACTTTGAACAAATGATCTAATAATTTTCCGACAATGACTGTAACCGACTAGAAGAAGGGAGCGCCATTGGACATAACGCTAGACACAGAGGTGGGGTTGCAGATCTACGAGATCTTAGAAAACAGCGAGTAAATGGCAGGGGATAAATATACCAGGAGATGAGGAATGGCTCGGGGAGGCTGTTGTGAACGTTGAAGATGAGGTTGTCGTTCGTCACCGCCTCGATCTGCGGCCCGGGGAACTGTCCGTTGATCAAAATCCCCTGCACAAATCAAACCAATCGCAAGAGGCAACATCAGATCTGAATCTGATCAGATCTCCAGCAACAAAGAAGAGTGAAAATGGCGAACACCTGCTGCCTGACGCCAAGGGGCCAGATATCGCCGAAGGTGACATTCCATGTGAAGAACCGGTAGGGATCGTCGGCGGAGGAGGAGGAGAGGAGAGAGAGGAGACAGAGGAAGGAAGCGAAGAAACAGGGCTTCGCCATTCTTACTGCGCCGGTGATGTCTTTGCTGCCGAGGTTCTTCTTAGATTTGCTTTCCGATCGACGGCCTTTTTCTACAGCTTTTGGACTTGTGCTGGCTCTGAGGTCAGAAGGGAGAAAGAGGCAAGTACAGCGTGGAGAAAGTCCCTGCAGGAATCACCAACGAGGGAATCGGAGAAGAAGGGCCAGATCTATGGCCGCATTCTCTGTTTTCGAGAGAGAGAGAGAGAGAGAGAGAGATTGGGGAGCCGAGACAGCAGGGAAGAAGAGCACAGGCCGATATATGGCGGGATTTGGACTTGCGGAGAGAGAGAGAGAGAGAACTTCTGAATTCTGATGTAGAGAAATTAAATTAATTTTTTTTTTGATAAATTAGGATATTTTAAATTAGGCATTAAAAAATTAGGATATTACAAATTATTTACGTATACTTTTTCAAGCTATTTATTCGTAACCTATAATGAATGCCGGAAGGAGATGACTGTTGGGCTCTCTTATTTGACATAGTAATTAATTACTATGGTAAATAGATTTAGGTCAAAAATGTAAATATAACATTTGGGAGAAATTACAAGACTCTCCATATATTTTCTGAAAGTTCTCCATGGGTCTCTGATTAGTTGAAATTTTATATATTAGATAATATAGTTTGAGAGAATTAATTTCAAAAGTTTCTATTATTTATGTTATTTTCATGTATGTAATAGTCGAGTTACTTATATTAAAATTTGTATTTTTTATTTTTAACAGCAATCAATAAAATATTTTTAAGAATTTTTTCTATAGGGGTCATGTTCTTCTTATATTTTTGCTATATCACTGCTCTATCGAAACGAGAGTATGTGCACTTCAAATGGATCTAACCAGACGTGTCTCCCTGCGATTGGATGCCAAACAATTAGTTTCGTAATAATACCAAAAAATTAATATTAAATTTAATTCTATTATCCATCTTTAATAGATTTTACAATAAAAATTTATTTTTTTAAAATCTCAACATAGTACCACACATATTCAAAAATAAAATAAATTTTTATTTTATTTTATTTTATTTTTATGCATAATATTTTTTTATTATATTAAAAAATTATGGTGATAATATGATTTAAATTTGAAGTATTATTGATAATTAAAATAAAATAAAATTTATTTTAAATTTCAAGAATTTCAAAGCAAAATTATCACATAATTTTTTACTCCAATTAAATATAGTCCCACAAACTACCAGTCAAATTATTATATATCATCTGTATTTATTTATGAAAGTTGACTTTAATTGAATTAAAATTAATCTTATATGATAATGAATGCCATAATATTTTTATATAATTTAAAATAAAATTGATTATTACATCAAAAGATATAAAAATAATTTATTATTATTTTTATATATATGAGACATATAAATATATATTATATGAAATATAATTATACTTTGATTTATGCATGTTGTGATTCATTATAATAAAGTAAACTCTGTTAATTTTAATTTACTTATTTTAAAAAAATAATCACACTATTGAAGAAACATTGTAATTAATTATTTTAATAGATTTAAGTAGTGAATAATTACGAAATTTTAGGCCTAAAACATCAATAAACAGGTTTTTATTCGGCCTCTATTTCTTTGATTTTTGATTTTTTTGACTTTTTTCTTACAAATTTATCTCGTTAAATTTAAATAAATTAAATCACACAAATCTATGCATACCTTATCTTCTAGTAAATTATCTCGTTTAATTTAATTTTTCAGAACATAATAGTTTAAAAATGACAGATTATTTGAGTTTAACATTAATCTATTTAAAATTAAATAAACGCGTAAAACTCGAGCAGCAAATGAACTGAGTGCTTGGTGAACAACTAGATAATCAGTTAAATAAAAGTTCATTTATATTCAATTTATCAAACTTAATAAATAAGTTTAAATATAATTTTTAATAAGAAGAAAGCCAACAGTAAATTGAGAAAAAATATATATTTATAAGGAGTATGAACACTGATTCACAAATTATATAATTAATACCAGTGGGGGAGTCAAGACCTCATATTAGAAGGTCAAATAAACTATTTATAATAATATAAAATTATTTAAATTATAAAAAAAAATCAAAATTCTTATTATATTTCATTTAAAATAAAAAATTTTGATTTAAAAGTTCTGTTGCATACCTCAAATAAGTAACCAATAAAATAGTTACTCATAAATTAAAATTTTAATGCACTAGATTATTCAATAAATTAAGTGTTAATCCATTAAATAATTTAGTGAATTAAAAATCTAAATTATGATCAATTAATTAATTAATTATTAAAGATATATAATAATTTTTTAATTTATTAAATATAAGATACATAAATAAATTCTTTAAATTAAATGAATTTTTACTAACATAAAACTCATTTATATATTTTATATATTAAATAATTTATGAAAAATTGAAATTATAAGTTATATAAATAATTTGTTAATTTAATATATTTTTTTAATTTATTACCACAATTTATGATATGATATTGATTACATAAAATTCGGAATTAAAAAAAAAAGCTTAGGTGTTTCAATTTAAAAGAAAAATCAAGGGGTGTGATTGCACCCCCTAATTTCCATGTGGCTCCACCACTGGCTAATACCCAAAACTCGCAGTCTTCTCAAACATATTTGGTATGTGATAAAATAGAAAGAGTAGAATAATAAATTTAAATATTATCAAATTATAAGTCAAATAGAAATAACAAAATCTTTTTTCAATAATAGAGTAAAATTGTTAGAAGGTATATGACGAACTTTCAACGAATTTAAATAGAAACAAAAGATTCTACTAAGATGTGTTAGAGTCGTTAACAAAACTCATAAAAGAATCAAGAAATATTTATATTTGAGCTCGACCATTAACTTTATTAACAAGACGAAAATGTAAAAGAATAAGAAGAAAAGAGTTAAAAATATCGTCAAAATATAGTTGCTATTCAAATGAAAACGACTAATGACAAAGAAATTCAATCCACATCACAAAGCCTATATTGAAGAGCTAGAAGAGACAAATCTCTAATATAAAATTTAGCTCGATCGGATAAAAAATGTCAACTCAATCATCAATATGATCACAGCTGCACAAAAATTTAAGATTTAGTTTTTTAGTTCATTTTCTCAGTATTTTTAAGCAAAATAGAATCTAGACTTTTATTTTCTCGTAATAAATTTAAAACCAAGTGGTAAATAAAAGAACTTAAATATATTGATTTTTAATTTACTAATATTTGTGAATTATTTAAATAAAGTTCATAATTATGCACAATATTTTGGGAACAAAAATTTTAAATTTTAAAATTTTGAGTTAAAAATCAAAAATTAAAATGATGATACAATTATTGTAAAATTATTAAAATTATTTAAAATATCAAAAAATAATGCAAACAAATTTAAAACTGAGTTTGAAAACAACTGGACCCACTGCCGTGAATGCAGATTGGCAGTGGCAGAGCGTCACTCACGTGCTCGAGCGAAACCATTACGTCAAACTCATCATATATTTTAGGAATAATTACATCCAGGTCTTTAAGTTTAACACTTAATAACACACAATTCATATTTTTAAAATTATAATATCGGGATCTTTGAGTTTTAATAAATTATCAAATAAATTTTTTTATTAAATTTTTTTAAAAATTATCATTTTATCTCTCCCCTCTCTCTCCTCCCGATTCTCGTGCACGAACGAGGCCGCGCGACCTCCGGCAACTCGCGGGGCCGTGCGGCGGGTCATACACGCCGCGCAGCCTTGTGTGTCTGCAGAGATCGGGAAGAGAGAGAGGCCGTCTCTCTCTTCTCAATCTCCGCAACAGTGTGAGGTTGTGCGACCCATTGGCTGCCACGCGACCGCTAGTGGGTCGAGCACGCCGCGCGACCTCGCGCGTGCACGAGGGTTGGAAGGAGAGAGAGGGGATGGGTAAAATAGTAATTTTAAAAAAGGGGTTTTACATACAAGACATAAATTTTACACGAAATTACGTATTTCACCATCAATTCATAAATATTACCACTGTCACATCATATTCATTTAAATTTTACGCATTTCACATATTTCACACCATGTTCTTTGATGGTGAACTTCACATTTCTAAATTGGCTTTGATCTTAACTATATTATTAATATATTAATTAAATACTATAAATAAATTAATTTATATAAATAATAATTTAAATATTTATGAATTTATATATTTTAATTTATTTATCTTATTTAAAATTTTCAATTAGGGTGTCGAATTTAAATCCACATGACTATAATTTTTAATTAAAGTCAAAAAATTGATGTGTTTACAGTAAAAAAAATATATATATATATTAGAATTTAAATATTTAATGAATTTATGCATTTTAATTTATATATAATATTATAAAATATGTGAAATATGTGAAATACGTAAAATTTAAATAAATATGGTGTGATAGTGGTAATATTTACGAATTGATGGTGAAATGCGTAATTTCGTATAAATTTCATGTCCTGTATATAAAAATTCCTTTTAAATTTTTTTAATAATAATAAAAAAATTCATTTGGTAATTTATTAAAACTCAAGGACCAATGTTATAATTTTTAAAAATTTGAATTTGTATATTTTTAAGCATTAAATTCAAGAACTTGGGTGTAATTATCTCTATATTCTATTATCTTTAATTAAACCATAGAATATGTATTTCATTACAATAAAAAAAAGCATTTCATTGTGAGTCTGCGACGCTTAAAAACGCACACACAAATTAACCCAACGAATCCGATCCGGCCATTCACCTCACGCAAATTAACCCAAAGTTCACTTGGTCCCTTTCTAGAGTTTTAATTAGTAGTGCCAGCTCAGAGACACGCCACGACCTATTAATGTGCCACGTGGAGAGCGGAAACTTGTCGGTGCTTTTTTATTAAAAAAACGCTTGTCAGTGTTGATGCAAATATTACGTCATCATATTGGGGGTAAATTATACCCAGGTTCCAGATATTTATCAAAGATTTATTCTTTCCAAAATATTTTGATACCACTTTTCTTTACTAGGCTTTGTTTCATGTTGGACAAATGAGTTTCGAAATTTATGTAAAGCTGGTTGATTTATATGATTCATGAATTAATAAATTTTTTTATCTCAAAAAAATCTTTTTTTTAGTTTGACCTTTTTTTCTTCTCTTATTTTTTTTTAATTTTCTATATTTTCTTTAAATTACCAATTTTAATAGAATAATAAAAACAATAGAGAGCTATATGTCAATCCTAATGAATATTTTTATTCATTTAGATTTTAAATTTTAATATTTATATATGCCAATTTATACTTTAAATATATAATATAAACTGCAATCCTTCTATCAAATTGTAGAAAATTTAGTTGTTCCTCTTATTTAAAAAGAGAAAAAACTAATGACCATTCATCAATATGAAGTGATATAATTAATAATTATAAATTCAAAGTATAACTTAATATATATAAATATCGAATCTTTAATAGTGACATATATAATAATTTCCTCGAAACGGAATGGGGAAGGAGCAAAAGTAAATGAATTAGAATGCTCGAATGTTAACTTATATGAAAGGAAAATGCAACCTCAGGGACTCAGTTATAATTTATACTCTGCTATTACTCCTTAGGGAATGTAGATGTTAAATAAAATAATCTCATTAAATAATTAATTACACCAATGTGCACTAAATTTTGTCCACTAAACAATTACAAAATTGTGCAATAATAATAAGATAATCGAAATTTCTCTAAATTATATGATTAACTAACCAATAGTTCAAAAGTAATGGAATCATTTTATTAATTTCAAAATAATTTAGTGTAAATTGCATATGAGTCTTGGAATTTTACTTCTTGTTATGTTCAAAATGTTTGTGTTCTAGCATGCAGATTCTTAAATTTTATCGTTGCATCAAAGTCTTTATAAGCAAATCTTTTATATTAACAATTATTTTTCTTTCAAGTCTTTTAAAAACTACTTTTCTACTATTAATCTTATATTATTCTTTTTCTTTTTGTCAAATATTAGTCTGTTAAAATCTTATTGACAGCTCAATTATCATTCCCTTTCTACCACGTCTTTACTCACTTCGTGCCCAGTAAAAACATCGATCTCCTACGTAATCATTTAAATCAAACTTTTGCTTTGGCTAAGAGTAGTGAATGTTATCCAAGTAGAATGCTAAAAATCCTCTAATTTGATAGGGACTTTCAAGAAATGACCCATATGTAATGAGTTTAAAGTTGAGGAACCTATGTAAAATATGATACAACGAATTAA
Organism: Apostasia shenzhenica; assembly: GCA_002786265.1. Lineage (NCBI taxonomy): Eukaryota > Viridiplantae > Streptophyta > Magnoliopsida > Asparagales > Orchidaceae > Apostasia > Apostasia shenzhenica. The sequence goes on from KZ454830.1 coordinate 1,123,931, forward strand.
GATCTGTGTGAGATGTATCTTGAATTTGAGGGACTCCGATACAATTTGCCGTAAATAAACTTTGCTTGTGGGCCCGGAAACTGAGATTACTCCGCGTCTATCCAGCTGGCATCGGCTGGGCTGTCGCGCGACGCAGTACAACGCGGTCCAGCGGTCAAAACTCAGTCATGCCGTAATGGAGTTCACTTTTATTATCAGATAACTCTAAAAAATTTTGATATTTAAATATTTTGAATTAAATATTTAAATATCAATATCTCAGGTTGGCGTGGCAATTTTATACTAAAATAAAAAAATACATCAAAATCAAATTTCTCTCTTATTTAATTTAATTTAATTTGGATGTTAAATTTAAGTAATTTTTTTTTTAATTTTATAGAATTGATTAGAAGGAAATTGATTTAAGGGCAAATTACACCCAGTTCTCTGAGTTTAAGGGTTATTATCACACAGGTTCATATTTTTAAATTATAATATCGGGTCCCTAGGTTTTCAAAAATATCATCTGGGTCCTTTTTTATTTTTTTATTATTAAAAAATATTAAAATTATCATTATACCCTCACCATCCCTCTCTCCACCAAATCCGACAGCTGCGCCGTCACCGCGCAGCCTCCGGCGGCCTCACGCAGCCGCACGACCCCGCCGGCAGCCTCGCGCGGCCCGCACGCCCGCCGGCAGCCTCGCGCGCAGCAAGACATCGCCGGCGGCCTCGCGCGACCGCACGACACCGCCAAGGGCGGCGTCGCGCTGTCCAGTGACACCGCGCCACGGCCACTGCGCGCGTAGCCTCGCACGGTTGCTGAGCGCAACGACCGTGGCGCGCCGCGCTGCCGGCGACCGCAGCGGCCTCGCAACGCAGCGGCCTCGCGAGTCCTACGGCGATGTCGTGCGACCGAGAGAGGCCGCCAGAGGCGGCGCGAGGCTGTGCGATGACCGCGCGGCTGCCAGATAATGGCTGGAAGAGAGGGAGGGTAAGGGTATAATGGTAAGTTTAATATTTTTTAATAATAAACACTCGATTCATTTGACAGTTTGTACAAGCTTTTGCATGTTGGCTCGTTTGATTCGAGCATTATTTTTAGCTTAACGCAAATTTCAACTGTGAAGATCAACTTTGTTTCACATCCAATATAAATATTAGAATTTAATTTATTTTACATTTTACATACTTTAAAATATTAAGATAATTTTTTATTTTATTAAATTTATAATATAAAATATTTCTTTTCTTTTTATTCAAAATTCAACCCTCAAAGGAGAATCTGTGACCTCTGAAACTGAAAATATTTGTAGGTTCTGATCAAAACACCCTACTTTCTGAATAATATGTGCTTGAATATTTTTCTTAGAAATGGTCACATATAGGGGCAAAATGGGTCGGCGGGTCGGGTTCGGGTCGAACCCGAATCCGACCCGACCCGAATAGTCTCAACCCGAACCCGACCCATTTATTAAATGAGTCAAAATCCATGACCCGAACCCGGCCCATTTATTAAATGGGTCGGGTTGGCGGGTCGACCCGACCCATTTATAGAGTATTTTTTGATAAATGCCCAACCCGAATCCTACCCGACCCGATTATGCCCAACCCGAACCCGACCCGTTTAATAAATGGGTCAAAATTCATGACCCATACCCGAAATTTACGGGTCAGGTTCGGGTCGGGTTCACGGGTCGGGTCATATATTGCCACCCCTAGTCACATATAGTTTTGGTAAATTGCATTTGGCCCCTGTAGTCAAAAGGGCATTACAAATTGATTTTTAATTTTTGAAAAATTTCAATTTCTCTCAGCTAAACACTACAGTTTTGATTTTTCTTCCAAAATTCCACTTTTTATCTCACTAGTTTTTCCTGAGAGAAAATATAAAATTTAATTTTTTTATATTAATTTAAATTATTTATATATTTTAAGGAGCTATTACACTCATCTGTTTTTTTTTTCCAAATTTTAATAAAAATTTAAAACTAATTTATTTTATTTATTGCGTTCTTCGCTCTAAAATTTAAAACTAACAGTATAAATGCTATTATAAAAAAATATAAATACTAATATTTAAAAATTATATTTTTAAAAAAATATAATAGTTGAAAAAAATTATATTTAATATAATTTTTAATATAACTAATTCATTTTATTTTATATCATATATATATATATATTAAAAAAATTTATAAAATATTTTATTTTTTCAATAGAGCCTAAAAATTAAAGATATGTTTTAATTGAGATAAATAATATTATTTTTAATATGTCAAAGACACAAACTGAAATTTTTAAAATATTAAAACTAATTTTTTTTGAACTAAAATATTAAAACTAATTTTAAATGCACTTGCAGCAGTCTGGATGAAATTTATTCTATAACTTTTGTTATGTGAATTAAACAATATTTGAAATTTTATAATTATATTTTATTTTTATTTACCTATTATTTTAAATATTTTATTATTTTCTCTCTCTTATACCCTTTTCTATTTAAACACATTTCACTTCATTCATTTTTCATACTCCAACCCTTCTATCCTTTTCTTTCTTCTCAACTATCATGACAAGAAAATCCAAACCTCGAAAGAGAAAAATTACTTATCATAGTCCTTCGTCTCAAGAGCCTAAACCACCGACTCCTAAAGAAGAAAGTAATGGAGATCTATCAAAGTATTCATTCTTTTCTCCGGTTGAACCTAGTGCTCCAAACACATTTTTAATTCCAGAAACTCATACCGCTAATCGTACTGAAGGAAAGAATAAGGTGAAACTAGGCGCGGAGCAAACAGTTAAAATGCGCACTATGCATATGGAGCTTGAAAATGAATTTCAAGCTATTCTGTTTCTTTACATGGGTTTGCATAGTCATTTACATCTTCAACCCATTCTTCTCTTTGTCTTATGGTTGATTATTCCACTTCTTCTTCTCATTCTTCTATTGCTCAATTACTAGAAAGAAGAAGCTATTTTACTATATTATGTTATCTTTTTAAATTAAGTGTTTTTGTATTACTCTCACTTTGATGATGCCAAAGGGGGAGAAATAGTAATGTTTTATGTGTATGTTTTTGTGATATTGCTAATGTCATCATGTTTAATGTTAAATATAATTTTCCAAGTTCTAAAATTTTTGTGATATTTATCTTCAATGTTAGATGTAATATTGTATAACTCTAACATATTATGATATTATATGTCATATTTTTTTACTAAATCGCATAAATGCAACATAAATATGTGATGGTAATTGAAGCAACATAGTATTTTATGAATGCATCAATTACAACATATATTATGACGGCCATATGAGCTTCAAATAAAAAAAAAATCAAAATAAAGCCTATGTTGAGGGGGAGCTAAATTATAAAATTCAAAAAATTAAATGCACCTCATCTAAAGAGTTTGTCATCATCAAAATGGGGGAGATTGTTGAACTCTTATCGATTTTGATGAAAATAAATACGTTAATAATATACTCGATTAATTATTTTTTAAATATTAGTATATATTGTACTTAAGCTTTTCAGGATCAAGAAGGATGATCGTCGAAATGATTTTGACTCAAGATTGATGAAGTCAAGCTAAGAATAAAAAGAAATAAAGTTGATCAAGATCGCTGAGAAAAGAAACATCAAGTCGAAAAGTCAACTTCAAAGATGCATTTGCTATAAAATTTTAGACCATTATGTAAGTGCAAGAAATTTATGGCTCATTTATCTGGAGAAAATTAAAATAAATATAATTAAATTTATTTGTGATTTTTTTTTATTTATTTTTCGGAAGAATTGAGATTTTCGAAAAATTTTAAATTATAGAAGTAAATTTTTTTAATAACGTGTTTTCTTCGATCTTCAATATTTAAAATTTTTGATAATTTTACTATTTAACATGTCGCTTCGATTTAAATCGATAAAATCTATTTTCAAATATATATATATATATATATATATATATATATATACATATATACTACTTATAATAAATGAATAAAAAAAATCTATTTCTCCTTAATCAATAATTTTTTCAATGTATTCAATTTTTTGTTTACATAATTTTATTTTATTTTTTCTAAAAAAATACTGTGCTTTATAAATATGTTTTTGTCATCATTTAATTGTTTTTTTATTTTGTCAATTTCTTTCCTAAATATTATATTTTCTTTATCTCATTTACATTTTTTTTCTTGTAGATATTTAGTGTATTGGCTTACTCTAAGTAAATATTTTTTCTCTTAATTTAATATGCCTAGAAACATTGGTAATTATTTTTAAAGTTTTGAATGTATCAAAGAATTTTTTAATTTTAATAATTATATGTTCTTGTAATATTATTTTTCTCCTTAATTAATAATTTTTCATTGTATTCGATTTCTTGTTTACATAGTAATTTAGTATATATCAATATATTTTAACTTAATACACATACTTACATAATTGATATATCTTATTTATCATATATAACAAAGTATGTTAACAAAATATTGATAATTAAAACTGATATTATAGTACTGGTATAGATAGAAATTTCATTATATTTTAATACTGAACGATAGTAAATATGGGGACTTTGAAATATTTGACTATTAGACTATTAGGCAGTATATCAATATATTTTAATTGAATAAATTCTTTTATAGATAAATTATTAATATGTTAATGTGTTTGAATTAAACAGTGATAATTATACAATTATTCAATGCTATATCATTAACTTTATAGAAAATTCACACATTTAGAGGATAATTTGGCGCATATAAATTATATTAATTCAATACTAGTTATATTAATTATTATAACAACGTATTTCAACTAAATAAAGATATTTAGAGTCTCATTCAATATATATATTAGGACATTTTAATTTAATACCAATATTTAATCTCTATTTGATAATATATTCGTTAATTTTAATTGGATACCCGCTTTTACAAACTACGTTTTTGTATATCAACGTATTTCAACTAAAAGTGGTAGTCACTTAACTATTAATTACTATATCAATGAATTTAAGTTGAATACATGCGTTTAGAGGATGATACGTTTCATTTCAACTTATTTTAATTGAATACTGACAGTTATATGATTATCCGACAATTGTTCAAAATATTTTGTGTAGAATACTAATATTTACACTTTAATTTGTTATATTTTAAATTATTTAAATTAATACTCATAATTACAAAACTTGCATTTATATCAACTCATTTTAACTAAATATCATATTCATAAGCTGATTCGACATATATCATGGTATTTTAATTTACTAATAGTAATTATAAAACTATTTGATAGTGTTTCGATATATTTGAACTGAACACATACTTTTAATAGATTAGAACTAACAACGGTAATTAAAGTACTTTTTATTATTATATCGATGAATTTAACTTGAATAAATGCATTTAGAGATCAATTCTCTATATATCGAGTTGCTTTAACTAAATACGAGCAATTATATGGCAATTTGAAAATTGTTTTAACATATTTGAACAGAATACCGACAATTATCTATTGATTAATAATAAATCAAAGTTGTTTTACTATATACTCGTTATAACAAGACTAAATAGGTTATATTAATGAATTTCAACATAATGAATACTGTTAGAGGCATTTTTAATATATTGTAGTATTTTTAAATGGGACTACAATAATTATACATCAATTAATTGCAATATCAATGAATTTAAGTTGAATATAAAATACTAAAGATTGATTCAGCACATAACAAGTTATTTTAGCTAAAACTCGCAATAATATGGCTACTCGATGATTTTTCAATATATTGAACAAAATATAAGTAATTGAACTTTGATTCGTCACACACGAAGGTATTACAACTTAATAGTCACAACTACACAACTTATGAATCCTATATCGACAAATTTCAATTAAATACACACGTGTAATGCGTGATTCGATACATATAAAGGTATTTTGCTTAATACTAGTAATTACGCAACCTTTTAAAAGTATATCGATTTATTTTCATTGAATACATGCTTTTAGGAAGTGGTTTGCAACATATCAGTGCATTTGAACTGATGGGTGACAAGTGTAGCACTATTTTCTACTGTATCGATGAATTTAAGCAGAATATATGCATTTAAAATCCTATTAATTATCAAATAAGTTATTTTAGTTTAATACAATTAATCATGTGATATGTGATGATTTTTCATTGCATTTGAAAAAACTATTAGCATTCAGATATCAATTTATTAGATATCAATGTATTATAATATGATACCCATAATTACACAATCTATATTTATTATATGGATTGTATATCGATGTAATGGAACTGAATAGTAATAGTTATAACTATATACAATGATATTTATGAATTTAAGCAGAATTCACGCATTTAGAGACTGATTTGTTGTATCTCAAATTATTTTAATTGAATAAAAGTAATTGTAAGACTTTTCGATTATTTTCTAATATATTTGAATGGAACACTAAATTTTAGACTATAATTTATTACTTTTTCATTAATCTTAACTTAATACTTAAATTTACACCACTTATATATGATATATAAACAAATTTCAAGTAAATAAACAGTTAGAGACCGATTGGAATCATATCCAGTTATTTAACTTAATCATGCTAGTTATATATATATTTGATAGAATATCATTGTATTTCAACTGAATAAATACTTGTAGATATTGGTTTCTTGCATATAATTGTAATTAAATTGAAAAGTGGCAATTATTTAGCTTTCGATTGTAATATAAATGAATATTAGTCGATACACACATTTAGATGATTATTTAATAACTATTAAGTTATTTTAATTGGATACTAGTAATTACCCAATCATTCAATTATTTTTCAAAGTATTTAAATAGAATATGCATTTCGCTATTAATTTATTACTCATAAATGTATTTTAATTTAATAACAATAATAATTTGATTACGAAGTAATATATTTATGTATTTCAATTAAATACATATTTTTAGAAGCTAATTTGAGCTACGTAGTATTGTATTTCAACTAAATAGTGACAATTATTACTATTCATTATAATATTAATAAATTTATGATGAATGCACTCATTTATAGAATAATTCTGTATATATTAAGTTATTTTAAATGAATACTAGCAATTATATAACTATTTGATAACTTCTCATTGTATTTGAATAAAATAATAGCATTTACGCATTAATTTATTTACATAATAAGTTATTTTAGCTAAAACTCGTAATTATATGGCTACTAGATGATTTTTCAATACATTGAACAAAATATAAGCAATTGGACTTCGATTTGTCACACATGAAGGTATTACAACTTAACAGTCACAACTACACAACTTATGAATCCTATATCGACAAATTTCAATTAAATACACACGTGTAATGCGTGATTCGATACATATAAAGGTATTTTGCTTAATACTAATAATTACGCAACCTTTTAAAAGTATATCGATTTATTTTCATTGAATACATGCTTTTAGGAAGTGGTTTGCAGCATATCAGTGCATTTGAACTGATGAGTGGCAAGTGTAGCACTATTTTCTACTGTATCGATGAATTTAAGCAGAATACATGCATTTAAAATCTTATTAATTACCAAATAAGTTATTTTAGTTTAATACAAATAATCATGTGATATGTGATGATTTTTCATTGCATTTGAAAAAACTATTAGCATTCAGATATCAATTTATTAGATATCAATGCATTATAGTATGATATCCATAATTGCCCAACCTATATTTATTCTATGGATTGCATATCAGTGTATTTGAACTGAATAATAATAGTTATATAACTATATACAATTATATTTATGATTTTAAGTAGAATACGCACATTTAGAGACTGATTTGTTGTATCTGAAATTATTTTAATTGAATAAGAGTAATTGTAAGATTTTTTGATTATTTTCCAATATATTGGAATGGAACACTAAGTTTTAGACGATGATTTATTATTTTTTGATGAATCTTAACTTAATACTTAAATTTACACCACATATATATGCTATATAAATATATTTCAAGTAAATGCACATAGTTAGAGACCAATTGGAATCATAACCAGTTATTTAACTTAATCATGCTAATTATATATGTATTTGATAGAATATCAATGTATTTCAACTGAATAGATACTTTTAGATATTGATTTCTCACATAAAATTGTACTTAAATTGAAAAAGTGGCAATTATTTAGCTTTCGATTGTAATATCGATGAATATTAGTAGATACACGCATTTAGACGATTACTTAATAACTATTAAGTTATTTTAATTGGATACTAGTAATTACCTAACTATTCAATGATTTTTCAAAGTATTTAAATAGAATATGACATTTCGATATTAATTTATTACACATAAATGTATTTTAATTTAATAACAATAATAATTCAATTACGAAGTAATATATCAATGTATTTCAATTAAATATACATTTTTAGAGGCTAATTTGAGCTACTTAGTATTGTATTTCAACTAAATAGTGACAATTATTGCTATTCATTATAATATTAATAAATTTATGGTGAATGCACTCATTTAGAGGATAATTCTGTATATATTAAATCATTTTAACTGAATACTAGCAATTATATAACTATTTGATGACTTCTCAATGTATTTGAATAAAATATTAGCATTCACACATCAATTTATTTACATAATAAGTTATTTTAGCTAAAACTCACAATTATATGGCTACTCTATGATTTTTCAATACATTGAACAAAATATAAACAATTGGACTTCGATTCGTCACACATGAAAGTATTACAACTTAATAGTCACAACTACACAACTTATGAATCCTATATCGACAAATTTCAATTAAATACACATGTGTAATGAGCGATTCTATACATATAAAGGTATTTTACTTAATACTAGTAATTACGCAACCTTTTAAAAGCATATTAATTTATTTCCATGCATGCTTTTAGGAAGTAGTTTGCAGCATATCAGTGCATTTGAACTGATGGGTGGCAAGTGTAGCACTATTTTCTTCTGTATCAATGAATTTAAGCAGAATACAAGTATTTAAAATCATATTTATTACCAAATAAGTTATTTTAGTTTAATACAAATAATCATGTGATATGTGATGATTTTTCATTGCATTTGAAGAAACTGTTAGCATTCAAATATCTATTTATTAGATATCAATGCATTATAGTATGATACTAATAATAGTAATTTATTCTATTATGGGGCTCATTAGGTGTGTACATAGCAACCAATGTCACCAAATTACTATTATGCATTTTAAATGATAGTTAATAGTACACCTAATGTTTGAATAGTCAGTTAATAGTGATGTAACTATTCATAAACTATTATAGTTAAAATGCAGTTGCAATTACTATGTATTGACGATTATGCTTAAGTTGAATCATTATTTATCAAGATAATTTTATTTTAACTGACTATTCAAATATTAGGTGTGTGATAGGTGTGTAATCTATTTCAATTGGGTCTTGATATAATAAATAGACTAACATAATAGTAATTTGGTGACAATTATGAATAAAAGCGTTCAGAGTACGATTCATTACATAATAAGTTATTTTAACAAAATGCCTTCACACAACAGTTTAAATGACAGACATCACAATTCATTGTAGTTTACAATTTAATATAGTTGATATCAGACATCACAATTCACTCATTATTTATCATAATAGTACTCTATATTGCATATATTCATAATAGTAATTTGGTGACGATTATAATACTCTAATAGGCTCTTTTAAGCCCAATGCTGATTTGACATATGCGGGTAGTGATCACAATTTGGTGAAGATTCATTGCATACATTAGGTGTGTGATCAGAGTATTATGTTAAATAACCTTCATAGAGATAAAATTAAGGTCAAATTGCATATATTCTCTTCAAATATAATAGAAATTAATTGAATACTCACACAATTGCTTGTATTCAGTTAAAATAACTTATTATGCAATGAATCGAACTCAAAATACTTGTACTCCACTTGAATTCAACATAATGCAATGAATAGATGCAAAAACTTCACTATTCAACTCAAATTCATTGATATATCATAAATCAGACCCTTAAAGAGCCTATTCTCTTAAAATTTATCGATATACTGACAAATACATGTATAATTATAGGTATTACATTAGAACACAATCAAATGTCCCAAATAGATTGCCAAATATCAATTTTCGACTGAAAAATATCAATATAGTAAATATTAGGTGTGTAATCAGAGTATTATATTAAAAACCTTCATATAGATAAGATTAAGGCCAAATTGCATATATTCTCTTCAAATATAATAAAAACTAATTGAATACTCATACAATTGCTTGTGCTCAGTTAAAATAACTTATTATGCAATAAATCGTACTCTAAATGATTGTACTCCACATGAATTCAAAGTAATGCAATGAATAGATGCAAAAATATCACTATTCAATGTAAATTAATTCATATGTCATAAATTAGACCGTAAAACAGTCTATTCTCTTAAAAGTAATCGATATACTGATAAATAGATGTGTAATTAAATGTATTACCTTAAAACACAAATAAATATCAATTTTAGATTGAAATACATCAATAGAGCAAACATTAGGTATGTAATCAAATTATTATGTCAAAAAATATTTATCTAGACAAGATCAAAGTCAAATTACAAATATTCTGTTCAAATACAATAAAAACTAATTGAATACTCACACAATTGCTTGTATTCAGTTAAAATAACTTATTATGCAATGCAATGTACTCTAAATGCTTGTACTCCACTTAAATTCAACGTAACGCAATGAATAGCTGCAAAAACAACACTATTCAACTCAAATTCATAGATATGTCATAAATCAGTCCGTAAAAGAACCTATTCTCTTTAAATTGATCGATATACTGACAAAAAGATGTGTAATTATAGGTATTACATTAAAACTCAATCAAATGTCCCTAATAGATCGCCAAATATCAATTTTAGATTGAAATACATCAATAGACTAAATATTAGGTATGTAATCAGAGTATTATGTTAAAAAACATTCATATAGACAAGATCAAAGTGAAATTGTGAATATTCTCTATGAATACAATAAAAAACTAATTGAATACTCACACAATTGCTTGTATTCAGTTAAAATTACTTATTATGCAATGAATCGTACTCTAAATGCTTGTATTCCCCTTGAATTCAACGTAATGCAATGAATAGATGCAAAAACATCACTATTCAACTCAAATTCATTAATATGTCATAAATTAGTTCCTAAAAGAGTCTATGCTCTTAACATTGATCGATATACTAACAAAAAGACGTATAATTATAGGTATTAGATTAAAACGCAATCAAATGTCCCTAATAGATCCCCACATATTATTTTTTGACTGAAATACATCAATATAGCAAGCATTAAGTGTGTAATCAGAGTATTATATTCAAAAACTTTCATCTATACAAGAGTAAAGTCAAATTGCATATACTCTCTTCAAATACAATAAAAACTAATTGAATACTCACACATTGCTTATTTTCAGTTAAAATAACTTATTATGCAATAAATCGTACTCTAAATGCTTGTACTCCGCTTGAATTCAACGTAATGTAATGAATAGCTAGAAAAAGATTATAATTTAACTCAAATTCATTGATATGTCATAAATCAAGTCGCTAAAAGTGTCGATTCTCTTAAACTTGATTTATATATTAACAAAAAGATGTATATATGTAGGTATTACGTTAAAATACAATCAAATATGCCAAATAGATCGCCACATATCATTTTGCATTTGAATTACATCAATATAGCAAACATTAGCTATGTAATCAGAGTATTACGTTAAAAAACCTTCATATAGACAAGATCAAAGTCAAATTGCAAATATTCTGTTCGAATACAATAAAAACTAATTGAATACTCACACAATTGCTTGTATTCAGTTAACATAACTTATTATGCAATGAATCATACTCTAAATACTTGTACTTCACTTGAATTCAATGTAACACAATGAATAGATGCAAAAACAATACTATTTTACTCAAATTCATTGATATATCATAAATCAGTCCCTAAAAGTGTCTATTCACTTAAATTTGATCGATATACTGACAAATAGATATTTAATTATAGGTATTACTTTAAAACACAATCAAATGTCCCTAATAGATCACCAAATATCAATTTTCGTTTGAAATACATCAATATAGAAAATATTAGGTGTGTAATCAGAGTATTATATTGAAAAACCTTCATATAGACAAGATTAAAGTTAAATTGCATACATTCCCCTCAAATATAATAAAAAATAATTAAATACTCACACAATTGCTTGTATTCTTTTAAAATAACTTATTATGCAATGAATCGTACTCTAAATGCTTGAACTCCACTTGAATTCAACGTAATGCAATGAATAGCTGAAAAAAAGATATTATCAAACTCAAATTCATTGATATGTCATAAATCAAACCCTAAAAGAGCCTATTCTCTCAAAATTGATCTATATATTGATAAATAAAAGTTCAATTATTGGTATTACGTTAAAACGCAATCAAATGTCCCTAATAGATCGCCACATATTAATTTTTGATCGAAATACAACAATATAACAAACATTAGGTGTGTGTAATCGGAGTATTATGTTACAAAACCTTTACATAGACCAGATTAAAGTCAAATTACATATATGCTCTTCAAATATAATAAAAACTAATTGAATACTCACACAATTACTTTTATACAGTTTAAATAACTTATTATGCAATGAGTCGTACACTAGATGCTCGTACTCCATTTGAATTCAACGTAATGCAATGAATAGCTGCAAAAACTCATCTCGAATTCATTGATATGTCGTAAATCAGTCCCTAAAAGAGCCTATTCTCTCAACCTTGATCGATATACTAACAAAAAGATATATAACTGTAGGTATTATATTAAAACGCAATCAAATGTCCCCAATAGATCGCCACATATCATTTTTCGACTGAAATATATCAATATAGTAAATATTAGGTGTGTAATCAGAGTATTATTTTAAAAAACTTTTATATAGACAAAATTAAAGTCAAATTTCATATATTCTCTTTAAATACGATAAAAACTAATTGAATACTCACACAATTGCTTGTATTCAGTTAAAATAACTTATTATGTATTGAATCGTACTCTAAATGTTTGTACTCTACTTGAATTCAACGTAATACTATGAATAGCTGTAAAAACTTCACTATTCAACTCAAATTCATTGATATGTCATAAATTAGTCCATAAAAGACCCTATTCTCTTAAAATTGATCGATATACTGATAAATAAATGTTTAATTGTAGGTATTACATTAAAACGCAATCAAATGTCCCTAATAGATCGCCAAATATTAATTTTCGATTAAAATACATCAATATAACAAATATTAGGTGTGTAGTTAGAGTATTATGTTAAAAAACCTTCATATAGATTAGATTAAGGCCAAATTTCACATAATCTTTTCAAATACAATAAAAACTAATAAAATACTCACACAATTGCTTGTATTCAGTTAAAATAACTTATTATGCAATGGATCGTACTCTAAATACTTGTACTCCACTTGAATTCAACGTAATGCAATGAGTAGCTGCAAAAACATCACTATTCAACTCACATTCATAAATCAGACCATAAAAGAGCTTATTCTCTTAAAATTGATCGATATACTAATAATTAGATGTGTAATTATAGGTATTACCTTAAAACGCAATCAAATATTCCTAATAGATCGCCAAATATCAATTTTTGATTGAAATACATCAATAGAGCAAACATTGAGTATATAATCAGAGTATTATAGTAAAAAACTTTCATATAGACAAGGTCAAAGTCAAATTGCGAATATTCTCTATAAATACAATAAACATTAATAAAATACTCACACAATTGCTTGTATAGATAAGAGTAAAGTCAAATTGCATATATTCTCTTCAAATACAAAAAAACTAATTGAATACTCACACAATTGCTTGTATTCAGTTAAAATTACTTATTATGCAATGAATCGTA
>KZ454830.1:1171623-1193425 GCA_002786265.1 Apostasia shenzhenica
AAATAACTTATTATGCAATGAATCGTACACTAAATGCTTGTACTCCACTTGAATTCAACGTAATACAATGAATAGCTGCAAAAACATCACCATTCTACTCAAATTTATTGATATGTCATAAATCAGTCCCTAAAAGAGCATATCCTCTCAAAATTGAATGATATACTAACAAAAAGATATATAATTGTAGGTATTATATTAAAACGCAATCAAATGTCCCTAATAGATCGCACATATCATTTTTTGACTGAAATACATCAATATAGCAAATATTAGGTGTGTAATCAGAGTATTATGTTAAAAAACTTTTATATAGACAAGATTAAAGTCAAATTTCATATATTCTCTTTAAATATAATAAAAATTAATTAAATACTCACACAATTGCTTGTATTCATTTAAAATAACTTATTATGCATTGAATCGTACTCTAAATGCTTGTACTCTACTTGAATTCAACGTAATGCAATGAATACCTGCAAAAACATCACTATTCAACTCAAATTTATGTCATAAAGCAGACCCTTAAAGAGCCTATTCTCTTAAAATTGATCGATATACTTATAAAAAAAATATGTAATTATAGGTATTACACTAAAACACAATCAAATGTCCCTAATGGATCGCCAAATATCAATGTTCGATTGAAATACATCAATATAGCAAATATTAGGTATGTAATCTGAGTATTATGTTAAACAACCTTCATATAGATAAGATTAAGGCCAAATTGCATATATTCTTTTCAAATACAATAAAAACTAATTGAATACTCAGTTCCTAAAAGAACCTATTCTCTTAAAATTGATCGATATACTAATACAAAGACGTATAGATATAAGTTTTGCATTAAAACGCAATTAAACGTCCCTAATAGATCGCCACATATTATGTTTCGACTGAAATACATCAATATGGAAAATATTAGGTGTGTAATCAGAGTATTATGTTTAAAACCTTCATATAGATAAGAATAAAGTCAAATTGCAAATATTCTCTTCAAATACTATAAAAACTAATTGAATACTGCACAGTTGCTTGTATTCAGTTAAAATAACTTATTATGTAATGAATCGTAATCTAAATGCTTGTACTCCACTTGAATTCAACGTAATGCAATGAATAGCTGCAAAAACATCACTATTCAACTCAAATTCATTCATATGTCATAAATCAGACCATAAAAGAACCTATTCCTTAAAATTGATCGACATACTGATAAATAGATGTGTAATTATAGGTATTACCTTAAAAACAATCAAATGTTCCTAATAGATCGCCAAATATCAATTTTAGATTGAAATACATCAATAGAGCAAATATTAGGTAAGTAATGGAAGTATTATGTTAAAAAACATTCATATAGACAAGATCAAAGTCAAATTGCAAATAGTCTCTTCAAATTATAACGCAATGCTTGTACTTCACTTAAATTCAATGTAACGCAATGAATAGCTGCAAAAACATCACTATTCCACTCATATTCATTCATATGTCATAAATCAGATTGTAAAAGAGCATATTCTCTTAAAATTGATTGATATACTGATAAATAGATATGTAACTATAGGTATTACCTTAAAACGCAATTAAATTTCCCTAATAGATTGCTAAATACCAATTTTAGATTGAAATACATCAACAAAGCAAATATTAAGTATGTAATCAGAATATTATGTTAAAAAACCTTCATATAGACAAGATAATAGTCAAATTGCCAATATTCCCTTTGAATACATTAAAACTAATTAAATACTCACACAATTTCCTATATTCAGTTAAAATAACATATTATGCAATGAATCGTACTCTAAATGCTTGTACTCTCCTTGAATTCAACGTAATGCAATGAATAGATGCAAAAATACCACTATTCAACTCAAATTCTTTTATATGTCATAAATCAGTTTCTAAAAAAGCTTATTCTCGTAAAAATGATTAATATGTTAACAAAAAGACGTATAATTATAGGTATTACATTAAAACGTAATCAAATATCCTTAATAGATCACCATATATCATTTTTCAACTGAAATACATCAATATAGCAAATATTAGATGGGTAATCAGAGTATTATGTCTAAAAACATTCATATAGACAAGATTAAAGTCAAATTGCATACATTCTCTTCAAATATAACAAAAACTAATTGAATACTCACACAATAGCTTGTATTCGGTTAAAATAACTTATTATGCAATGAATCATACTCTAAATACTTGTACTCCACTTAATTCAATGTAACGCAATGAATAGTTGCAAAAATATCACTATTCAAATCAAATTCATTGATATATCATAAATCAGTCTTTAAAAGTGCCTATTGTCATAAAATTGAGTAATATACTAACAAAAAGATGTATAATTGTAGGTATTATATTAAAACGCAATCAAATATCCCTAATAGATCACCACATATTATTTTTCAATTGAAATACATTAATCTAGCAAATATTAGGTGTGTGATCAGAGTATTATGTTAAAAAACCTTTATATAGATAAGATTAAAGTCAAATTGTATATATTCTCTTCAAATACAATAAAAACTAATTGAATACTCACACAATTACTTGTATTCAGTTAAAATAACTTATTATGCAATGAATCGAACTCTAAATGCTTGTACTCCACTTGAATTCAACGTAATGAAATGAATAGATGCAAAAACATCATAATTTAACTCAAGTTCATTAATATGTCATAAATCAGTTCCTAGAAGAGCCTATAATATTTTAACTGTAAACTATAATATTTTAATTGTAAAATAACTTATTATGCTATGAATCGTACTCTAAATGCTTGTACTAATTGAATACTCACACAATTGCTTGTATTCAATTAAAATAACTTATTATGCAATGAATCGTACTCTAAATGCTTGTACTTCACTTGAATTCAACGTAACGCAATGAATAGCTGCAAAAATATCACCATTCAACTCAAATTCATTGATATATCATAAATCAGTCCTTAAAAGTGTCTATTCTCTTAAAATTGAGTGATATACTAACAAAAATATATATAATTATAGGTATTACATTAAAACACAATCAAATATTTCCAATAGATCGTCACATATCATTTTTTGATTGAAATGCATCAATATATCAAACATTAGGTGTGCGATTATAGTATTATGTTAAAAAATCTTCATATAGATAAGATTAAGGTCAAATTGCATATATTCTCTTTAAATATAATAAAAACTAATTGAATACTCACACAATTACTTTTATTCAGTTAAAATAACTTATTATGCAATGAATCGAACTCTAAATGCTTATACTTCACTTGAATTCAACGTAATGCAATGAACAAATGCAAAAACATTACTATTCAACTCAACTTCATTGATATGTCATAAATCAGACCCTTAAAGAGCTTATTCTCTTAAAATTAATCGATATACTAATAAAAAGACGTATAGTTATATGTATTACAATAAAACGCAATCAAATGTCCATAATAGTTCGCAAAATATAAATTATTGATTGAAATATATCAATATAGCAAATATTAGGTGTGTAATTAGAGTATTACGTTAAAAAACTTTCATATAAATAAGACTAAGGCCAAATAGCTTATATTCTCTTCAAATACAAAAAAAACTAATTGATACTCACACAATTGCTTATGCTCAGTTTAAATAACTTATTATGAAATGAATCGTACTCTAAATGCTTGTACTGCACTTGAATTCAACGTAATGCAGTGAATAGTTGCAAAAACATCACTATTCAACGTAAATTCATTCATATGTCATAAATCAGACTGTAAAAGAACCTATTCCTCATAATTTATCAATATCATGATAAATAGATGTGTAATTATAAGTATTACCTTAAAACGCAATCAAATGTCCCTAATAGATTGCCAAATATTAATTTTAGATTGAAAAACATCAACAGAGCAAACATTATGTATGTAATCAGAGTATTATGTTAAACAACTTTTATATAAACAAGATCATAGTCAAATTGCAAATATTCTCTTCAAATACTATAAAAACTAATTGAATACTACACAGTTGCTTGTATTCAGTTAAAATAACTTATTATGTAATGAATTGTAATCTAAATGCTTGTACTCCACTTGAATTCAACGTAACGCAATGAATAGCTGCAAAAATATTATTATTCAACTGAAATTCATTGATATGTCATAAATCAGATTGTAAATGAGCCTATTCTCTTAAAATTGATCGATATACTAATAAAAAATGTATAATTATAGGTATTATAATAAAACACAATCAAATGTTCCTAATAGATTATCACATATCATTTTTCGATTGAAATACATCAATATAGCAAACATTAGGTGAATTTGAGTTAAATAGTAATCTTTTTCCTGTTATTCAATACATTATGTTGAATTCAAGGGAGTACAAGTATTTAGAGTACGATTCATTGCATAATAAGTTATTTTAACTGAATACAACTAATTGTGCGAGTATTCAATTAGTTTTTATTGTATTTGAAGAGAATATTTGCAATTTGACTTTGATCTTGTCTATATGAATGTTTTTTAACATAATACTCTGATTACATACGTAATGTTTGGTCTATTGATGTATACATCTTTTTATTAGTATATCAATAAATTTTAAGAGAATAAGCTCTTCTAGGAATTGATTTATGACATATTAATGAATTTGAGTTGAATAGTGATGTTTTTGCAGCTATTCATTGCATTATGTTGAATTCAAGTGGAGTACAAGCATTTAGAGTACGATTTATAGCATAATAAGTTATTTTACAATTAAAATATTATAATTTACAATTAAAATATTATGCAGCTATTTATTGTGTTACAGTTTATATAGAGCCACGCGTTAACAGCAGTGAGCAGAGCTTCTAATATAGAGTACAATTTATTATATAGAGTACGATTCTTTGCATAATACCTTATTCCATTGAAATAGATCGCCTAATGCCTTCATATACTCTGATTACTTATTATGCATAATACCTTGCTTACAGGACTGTTTGATTATTGTTTACATATCAAGTCACAATAATTTATTATATATCAAGATATTTAACTTAGTACTTATGCTTATCCAACTAATACATCATATATTATTTTATTTCTATTAAATATATACATTTAGAGACCGATTCAATATATATGATGATATTTTAACTTAATATGATAACTACATAATTATTTGATAGTATAACAATATATTTTAACTGAATACACTCTTTTAGGAATTGATTAGTAATATAACTATCTATTTGAACTAAATAGTGGCCATTATATAACTATTGATTGTCATATTGATAAATTTATAGTGCTTTCGCACATTTTGAGACGATTTAACGCATCTAAAGTTATATTAACTGAATACTAACAATTATATGACTATTTATTTATTTTTTAAAGTATTTAAATAGAATACAAGTATCGAGACATCAATTTATTATATATCAAAGTATTTTAACTTAATAGCTCAATTTATATTTATAATAACAATGTATTTCAATTAAATAAATTTATTTACAGTCCCACTTGTTATATATATTAGGTTATTTTAACTTAATACCAGCAATTATACTTTTATCTGATAGTATATCAATCAGTTTTAATTGAATACACTCTTTTAGAGATTATATTTTTGCATTTTAACATATTTTAACTAAAAGAGATTGTTATATGATTATTCATTGTTATATTGAAAGATTTCAGGTGAATATATGCATTTCGAGGACGTTATGTTTTACTTCAAGTTATTTTAATTGAATACTAACAGTTATATAATTACTCGATAATTTTTCAAAATATTTGAATAAAATACTAATATTTACACTTCAATTTGATACAGATCATGTTATGTTAAGATAATGTTAACAATTACATAACTTGTATATATTATATTATCTTATTTCAATTAAATACACATATTTCGAGGCTCATTCGATACATATCTAGGTATTTTAATTTATTAATAATAATTAAAAAATTAATTCATAATATATTGATATATTTCAATCGAAAACATATTTTTAAAATATGACATGATACATATTAATAGATTTAAACTTAACAGTGGCAATTAAAGGACAATCCTTATTATATCGATGAATTTAACAAAAAAAAATTTAGAGATCAATTTTTCATATATTGAGTCACTTTAAGTAAATATTAGCAATTATAGAACTATTCGATTATTTGTTTAACATATTTGAAAAGACAACAGACAATTTCTTATTGATTAATTTATGAAGGTATTTTTACTTAATATTCACTATAACATGACTAATATAGGTTATATCAATGATGTTTAATATAATGCATGCCGTTAGAGATAAATTTGATATATTTCAGTATATTTGAATGGAACTGCAACAATTATACGTCTATCAATTGCAATATCTCTGAATTCAAGTTGAATACATGAGATTAAAGATCGATTCAGCACATAACAAGTTATTTTAGCTGAAACTCTCAATTATACAGTTACTCGATGATTTTTCAATGCGATTGAACAAAATATAAGCAATTGGACTTCGATTTATTAAATATGAAGGTATTATAACTTAGTACTTACAACTACACAACTTAAGCATGCTATATCGACAAAATATGCACTTAACGATCAATTTGATAAATATAATGATATTTTTGCTTATTACTAGAAATTATATAACTATTTGATAGTATATTAATACATTTCCAATTACCACATCCTTTTAGGATGTAGTTTGTTGCATATCAATGTATTTGAATTGATGATTGATAATTATAGTACTATTTTTTACTATTATTGAATTTTAGTTCAATACGAATATTTAAAGACCTATACATTACCTAATAAGTTGTTTTAATTGAATACTAAAAATTACATAATTATTTGATAATTGTTCATTATATTTGAAGAAAATATTAACGTTCACCCATTAATTTAGTAGACATCAATGTATTTTAGCTTGCTATTCATAATTGCCCAACTTATATTTATTATATCGATATATTTAAGTTGAATATGCACATTCAAATGCCGATTCGTCACATATCATTTTATTTTAATTTAATATTAGTAATTACACAATTATTTGATGGTATTTCATTCGGATAGACTCATTTAGAGATCAATTTATTATATGTCAGTGTATTTAAAATGAATAATAATAGTTAGATAACTATATATTGTTATAACCTTAAAGTTAAACTGAAGATACACTAGAGGCTGATTAGTTGTATCTCAATTTATTTGAATTGAATAATAGTAATTGCAAGACTATTCAATAATTTTCCTTTATATTCGAATAGAATACTAGGTTTTCAACTTTAGTTTTTGACCTTTTTAAGAATTTTAACTTAATACTTAGATTTACACAACTTATATATGTTATATAAACATATTCCAACTGTATATACATAGTCAGAGATTGATTCGAATCATATCATGTTATTTAACTTAATACTGAAAATTATATGTATATTTAATAAAATATTAATATATTTTAACAGAATAAATACTTTTAGATATTTATTTCTTTCATATAATTGCACTTAAATTGAAAATTAGCAATTATTCAGCTATTGACTATAATATCAATAAATATAAGTGGATACACACATTTAGAGAATTATTTAATAAATATTAAGTTATTTTAAGTGGATATTAGTAATTATCCAACCATTCAATAATTTTTCAAAGTATTTAAGTAGAATATTAGCATTTCAATATTTATTTATTACACATAAATGTATTTTAATTTAATACTAATTATAATTTAATTAGTTGATAATATATTGATTTATTTCAATTTAATACATATTTTTACAAACTAGTTTGTATTACATATTAATCTATTTCAAATAAATAGTGGCAATTATAGCTATTCATTATAATATTGATAAATTTAATTTGAATGCACTTATTTAGAGGATAATTTTGTATATATCAAATTATTTTAACTGAATACTAGCAATTATATGACTATTCAATGACTTCTCAATATATTTGAATAAATTATCAGTATTACATAACAATTTATTATATATCAAAATATTTAACTTAATATTTATGCCTAGGCAACATCATATATTATCATGTTTTAATTAAATACACATATTTAGAAATTGATACAACACATATCATAATATTTTAAATTAATACTAATAATTACATAATTATTTGATAGTATATCAATATATTTTAACTGAATACACTTTTTTAGAGATAGATTAATAATATAACAATCGATTTGCACTAAATAGTGATCATTATATAACTATTGATTGCCATATCGATAAATTTATAGAGCATTCATTCATTTAGAGTATGACTTAGCACATCTAAAGTTATATTAACTGAATACTAGTAATTATACGACTATTAATTTATTTTTCAAAGTATTTGAATATAAAACTAGTATTCAAACATCAATTTATTATGTATTAATTTAAACTAAGTATCCAATATTACTCACATCCATTAGATTTTGAACGTCTGGTTATTGAAGAACAACTTCTCTAGGGTGTATCAAAGAATTCAAATCATGTTTAATAAATCTCATGCTTGAGAAAAAGTTCTTCATAAAGCTATCATTTGCTATCAAATATCCCTTAAGGACATCATAATCACTTATCAGGAAATAACAATAAAGTTTAGCTCAAATTTCGATATCATTAATATATTTGTTGGGTTCTCTAACATGCTAATCTTCTTGATTGGTATCTCTTTGTTAACAATTACTTATTGAGTAATATGATACTTAATTTCAATATATTTTGACTAACTACAAAGCATTTAATCCTTAGTAATATAATATTTGATCTCAATATTGTAATAACACTAAAGTGAAGATTGAACTATATTATAGTTTGTTATATTTTAAGTTAGTTATTGCATTTTATCATTTTATTAAGCTGAATCTGATTTTTTATATCATTGAAAATGCCCACTTTAATGCCCAGCATATATCAGAGTTTGTTTGTATTGGCCTGGGTCTATTTGAGTCTATTAAGTTTAAATTGGATCAAGTTGCGTGTAATTTGAAACACTTGGACTCAAATTAGATATGTTTAGGCTATTAGTAGCTGCCATAGAAAGAGGAGGACCACGTTGAAATTGTGTTATAGAATCCCTAATAAAATTTGATCAGCCTTCTCTTTTTCCCCCGTTGAGATCGCGACGCCACGCTTCCGTTCGCCTGTGCGCATCACGCACGCCAATTCCGGCCTGTTTCGCCCTCGTCGACGCCAGATCCGGCCACGACTGCCGGGTTCTCGCCTTCGCAGGCCCACACCACCAGCTTGCTGGCTTCCCAAGCTGCCGCCTTAGCCCGCACAAGACCCTTTCGTGCTCCAGAACCGCCGAACCTTCTACCTTCTTCTCCTTCTATAAAGCAGCTCCAGGTGAGATGCTATAGAGGGAGTTGATGTTGATGAGTGAGAGCTACTTGATTCTTGTTTTGAGAAGAGCTTCTTCTTCACTGTTTGAGTCGATTCCGGAGCAGGGGGCTGCGGATCTAACCCAAAGCAGCAGAGAGCTGCGTCGGAGCACCATTGGACGCTGATTCCTCGCAGGGGGCGTCGGGCCTGTTTTGGGACTGGCAGTGGGCTGCAACCAACTTGGCAACTTCAGGTTCTTCTTGTTTTAGGGTTTAACTTCCTTCACGTTTCTCTGTTCGTTCAGATTTCCAGTTCAGTTCTTGTTAATTTATCTGGCTCTATGTTTAGTCGTGATTTTTCACCTTGTTGAATTTCGTTTAAGTTGAAATTATTCCCTTTTGTTGCAATCGTGGATGCTTCTTCTTTCACATTTCAGAAAGCAATATTTTAGAAATGTGCCTTTTTGTTTTTCTTTGTTAAGTTGAATTTCTTACATGAAATTCATTTTGCTGTGCTTAGGTTTTATGTTCCATAATTGTAGTACATATCATGGTCTGAGAAGTTAATCCATGCTTAACATATTTTCATGTTTTATGCATGCTAGTAATTTCTAAGTAATTTGATAGATCATTACTAAATTTCTATGAATCTTACATGAAAACTTATGTGGATATTTAAGTTAGAATAATTAAATGGTTATCTTGTTTAATCTCCTCGATATTTCATGCATGGCATAGTGCATGGTTAGTTAAGTTGCATGCTAGTTAATTCATCTAGTATAACTCTTCATTAGAAACCTTATGTTGCATTTAAACCTAGGTGCAACCCTTCTTTAGGGGTCGTTTGGATAGGTGGGTTAGCTGGGTTAACTTGATGTGAACTCAAGTTAACCCAGCTAACCCACCAAATAGCGAATCGGGATGTGAACTTAACCCGGGGCAGCTTATCCTCGCTCCGCCTGCTATCCCTCTTACCCTGGGGGTAAGCTGCCCCATCTCAATCGCTGGGGTAACGTCATCTGCTTTGCACCTTCTTCCTCTTCCTTCTCTGGGTTCACACGATCCTCGTGCACAAGCGCTATCTCCGCGGATCTCGCCGCCACTGCCACACACCCCCGCCCATCTCCCTCTCCCCCCCCTCCTCTGTGGCCTGCGTCGCCATTATGCGCGCGCAGGACTGGCCCCTCAACACGCCGTGGAGGTACCGCCGAACGGGAACGGCAGAGAGCCGACTGCTCCCATCGTTTGGATGCTTGAGGTTATATTAGGTTTAAGATTTCTTTCCTAGTTATTTCCTGATTTTCATCTGGAATGTTTCTTGTTGACTATAGAAATTATCTCTAGTTTCATCTTTTTGTTGAACTTGATTGAAATGTGCTCATTATTGTGAAATTCCACCTTGCTGAAGTAATTTCTAGTTATAATAACGAACCTGCAGTTCATTGTTGGTAGTTTGATTGCTGTGCACAAAAATTACTTATGGATGAAATATTTTTATTTCTTGGATTTTGAACTCTTTCCTTCATGGTTATTTTCCTACTTTCCTGGACTTTCCTTCTTGTTCACTGCATTGTCAAGCTAACTTGTCTCTTTTCTTGCAATGGGGAGTTGATCTTAATAGAAATAAAGCCTCTCTGCTTTCTACATTAAGCTAACTTGTCTCTTTTCTTGCAATGAGAAGTTAATCTTAATTGAAATAAGGCCTCTCTGCTTTCTACATTAACTGACCTGAATCTGAATAATATTGTTATATTGTTGAGTTTCTAATCTTACTTTGCTAACATCCAGTTTCAGATGTTGGTCCCTTAGTCCATAGCATCATTCCATTTGTTTATGTGTTCAAGTTTCTATTGCATGATAGTTTTCTCCCTTGGATCTTGATAGAGGGAATATATATTTGATGAATAATATAAAGTGAGTAGATCATGTACTTGGATGTTTATTATTTTTATATTTAGTGAGTAGATTATGATTTTAGAAGGTATGTAAATGTATTTTTTCTATTTTCATCTTTTCTTTTGTTTACTATCCTGGGTTAAGTTATTAATTTACCAAACAGAATACAAAGCTATCCCAGGTTAACCCGGGTTATCATCCAAACAAAAAATCGCATTAACTCACTTACCCTCGCTGAAGTAAGTTATTAATGGGGGTATGCTATCCCAGGTTAGCTTGTCCTACCCCCAATCCAAACAACCCCTTAGTAGCTTGATGTTCACTCTCACGAAAGTGACTCGCGCATCAAAGTGGTGTCAGAGCTGATCGCATTAGAACATCCAAGTCACTTCACTTTTTGCTAGCGTTATTAATATATCATATTATTCACAAATTTCAATATTAAAGTGTTACTGTATTTTGCATAATATAAAGTGATTCTCAATATTATGTAAATGTGCATTTTGATCATTAGGTATAGCATAAAAATGTGCACATAAGGGCAAACTAAGGAAATCCGATTGCTATTTTATTTATATTTAATTATTAGCTACATATATGTACATCATAATTGATTTCTAGCTAGTTAGATCAATTAGATGACATCTTTTATTCTTTTAAAAAGTTAAAGGAGTCATATCTAAATCATGGCAATTAGTCTACAGTATTGGTCAATCAATTTTCATATTACAAATTAATAATTAACTTAGTCGACATTCCTCACACATTGCAACATAATTTCTAACTTGTTAAAGTTAACTTTGATTGAGAATATTTTATTATTGAGAATTATGTATAATATGTTAGGTATTATATTAGAATGTGTGAGGAATGTGAAATAAGTTATTTATTATTTTAATTCATAAAATAAAGTTAATTTTTTATTTTAAAATATGGATATTATGTAAAATATAGTTAAGTTTTAATTATTAAAATTTGTGTATGTCATGACATATTAGATTAAATTTAACCTTATTAGCTTAACCTGGCTAAATAAATGCACAACTTTATTTTACATCCTACATATATTTTAATTAAGAATTAATTGTATTTCACATTGGACACAATATTTAATAATAAAATAAGTTTATTTCAATTTATAATATTAAAATAATTTTATTCCTTCTTTTTGGCCAAAAACAACTTTAAAGTTTTTTGGTTATGTTCAAAAGTTGTTAAATTGTAATTTTTTCAAAACCACGGCCAAAATTCCCAATCTCCCTGCCCTAATCCAAAGATGAAAAAAATTTGGTAAGGGTAAGGCCCCAGGATTATGCTTATTTATGTATCTTTTGGGTTAGATTTTTTAGGGGTTCTTCTGGCTAAGGTTAAAGGTTTATTTAAACTTAAATTAAAAATAAGAAAAATTAACAGGAATGACCTTTAATTATAAAAAAATTACATTTTTCACTGTCAAAGATGAAATATTGTATATATCTTATTAATGCAGATGTTGATGCTTGCTTCTCTGTTGTTTTTGGCTGTTCAACTTGGTATTAGGTCTTAATTCAAATTGCATCATCGTGTTATGTGTTCATAAGCGCTAAAGAAATCTTTTGCAGCGTGAAGGTCCTTTTACTTCGTCTGAGACACTACTGGTTGCAACTGTGTTGCTAGGGTTTTGAAGCGGGCAAAAGACTCCCGCTTGAGGAAAGTCACAGCGTTTGACGAAGATTTCTAGAAGAATGGTACACCGCCCTAATTTTTTCTTGTATTATCGTTGCTCCCTTTCATAGAATTTGAAGATCCAAAAGTAATTTACGATGGGATTCAACTTTTCTTATGTTGGGTGTAAGATGTTGTAGACAGTTCTGAGAACTCAAGGCAAATGGGGTATGCTAACGATCTTTTTTTCTCTTAGAGATTGCCAAGTTGAAGCCTTGATTTACCACTCCCTTTTGTGTAAGTGAAAGTGCATTTGTCAATAGCTCAGTTGATTATCCGTGCCTTAAGGAGATTGAAACTTTTTTTTTTTGAAAAGTCGTGTATGCCAAATAAATTAAATTAAAAATTTGTGCAGGAATACATTGAGTTATACCCTCTTTAAGGATATTATAGAAATCAATAGGGAGGGGCATTCCCCTCTCCCAAGCAAAGTCATTCTCAATAGCTATATGACCTAAATAATCGGCGGTGCTATTTTTAAAGCTTGATAAATAACTTTACAAAGATTAAAAAAAGATAATATGTCAATGATGTCTTCAATCAAAGCATAATTAAGTCTTACTCCTTGGTGTGTGGTTTTTTGTTTATATTGCGAGGGTTGCTACTGAATCCTTATTTGTCCATGTTGTTATCTAATTCTCTATATTTCTGTCAAGTGCATATACTCTTGATATTCTAGCATAACATAATCGATGTAAGGAATATTTGGCTGTTGAGGCACTTGGTGTAGAGTTTGCTGATCTCGAATCCTGGTTGAAGTTTTTCTAATCATGTATTACTAAAGTAGATGAATAACCTCTATAGAATTACTCTCTAACTATAAGCCCTGAGGACATTGAATTATTGAAATTAAAGTCTTTAATCCTTCCAATGCATCCTACTTTTCCGCCATGAGTACTGCACTGGTGTGGAGTTTAATACCTCCACTTTGGATGAACTCCCTAGTGTGGTCCCTAATGATGAACCTAGCTCCAGCCACCCCGCTATGATGTACTAAACCATCAAAATTGATCTTAAATCAATTAAGAGGTTGGAAAACTCAACTATCTGAAAGAGAGATATATTGCCCGCTAAGGGTGGAAGGGTTCCAGGATCTCCAATAATTGCTCAAGTCAACTTGTACAATATTCAATACACTAATGGCTATAGCCTCAGTTGAAGGGACTAGTTTTCCATGCATCTTAACATTTCACCATTCCAGGTTCTTCAACTGGAATAAAGAATGCCGGCTTCATGTTGAAGTTACTTGTCCTTCTTATTAGTGCTTGTAGCCTAGGCAATCATCACAATCTTTGCCTGCAAAGAATATGTTAGTGGAAAGAGAATATGATCTCGTTGTAGAATGCTCGTAACACTTCTATAAAGTCTGTTGCCATTGCACACATTGAAAAAGTGTCTTCTTTTCTCTTCATCCCCAAGAACAAAGGGCAAAGCTTATGAGCCTCCTTATGTGCAACCACACTAAGGTCAAAATAGCATTTCTGCACATCCTCCAAAGAAAAGCCTGAATCCTCAGCTCTCTATACAGCTTCCACGCCCGCCAATCCTCATCAGGTGTCTGCTTACCTTCAAGGTGCTTGATATACAACTTGGAAGTAGGGATCTTCATTGATTCAGTCTTAGCCTAAACTAAGTTGTTCGCTTCCAAATTGTGAGATCTTCTAATTGAGTATATCCTATTCGGGTAGGTTAGGGCTTGCTAGCAGCCTGATCTTCTCTTTGTCCCAATTTATCCCATCTAACTAATATATTCGCCGCATTAGAAGGCATCTCTTCAATCCGCGTATTCAAAAACTTCGGCCATCTGCTGAGGGAGGTGGTGGTTAACCACGAGTCTTCCAAGAAAGAAACCGCTGTAACATCTTTTAAAAACCATATCATGTGCTCATCGATCACCTCACTGCCATAACAAATGAGTTCAAATCCAGGAGTCCTGACGTTTGATCTCAGATTGATACCTACAGGTGCCATACTGAGCTATCAGGCTATTTCTCCAAATGCACTCAGATTTGTCCATCAATCGCGCAGCATGTTTAGCAACAAGGAAGCATCTCGATACTTTAAAGTTGTGAATACCAAGCCCTCTTTTACATTTGGGCTTACACACTTCTTCCCAAGCAACATAATACATCACTTTGGCATTCGCCTTGCCACTCCATAAGATTGTTTTAATGAGCACCTCGATGTCATTCAATACAGTAGTCGGGACAAATTTATGTGACAAGGCATAGGCTAGTATCGAGGTGAGAGCGCTGTTAATCAGAGTGATCCTCCCAGCCAAAGATAAATATCTGACTCCACACACACTGATCTTGTTGCAGACCGCCTCGATGATACCCATGAAGTTGGCTTTCGTTGGTCTTTGCTTAGCCAATGGGATGCCCAAATACCTCCACTTTTGCTCTTTCCTTATCCTCAACCTTCTCTTAATTATAGCTTTTTTTGATTCTAGTAGTAGTGTAGCTAAAGATGATGGAAGACTTCTCAATATTTACCTTTTGTCTAGAAGTAGCACAAGAACTATTCAAGACTGCTTTGACTCTTGTTGATGCAGTTGGGGTGGCCGTAGCAAAGAAAAGCAGATCATCTGCAAATATCAAATGCGAATGAGCTTGGCCTCTTTGCGAGACTCTAATGCCAATGAGGTCTTCTCTCAAGATCTCCCTGTGCACCAAGAATGACAATAGCTCTGAACACATAATGAAAAGATAAGGAGAAAAGGGTCATCCTTGTCATAGCCCTTTCCTAACCACAACCCACAGTAACTTCTTCTCATTGATCAACAAAGCATAACGCGGATCTCTAACACACATGTTAACCCCATCTCCTCCATTGTTCTAGAAAGCCCAGGAATCCCAACATAGCATCTATGAAGTCCCAGTTCACTCTATCATAAGCCGGCTCCATGTCAGCTTTAACCATCTATACCCTTCTCTAGACTTTGTCGTGACTAATCTGTGCATATCTCTTACGCTAGAATGCAGTTGTCAGTTGTCAAGCGGCCTGGCACAAAAGCAGTCTGCTCTAGTGCTATCAAGTCAACAAGATGTCTTTCAATTTGTTCACTAACACTTTAGTTATAACCTTGTAGATCATAATGCATTGGCTAATTGGTCTAAACTGTTTTGGCTGGTTTGCATTGCTAGTCTTGGGCACAAGGATCACCAAAGTGTCCTTCCATTATTGCGGTATAACTCTTATGATGACGATGATTTGAACTGCTTTAATTACATCCTCCTCCACCATTGCCCAATACCCTTCAGAAAGGAATCTGTGATCCCATCTACTCTGGGCGCCTTATTATTGGGCAAGGAAAACACTGCCAAACGAATCTTCTCCTTAGTTACCTATTGGGTAATTTGAGAAACAATCTCAACAGAAATAGTTGCCCTAAGTTGGATATTAGAAGGCAAGGAAACCAACACATCCTCCACTCCCCATTTCTCCATAAAGAAGTCTATCAGGATGCTTTGGATATCGCCCTCGTCAACAACTCTACCACCAATGGAGTCTATAATCTCCTTGATCCAGTTCTTCCTCCTCCTTCCTATAGCTGCCTTGAGAAAGATGGTGGTGTTTCTGTCACCCTTGGCTAATCAGGGGGCTTTAGCCCTTTGCCACCACCACATTTCTTCTCGAGCGACAACATTATTGTCGAAGGAAATCATTGCCAAAAACTCTTTATGCTCCTCCAAATTGATCCCTTCCTCAGAAGCCTCTTTATTGCAAGTGTAAGATAGAACCCTCCAGCTTCTTGCATCTCGATAGTAGATCCCCAACTAGCTTTTCAAATTTGTTTTCAACTTAGTAGCTTTTTCAGATCTGTTTCCATTGAAATCCATTTAAAACTATCAAAACTTGACCTTTTTGCCGAATTGTAAAACCTTAATATATGCTTATATGTTTTCATCATTATCATATATTTCTATAAAGTGAATTGTGATTTATTAAGTTCATTTAAATAATTATATTTTTTAATTATTTTTAAATTTGATTATATTTATTCATGAAAATTTTTAGGCAATAAATATTGAAATATTTTTATTAATAAATTATCCTTCTTAATATTTAAAATAAATTTGAGATTTTAGAGAGATTATCTTTAGGTTTAATAATTTTTTATAATATTTATCATAATTTATTTTTGGACTCATAGGGAATCTTTAACCGCTTCAAAGCTAAACTTTATAATTTTTTTTATTTGTGATTGATATGAGATGAAATAATAGTATGTCATTTTAATTTGATTTTTACATGATTCACGCTGAATATCATGAATATTATTTTTTGGAATATTATATTTGATATATTTATTTCACTTTTTATAATATCTAGGGTTCGACCGGTAAGGTAAAAGATTGAATTTTTTTTTGAACATAAATCATTAACATCAAGCCCGTTCGCTCCCGGCTTCTCGCGAAGGGAAACGGTGCAAGGCGCAAGCTAGGGCTCACCTTCAGCAGAAGAAGTAAGTGTTGAAGCGTCACTCTCCCTTTCCCTGCTGAAGAAAATTGGATTGAATAAAATTTCAGATGATTAATGCAAAAAAACTTTTTCAAGTTTCAATGTTGGAGCCTCTCCATTGATTGCTATTGTTCCATTCTTCATACCTTTGTCCAATTTGAAAGAGTTTTCGCTCACGTTCTCTCTGTTTTTGTCAAAAAATGCTTCTATTTCCATCAATTGGGGTTTCGATTGCTCCAGGTTGTTCGGATCCATTATCGTAGGTTTTTTTTGAAAGCGGAAGAAAATGCCACTTCTTAGATTGGTTGCAATCTTGTTTGAGAACTAATACATTGATTGTTGAAGGTTTATCAATGGATGCAACGAGTGATTTTCCTACTGTTAATCTAAAATTGTTCAAGGGATTTTCATTAAAAAGCGAACTATGAACTCAAAAATATCATCAGCAATGCACTGACGACATCTGCAAAAATGTCAAACAAACTCTTAAAGCGTTAGATGGTTAAGTAGCTTCAGCTAAAGAGAAACCACAAGGAGATTCTTTAGCAAATAACCAAAACAAACAATCACAAGCAACCACAAAATAGAAGTAAAATGAGAAGAAAAGAACTAGCAAATACTGGGATTTAACGGGAAAACCTTAGCAGGAAAATTAAACTATCGTGGGACTAGAGAGGAATAAAGTTTCATTTATTAAAAAGAACATAAGTATAGAGTTTTGTTACATTGAGTTAAACTGATGGAGCTATCCCATACTCGAATTGTGCTATACATTGACATCGAGAAGCTTGCACGCTCACTGGTGAAGAAAACAAACCTCTCAAAGAGTACTCTTGAGGAGATGATACTCAGCTTTTGTAGCATACCACACAAAAAATCCCATCATCATCTCTATTTATGTTGGAGAGAAGGGTATAACTGAGTCATCCTTCGAATTCTAAAAACATCTTTAGTTCTGACATAGGTAATTATATCCTTGGCTTATTTTGTGATAGCTTTGATAGGCGGTTAAAGATTTCTCTGTAGGATCTCTGCTATCATTATTTGAGGCCTGGATGGAGTCAAAGAATGCCATAACAAAAAGCATTGAATGGTATTCTACTCCAACGTTTGTCCGAAAGGCTGTGATGAGTCAAGCAAGTTTGTTCATCTCCCATGGCATTTGACTTTAGTTGTTCGACTCCCAATAATGACTCAAGTCGGACAAACTGTTATGTAAAAGTAGATTTAGTACCTTCCCTCTTTGAGATAAGGCATCAAATAAGAAGAGCTTATTGTCAAAGAAAGAATTGTAAAGCCATTCAAGTCCCATCTAAAAATATTTCCTTTGTAGAATTCTTCCTAAATTTCCCCCATCTTCCTAAATGCCCCCATCTTCCTAAATTCCCCTAAGGAAACACAAACTATTCATCAAGAAATAGTGATAAAGTGTCGAATGTTTGAGTCGAAAGGGAATCTGTTGACATTTTTGTTGGGCTTTCCAAGGTACTAATCTTTTTGACAAGTACTTCTTTATGAGTAACGACTTCTCAACAAAGTAATTCTTGACCTTAATTTGCTTGGCCTACCATTAAATATTTGATATTGATTAAACAAAGTGCACTTTGATTGTAGCAAAAGGTAGTAATATTTTTAAAATTATTAGTGATTTCGCCTAATAGACCCTTCAAAAAGAACAATTTTCGTAACAGCCATATATTTGACTTTAATGGTGGACAGAGCTATTGTGGATTATAGCGAGGATCTCCAATTAATCGTAGGATCCCTTAGAGTGAAGGTGAACCCCAAAAGGTTCCATCTCTTATCAAGATCTTCTGATAGTCAGAATCAACATAATCAATTATGCCTAAGTTCTTCACCTCGAATTGCAATCATGCATTTGTGGTTAGGCCTGTCAACGGATCAGATCCGGATCGGGTTGATCCCGACCCGGATCCGATTCCGATATATCCGGATAGGATTAAAAATCGGATCGGATCGTGGTCAACCCAGATTCGTTCCATGACCCGCCACGGTACGGATTTTCGGATAGGATTTCGGGTCGATTCGGAATTTTTTTTACATAATTTAACATTTTTTTTAATGACTACAAATATTCTTATATCTTTAAATGAAATTTTGATCACTAAAATTTACAATATAAATCCACTTTAATACAAAATATAGGGATAATATATAAATATCTAAAGATCATATTACTGACATAAGTATAAAAATACAATATTACAAAACATAGAAACAACAGCGTGAATGAAAATATTACACAAAAATAAAGTACAATTCTGTTAAAGCTAGCAATAAATATTTTATGTAAACATATTTGTAGCTATTAATCCCATTTCACAATGCAAGCACTTTCTGGTTATTACACTTAAAATAACTTATAATAATTTATTTAATAATTATGGGCCTCAGTTATATTTCAAAAACTTCATAAAAAAAAAAATTAACATATGCAATTAAATAATAAGTATATAAATACGTAAAATAATTTCGAATTTATAAATTTCGGGTCAGATTTTTTTTCGGGTCGGATCAACATCGACCCGGATCTGACCCGTTAATACTTAAACGGAGCGGGTCGGTTTTTTGGATTAATTGTGCGGGTCAAAAATTGATTCCAAAGCCATTTTGTCCGTTAACAAAACTGGCCCAACATAAATCGTAATATGAGTTAAGTAACATCAAAACTTTTTTTTTATGAAAACATCAAAACCATTATTAAAATTTTTAGATAAAGTAACTCATAATATTATATAGATTCATACTTTAAAGATATAAAATGTATAAAAAAAATGCATAATATTATTAACAAAATTTAAACAGAACAAATAGAATAACAAAATACGTCCTTTGAAATCCATTTAAAACTATCAAAACTTGACCTGTTTGCCGAATTATAAAACTTTAATATATGCTTATATGCGTTCATCATTATCATATATTTCTATAAAGTGAATTGTGATTTATTAAATTCATTTAAATAATTATATTTTTTAATTATTTTTAAATTTCATTATATTTATTCATGAAAATTTTTAGGCAATAAATATTAAAATATCTTTATTAATAAATTATCCTTCTTAATATTTCAATTTTTTTTTTGAGATTTTAGAGAGATTATCTTTAGGTTTAATAATATTTTATAATATTTATCATAATTTATTTTTGGACTCACAGGGAATCTTTAACTGCTTCAAAGCTAAACTTTATAATTTTTTTTATTTGTATAATTGATATGAGATGAAATAATAATATGTCATTTTAATTTGATTTTTACATGATTCACGTTGAATGTCACGAATATTATTTTTTGGAATATTATATTTGATATATTTATTTCACTTTTTATAATATCTAGGGTTCAGCCGGTAAGGTAAAAGATTGAATTTTTTTGGAACATAAATCAGTAACATCAAGCCCATTCGCTCCCGGCTTCTCACGAGGAAAACGACGCAAGGCGCAAGCTAGGGCTCACCTTCAGCGGAAGAGGTAAGTGTTGAAGCGTCACTCTCCCTTTCCCTGCTGAAGAAAATTGGATTGAATGATATTTCAGATGCAAAAAACCTTTTTCAAGTTTCGATGTTGGCCTCTCCATTGATTGCTATTGTTCCTTTCTTCATACCTTTGTCCAACTTGAAAGAGTTTTCGCTCACGCTCTCTGTTTTTGTTAAAAAAATGCTTCTATTTCCATCAATTGGGGTTTCGATTGCTCCAGGTTCTTCGGATCCATTATCGTAGGTTTTTTTGAAAGTGGAAGAAAATGCCACTTCTTAGATTGGTTGCTATCTTGTTTGAGAACTAATACATCGATTGTTGAAGGTTTCTCAGCAGCGATGCACAGACGACACCTGCTAAAATGTCAAACAAACTCTTAAAGCGTTAGATGGTTAAGTAGCTTCAACTAAAGAGAAACCACAAAGAGATTCTCTAGCAAATAACCAAACAAACAATCACAAGCAACCATAAAATATAAGTAAAATGAGAAGAAAAGAACTAGCAAACACTGGGATTTAACGGGAAAACCTTAGCAGGAAAATTAAACTATCGTGGGACTAGAGAGGAGTAAAGTTTCATTTATTAAAAAGAACATAAGTATAGAGTTTTGTTACATTGAGTTAAACTGATGGAGCTATCCCATACTCGAATTGTGCTATACATTGACATCGAGAAGCTTGCACGCTCACTGGTGAAGAAAACAAACCTCTCAAAGAGTACTCTTGAGGAGATGATACTCAGCTTTTGTAGCATACCACACAAAAAATCCCATCATCTCTATTTATGTTGGAGAGAAGGGTATAACTGAGTCATCCTTCGAATTCTAAAAACATCTCTAGTTCTGACATAGGTAATTATATCCTTGGCTTGTTTTGTGATAGCTTTGATAGGCGGT
>KZ454830.1:1193435-1240404 GCA_002786265.1 Apostasia shenzhenica
TAATACTTATCAAAATAGATTAAGTACCTTGGAAAGCCCAACAAAAAATGTCAACAGATTCCCTTTCGACTCAAACTTCGACACTTTATCACTATTTCTTGATGAATAGTTTGTGTTTCCCTTAGGGGAATTTAGGAAGATGCATTTAGGAAGAATTCTACAAGGGAAATATTTTTGGATGGAACTTGAATGGCTTACAATTCTTTCTTTGACAATAAGCTCTTCTTATTTGATGCCTTATCTCAAAAAAGGAAGGTACTAAATCTACTTTTACATAACAGTTTGTCCGACTTGAGTCAATTATTGGGTCTGTATTACAACTTAAAAGTATCGAGATACTTCCTTATTGGCTAAACATGTTGCGCGATTGATGGATACAAATCTGAGTGCATTTGGAGAAATAGCCTGATAGCTCAGTATGGCTCCTGTAGGTAACTAATCTGAGATCAAACGTTAGGACTCCCTGAATTTGAAACTCATTTGTCTATTGCAGTGTAGGTGATCGAATGAGCACAATATATGGTTTTTAAAAAATGTTACAACGTTTTCTTCTTGGAAGGACTCGTGGTTAGCCACACCCTCCCTCAGTAGATGCCGACGTTTTTGAATACGGGGATTGAAAGAATGCCTTCTATTGTGGCGAATATATTAGATGGGATAAATTGGCGACAAAAGAGAAGATCAGGCTGCTAGCAAGCCCTGACCTACCCGGATAGGATATACTCAATTAAAAGATCTCACAATTTGAAGCGAATACAACTTAGTTAGGCTAAGACTAAATCAATGAAGATCCCTACTTCAAGTTGTATACAAGCACCATGAGGTAAGCAGACACCTAATGAGGATTGGCTGGCGTGGAACTGTATAGAGAGCTGAGGATTCAGCTTTTCTTTGGAGGATGTGCAGAAATGCTATTTTGACCTTATGTGTGGTTGCACATAAGGAGGCTCATGAGCTTTGCCCTTTGTTCTGGGATGAAGAGAGAAGAAGACACCTGTTTCAATGTGTGCAATGGCAGCAGACTTTATAGAAGTGTTACGAGCATTCTACAACGAGATCATATTCTCTTTCCACTAACATATTCTTTGCAGGCAAAGATTATGATGACTGCCTAGGCTACAAGCACTAATAAGACGGACAAAAACTTCAGCAATGAAGCCGCCATTCTTTATTCCAGTTGAAAGAACCTGGAATGGCGAAATGTTAAGATGCATGGAAAGGAAAGCTAGTCCCTTCAGCTTGAGGCTATAGCCACTAATATATTGAATATTGTACAAGTTGACTGCAGCAAGTTATTGAGATCCTGGAAACCCTTCCACCCTTAGCGGGCAATATATCCCTCTTTCAAGAAGGTTGATTTTCCAACCTCTTAATTGATTTAAGATCAGATTTTTGTATGGTATGTACATCATAGCGGGGCGGGTGCTGGAGCAGGGTTCACATTAGGAAGCCACACTAGAAGTTCGATCCATTAGGGACCCACACTAGAGCAGTTCATCCAAAGTGGAGTTATAGAGCTCCACACCAGATGCAGAGACTCATGGCGGAAGAAGTGGGGATGCATTGGAAAGATTAAAGACTTTATTTCAATGATTCAACGTCCTTATAGGCTTATAGTTAGAGATTGATCTATAGAGGTTAATTCATCTACTTTAGTAATACATGATTAGAAAAGCTTCAACCAGGATTCGAGATTAGACAACTCTACACCAAGTGCCCTCAACAGTCCAATATTCTCTTACATCGATTATATATGCTATAGATATCAAGAGTACACTGCACTTGACAAAATATAGGAGAATTAGATAATAACATGACAAATA
This sequence comes from Apostasia shenzhenica, assembly GCA_002786265.1. NCBI lineage: Eukaryota > Viridiplantae > Streptophyta > Magnoliopsida > Asparagales > Orchidaceae > Apostasia > Apostasia shenzhenica. The sequence continues at coordinate 1,195,259 of KZ454830.1, forward strand.
AGGATTCAGTAGCAAACCTTCGCAATATAAACAAAAAACCACACCAAGAGTAACAACTTAATATGCTTTGATTCGAGGACATCATGACATATTATCTTTTTTTAATCTTTGTAAAGTTATTATCAAGCTTTAAAAAATAGCACCGCCCGATTATTTAGGTCATATAGCTATGAAAATGACTTGCTTGGAGAGAGGGAATGGTCCCTTCCTATTGAGTTCTATAATATCCTTAAAGAGAGGATAAAACTCAATGGTATTCCTGTACAAATTTTTAATTTAATTATTTGGCATACACCACTTTTCCAAAGAAAAAAAAGTTCAATCTCCTTAAGGCACCGATAATACTGAGCTATTGACAAATAGCACTTTCACGTACACAAAAGGAGTGGTAAATCAAGCTTCAACTTGGAAATCTCTAAGAGAAAAAAAAGATCGTTAGCATACCCCCATTTCCTTGAGTGCTCAGAACTGATTCTACAACATCTTACACCCAACATAGAAAAAGTTGAAACCCATCGTGAAAATACTTTTGGATATATCACAAATTCTACAAAAGGAGCAACGATAATACAAGGAAAAATTAGGGCGGTGTACCAGTCTTTCTAGAAATCTTCGTCGAAACGCTGACTTTCCTCAAAGCGGAGTCTTCTGGCCGCTTCAAAACCCTAGCAACACAGTTGCAACAAGTAGTGTCTCAGATGAAGTTAAAAGGACCTTCACGCTGCAAAAGATTCTTTAGCGCTTATGAAACACATTTAACACCGATGATGCAATTTGAATAAGACCTAATTACCAATATGAACGGCCAAAGATAACAGAGAACAAGCATTCAAACATCTGCATTAATAAGATATATACAAGTATTCATCTCTTTGACAGTGAAAAATATTAATTTTTTTTATAATTATAATAAGTGTCATTCATGTAAAATTTCTCTATGTCATCATGTTAAATTTGCTCTAGTATTTATTAAGTTTAAAATTAATCATTAAATTGAACATGAGCAAACACCTACAAAATCCTAACCAAGAGGATACAAAATAAGCGATAAAATCATGTGGCATACCCCTTTAAACAAATCAATTCTTCTATTCTAGATATTAGGGCCCGACTGGGGATTGGAAAGTTTTGCTGATTTTTTTCAATAATAACAATTTAATTCACATCTTGGAACATTAAACCAAAAATGCTTAAAAAGTTGTTTTAGGCATAAAGAGAGAAATAAAATTATTTAATTATTATAAATTGGAAATAAACTTATTTTATTATTAAATATGTGTCCATATGTTGAAAATACAATTAATTCTTACTAATTAAAATATCTATGTAGGATGTAAATATAAAGTGATGCATTTATTTAGCCCAAGTTTAAGCTAATAAGGTTAAATTTAATCTAATACTATGACATACACAATTTTCAATAATTAAAACTTAACTATAATTTTACATAAATATCATATTTTAAATAAAAAAATTAACTTTATTTTATAATTAAAATAAATAAAATAACTTATTTCACATTCCTCACATATCTAATATAATAACAAACATATTATTACTAATTCTCAATAAAAAATATTCTCCAATCAAAGTTTAAACTTTAACAAGTTAGAAAATTATGATTGCAAGTGTAGAAGACCATACTATGTATCTATATTAATAGGTAAATGTGAATGTTCATTACTTTATTGTAATTATGAAAATTGATTGCATACGTGACTAATTAGCCACGAATTTAAGGAATATGGACCTCCTTTAACTCTTTTAGAAGAATAAAAGATGCATCTAATTAATCTAACTAGCTATTAAATCAATTTGATGCTTACATATATGTAGCTAAATAATTAAATATAAATAAAATAGCAAATCGGATTTCCTTAGTTTGCCCTTATGTGCACCATGTTTTTATTGCTATATTTAAAGATCAAAATGCACATTTACATAATATTGAGAATCATTTATATTATGTAAATACAGTTAAAACTTATAATATTTGAAATTTTGATTGAATAATATGAAGTATAAATTAATAACGAGCTTAGCAAAAACTTGAAATGAGGAACGATTGTGACATGTTTTCTAATGCGATCAGCTTCTGACACCACCTTTTAATAATGCCGGGACACCGAGATCTCACGAGATCTGACTTGATGACTGTTTCTAAATGTGGCTATGAAGCCACGCTATCCTGACTTGAGGTTGGAGAGAGTGAACATTCAAGCTACCTAAAAGGAAGTTGCCTAAATAAGTGTAATATGGCAATCATAAGGCAGCTATCCTAATGTAAAGTAGAGAAATGAAGATAATCTCACAGTTACATATGTGTGTGTCATCGCTCGTGAATAGATCACAATAATACTAATATGGACCCAATCTACGAAAAGGTAGATCAAGAGAGTTCTAAGAGTATATGAGTATAGTACTTATGAGATCTATGACTTAGATTTCAATGTAACTTAGCATGGGTAGGACAAAGCCCGCCACTTGCGGCGTCGATATGAGCGGCGTCTGGTAGGCCGTAGCTCGCTGAACTCGGTGCCTCGGGACGCTTTCTGGGGAGCCCTGGCCGACGAAGAAGGCGCGAAAATAGTGGTGATCGCCACGCTGCAGGAAATTTAATGGGGTTATCCAGAACGCAATGGCGATCAGAATGAGTACCGGGGGATCCAAGTCAGCGCAAAGGCGATAACGCAGAACTGGATCGAAATTGTCGGCAGCCAGCGTCAAAAAATGGCCCGGAACTTGGTAACACGCCTCCCTGCAGGAAGCCATAGTCCCGCTGGAAGGGCGGGCCAGCAAAGGCAAGCTGAATTGTTACCAATTGGACATCGAGTAGGTGGTATATCCCGGACTCTCCCGATATGTGCGCGCAGGGCTTGAAGATACAATAGGGCCGGTATTGCACATGCCTAGACTACCATGATCAGGAATCATAGATGCTGCAGCGCCTCGTAATTAGCGAGTACGTGCTGGAGAGGGGGCCGACAGATCTCTACCACATAGCACTCGGACGGCGTATAGCAGCCATGAAGCCCGGAGCCTTGGACAGAAACCTCCGATGCGCTGAGTCAAATGGGCCCCAACTGCGATCGTCGACGAGCCGCTGCTGATCACGTTTACACATCGCCTTGTCACGTCGCAGAGGCAGAAAGCAGCATGATGAGCCGTTCCCACACCCGTCAGATCCGATCGTGGAGCGACTGCACGCGGCCACTGTGGCGCAGCGCTGACTGTCTGTTTGCGACCGGAAGGGAGACCGTCATGTGCCCCCCAGAACCAGTAGAGAACTCAAAGACGGCCTGCGAAGCTCAAGCCTGACGCGATCCCATCGGACCAGTCCCACGATTGCTGCAGTCTGGGAATAATCCGGTGCGTTGCCGAAAATTTGCATCGAAGGAGCTGCCCAGGCCTCGCCTGTTCGCATCGTTGAAGGAGGTAAGAGGCTGCAGCTAGCCAGTGGCAAACCCTAAACGTGAAGCACATCTTTCAAGTATGCTCTTGTGAAGGGATCACGAGGTCTGGTCTTCCACCGTGTGAGAACAAATGCATTCGCGAGGGTTTACCCCAGCCCAGCTGCCGGTGCGCCGCCTAGGACAAACCAGACGCATTGGAGAAGTTAGAGCCATGCGTCAGCTGTGAGAAGCAGCTCTTGCACTCTCGTGATGAGCATCCCGTCGTGTTCTATCCGAGGACTTCCTCCTAGTACACGCACTGTAGCTGAACAAGCATCCATCGCCGCGAGGAATGTCGAGGGGAAACATGGAGTTTACACGCATTGAAATAGCCCTTGGAATGTCGCCGCTTTCTGAGATTACCTTAGGCCATCCTCCTTGCCAGCCAAGCAACAAAGCACGCCAGGACGATACATGATCCGGAACGTTGCCCTTATTTCGCCCTTGAATGCAGCACATATGTCAACGGACCTGTCCAATTGTGACTGCTTCGGCGCCAGGTTTGATCTGCCCATTTGCCGCCACGATGCGATACCGCACTACCACTCTGACTCTCATGTCGGTTCTACAGAGACTGGGGCGCGCTATCAAACACTTCCGTGGTTCATCGCTTCGCTGGGCAACTTTTTTTTTTTGCGGTGGGAAAAGAGGGGAAAAAAAAAAACGCGCGGTCTCATCCCGCAAGCCTTGCTCCTCCACGAGGCTCTTCCACATTTACCCATAGGAGCGTCGGCATTTTTTGTCTCCGTTGAAAGGCAACAAAGCCATGCGCTGCGGCAAAACTCGGAATGTGGAGAGACCCGTCTACGAAGTCATCAGACCACCGATCAGACCTTTCGTTGAGGAGCCGATGGTGAAGAAACGTCCATCCCCGCCATCTTGTCGGCCCTTCTTGGTTGTCTCGTGTATCCTCGTACATCTGAGCTAGGAACGCGAAGAGCCGGGCCAGGTCACCCTCTCGTTCGCAGATGGGCACAGTCTAGCAGGGTCCCGCGTCCGCCCGGGAGCTCGCGCTCGTTCCTCGATGAGCAGTCCCTCCACTTCCGGACATACGTTGGTCTTGTCATGATAAGATCGCTTGCCGGTGCTTGTGAGGTGAATACAGTCGGACCTTTGGGATCTGCTGCTAATTGCCCACATGTATGTGTTCTTATCTTTTTCGGGAGTATTGAATCGAGTCTTCGGACGAGTTCCACAGGCTTTCTCGATTTCCGATGATTCGGCCTGCTGGGCCACATTGCAAGATGAGATCGCGAGGAGGTCCCCATTTCAGATAAGCTGTCCTGATGTCTGGAGGTTTTGTGGTGAGAACTTCGTGAAGAGGCCCGTTCAAGACGCCCTTCTGATGATACGAGATGTTGGAAAGAGTCCTGTTAGGCTGTCACGGACCCAGAGGTAGGCGTTGTGGCCTCTTAATTGAAGAGTATTCTGCAACCACCACCACAGAGGGAGAGCAGCGGACTGGAGAGCACGCATCAGCCACCAAGGACATTGACAATGGTGTAAAGGCCATATTGCGCCCATGAGAAGAAGGATCTGTGATCGAGCTTTGTGGTTTTTAAAGCGTTCTGAGGCCATGATCGAATCCAGTTGTGGACACACTGCCTAGGATAGGTGAACGTATAATCGTCTTTGATATATACCCTGTGGCCCAAGAAGCTTCCAGCACCTCCAATTCGATGGCACATTACTAGGCGTCTTTAGTGAATCAGGTTGATCATTGATGCAGACGAGTGTTAACAAAACATTGGACGACTTGCCAGTTGGCAGCCAGAGCATCATCAAATAAGCAGAAGTTGAAATAGCCATGGACAATGAAGAAGACCATGCATCATTCATCTATGGGGATTTTCGCCTGTGAAAACGGTAGGCAAGAAAGTCTGCCAGACTTACCGTGCGCTTTTGGCCGTGACACATGCTATTCTTACAAGTGGAATCTCCCCACATGGAGGTGCAGGCCTGACATTGCCCATAATCAAGTTTTTCTCTGTTTCCAACACAACAAGCGGTAGCCGCATGGCCTACATTGTTGCTGTTGGCCATGTTAGTTGCAGAACCTCCACTGCCAACGCGAAACATGAAGCTCCGCCAACTCGATCGTCCTCCCGCATTGCGACAACATACGCTCATTTGTGAGATCGTTAACTAACCCTGCGCTATTCACAACCCAAGCGCGTCCCATATAAGCCGCCTCACGGCCCGCCGGCCGCCTGAACGCAGCGACCACCAAAGCCGTCGGCACTGGGCCCGTGCGGCAGCCCGCGCCCGCGCGCTTTGTGTTGGCTCGGTGGCGGCGGGGCCCGCCGACGACGCCGTCGTTGCGCCCAGGTGGGTCTTGCGACGGGGCAGGATCGAACAGGCTCAGGTCGCTCAGCGACGACGTGTGCGGCACGGGCCCTGAACCACGCCCCAAGATTATCGGAAACGTGGACTGGTACTGTGTAGATGTCTGTCGCCGAACGAGGATTAGGCGTAGTACGAGGGCGTGTGACGCGAGTTTGAGGAAGGCGCACCGGGTCGGGCGCGACCAGCGCGGTCTTGCGCCTTCGCCCAGGAGGCCCTGGCGATGCCTGCGGAGAGCACGCCCGACGGGCGGCGAGTTGGTCCGAGTGAAAGACCTTGTGGACAGCACCGTCGTGCCTGCAGCGACCAGTGCAGCGGGTGCGAGGCGTGTTAGCCGAGAACGAAGGCCGGCACGTTGGAGGCCAGGGCGGCGGAACATTGCAAAGCCTAGTAAGGACACACATTAGAAAATTTAGTGTGTCTAACTGTAAATATGAGGTCAGAAGTACTTCTTTATGAGTAACGACTTCTCAACAAAGTAATTCTTGACCTTAATTTGCTTGGCCTACCATTAAATATTTGATATTGATTAAACAAAGTGCACTTTGATTGTAGCAAAAGGTAGTAATCTTGTCAAAATTATTAGTGACTTCTTCTAATGGAATTAATTTTTGACCTGCACAATTAATCCAAAAAACCGACCCGCTCCGTTTAAGTATTACGGGTCGGATCCGTGTCGATGTTGATCCGACCCGGAAAAAATCCGACCCGAAATTTATAAGTACGAAATTATTTTACGTATTTATATACTTATTATTTAATTGCATATGTTAATTATTTTTTTTTATGAAGTTTTTGAAATACAACTGAGGCCCATAATTATTAAATAAATTATTATAAGTTATTTTAAGTGTAATAACCAGAAAGTGCTTGCATTGTGAAATGGGATTAATAGCTACAAATATGTTTACATAAAATATTTATTGCTAGCTTTAACAGAATTGTACTTTATTTTTGTGTAATATTTTCATTCACGCTGTTGTTTCTATGTTTTGTAATATTGTATTTTTATACTTATGTCAGTAATATGATCTTTAGATATTTATATGTTATCCCTATATTTTGTATTGTAGTGGATTTATATTATAAATTTTAGTGATCAAAATTTCATTTAAAGATATAAGAATATATATACAACCAATAGTTGTAGTCATTAAAAAAATAATGTTTAATTATGTAAAAAAATGTTTCGGGTCGACCCAAAATCCTATCCAAAAATCCAAACCGTGGCGGGTCGTGGAACGAATTTGGGTTGACCACGATCCGATCCGATTTTTAATCCTATCCGGATATATCGGAATCAAATCCCGGTCAGGATCAACCTGATTCGGATTAGATCCGTGGACAGGCCTAACCACAAATGCATGATTGCAATTCGAGGTGAAGAACTTAGGCATAATTGATTACGTTGATTCTGACTATCAGAAGATCTTGAAAAGAGATGGAACCTTTTGGGGTTCACCTTCACTCTAAGGGGTCCTACAGTTAATTGGAGATCCTCGCTATAATCCACAATAGCTCTGTCTCCACCATTAAAGTCAAATATATGGTGGTTATGAAATTGATAATCGGTTCGGATCGCAGATCGGATCAAGATCCGACCTATTTACAGGCCTATTTGTGGTTCCTCGAAGATACCGTAGAATCAATTTGACAGCATTTCAATGTCTTCAACTTGGATTTTCTATGTAATTGCTGATCACACTGACATCATATGCAAAATCTTGTTAAGTACAAATCATCCTACATATAAGACTATCAACTTCACTTGAAACATCATATACATGAGACTTTCAACTGCACTCGAATAAAGACTTTCGCCATATGGTCCTTTTCCTCCTCTACCTTCGGTGTCTGTTCAACTAATGGTAAAAAATGCATAGGCAAAGTAGTTGTAACGAGTTTGAATCAATCCAAATCTTTCAAAATATAGCTTTGAGAGAGCCAAAGTTTTATCTTTATATGGCTGCGATGAATCTTTACACCCAAGATTTTCTTTACCATACCAAGTCTTTGGCTTTAAATTCAACTGTCAAAAGAAGATTAAGTCTTTTGATTTCAACAGTATGTCTTGGGGCGATGACCTTATCATCAATGTAAAAAAAATAACTGGACATGCGAATTATCTGACAATTTTTAGAAGTAAATATAGATATCGAAATTGAATCTTGAAAAATCATGATTGTATATGTAATAGTCGAACCTCTTATACAACTGAAGAGGTGATTGCTTCAAGTTGTATAAAGTCTTCTTCTTCAACCGATAGACTCAGTTCCATGCCTTCGACTATGAAGCCTTTGGGTTAATGCATTTAAATCTTTTGCCTATCTCACCTTGACAAAAATTGTATGAACTTCTAGTTGCTTAAACTCAATGTTGTATTGGGCCACCAATCCAAGCAAGACATAGATTGACGTATGTTTAACAATCAAAGAAAACACGTTAGTGGAGTCAATACTAGAATTTAGCTATAGCAATCTTTCACCACTTTGGCCTTAACAAGTGTTTGTTTGACTTGTGGTATTTCTTCTTTATTCTTGAAAATTTAATTTATTTAACCATCTTCTTGCCTTTGGAAGTTTGGCGAGTTTATAGGTTTGGTCTCGCCTAAGAGATTCCATCTTTTCTTTCATAGTGAAAAACCAATTCTAAGAATCATGTTGCTTTCATGAATGTTCCTGGCTCCATAGGCATCTCCTCCCTGCCACCTCGTCCTGAACTGCGTGCCATGTCAGGCTTATGAAATAATCTTCGTCAGCTACTTTTGACACCTTTAATAAAAATGATTTATAAAATATTTAATTTACGTATCTTGGGCGGCAAATAATGTAGTGTGCCTAACAAACAACACGACTTGCTGATCAAAAATATATGAGTTAGCAGAGATTAAATGGGAGGGTTGAAGAGAATTAACAGTAAGAGAGAATGAGTGAGAAGGAGAGGAAGCAAAATAAGAGGGGAGATTTATAGTCAACAGTGGGTCGACCATTAATAAGAGTCGCCTGATCTTCAGGCAACTCCAGTCACGTTATCCGTCCGAGACTTCGGGTGACTTCACCTTATGGTCTGCCACTCGTTAGTTTTTTTTATTTTTTTATTTTTTTTAGAGTCGCTTGAAGATCGGGTGACTCCTTAAAAATGTCTGTTTTAAATTTTTTTAATAATACATTTAAATCATCAATTAATTCGTTAATTGTGTTTATTATAAAAAATCTTCTAATTCTCATTGACTGGCCTATTCAACTAGTCAATCCTACTGTTTCACAACTCCAATGAGCTTGTGAATTTAGATGGGCCATATTTGCGAATCAGATTTAGTTAATGAAGAAAATTTGTCAGCCATGAACCACGAATCCCTAGATTATCGTTTCTATTTTACCCTTTTTTTAGCTTGTACTGAGGTAGTAATATTCTTCTGATTCGAATATCCTAGATCATCGTTTTTGCACTTTTTTTAGCCCTTTTATTATTCAATTAAAAATTTTTGGCAATTTTTTATTCCTGCATTGCCCTATTTCTCTCTCATTTTCTCTCTCTCTGTGTATCACCAAGCTTGTTTCGAGTTACATTGTGTAAAAGCCTAACAGTCGATGGAGGAAGATGATCATTCTGATGAGCTAAGAACTCCATCGCAAGGGAAAACTTTGCCTAAACATGCCAGCTTTGATTCTAGCAGAAGTAACTATTTTGACACTAGCCTTCTAAGATATATTTGCTTGAGCTTTTTTGAAATAGTCCGTTCCTCTTATTGTTTCTCCTATTCTTGAATAGATTTTGTGAAGAAGATGACTTTACTTGTTCTCAATGGACATCTGCTTTACTTCTATTTTGACACTAGCCTTCTAAGATACATGCCAGCTTTATTATTCAATGGACATCTGCTTTACTTGTTCTCATGAAATAATGTCTAAACCATGTATGATGACTCTTTTTGAGTTTATCCCTAATTGAGGTTTCTCCAATATTTTATGGATGTTCTTATCAAAAAAACTTTCTTATGGATGCATTAATTTTTTTATCTCATTTTTTCGTTTATATTCACTCATTGATCTTAACATCCACATATCTACAATACTTATTTTATTTGTTTGTTTACTTCAAAATAATTAAAAAATATGTTTACTTCTACAAAATCAATTTAAGAATCGGAAAAATAAGAACAGCCTATTCCAAAAAAGCTCAAGCAAATATGTCTTAGAAGGCTAGTGTCAAAATAGTTGCTTTAGCTAGGATTAAATCTTACATCTTCTTTAGTCAAGGTTTCCTCTCACGATGGAGTTCTTGGCTTATTAGAATGATCATTCCCCTCCATCGTCGGTTAGGTTTTCACACAAAGTAACTGGAAACAAACTTGTAAATACACACAGAGAGATAGTGAAAGGGAAATAGGGAAATGCAGGAATCAGAAATCACTAAAAATTTTTATTTGAATGGTAAATGAGCTAAAAAAGTACGAAGATAATGATTTGGGGTATTTGAATCAGGAGCATGTTACTACCTCGGTGCGGGCTAAAAAAAAAGGTAAAATGGAGATGATGATTTTGGGATTCGACAAATTTTCTACATTAACTAGATGTGATTTGCAGACATTCTGTTTGAATTCACGCACTCATTGGAGCTGTAAAGCAGATGTGGTTGACTAGTTGAAGGGGGTAGTCGGCAAGTATCGAGAGATTTTTTATAATAAATATGATTAAAGAATTGATTAATGGTTTAAATGTGATTATTAAAAAAATTAAAAATAGATACATTTAAGGAGTCGTTCAATCTCCAGGCAACTTCTATTTAAGAGTTACCCAAAGATCGGGCGACTCCAAAAAAAATAAAAAATTAAAAAACCTAATAGAAATTAAAAACCTTATGGGTAGCCGTTAGGTTCTTTTAATTTTTTATTTTTTTTGGAGTCACCTAACCTCTGGGTGACTCTTAAATAGGAGTTGCCTGAAGATTGGGCGGCTCCTTAAACATGTCTATTTTAAAAGTTTTTAATAATCTCATTTGCACTATTAATAATTATTAATTGTGCTTATTATAAAAAAAAATTCTCGATTCTTACCGACTGCCCTCTTCAACTAGTTCTAAAGGTGTGGCCTAAATCATATATTAAAGTAAAAAAAATAGTATATAAGGTACATCAAGTTATATCTTTTTTGAGGATATTACAAAACTCAGAGGGAAGGGGCGTTCTCTTCACCCAATCAAAATTACCTAAGATTGTTATGTGTGCAAGATAATCAACGACACCATTAGTACTCCTGTTTACACCAGTAATACGACAAATATGGATACAGGATAGCAATTGAGTTATTTTAAGATTTTCAGCTATAGGCGTGTTTCGATTTAGCTCCATTTGCACCACTTGTAGGGTTTCCAGTGAATCCCCCTCAAGATAAATGGTAGGTGATGGTCTAGCAATTTCTAAAGCAACTTCTAATCCTCTTCAACTAGTCAACCATGTCTACTTCACAGCTCCGATGAGCGTGTGAATTTCGACAAAAGATATCTGCGAAGCAGATCTAGTTAATAAAGAAAATTTTTCAGCCACGAATCCCTAGATCATCGTCTCCATTTTACCTTTTTTTGTAGCTTGCACCGAAATAGTAATATTCTCTTGATTTGAATATCCTGGATTATCGTCTTTGCACTTTTTCTAGCTCATTTACCATTCAATTAAAACTTTTTTTGTGATTTTTGATTTTTGCATTTTCTTATTTCTCTCTTACTCTTTTTCTTTTTCTGTGTAGCAGCAAGTTTGTTTCTAGTTACCTTGTGTGAAGCTTAATTGACGATGGAGGCAAATGATCATTCTGATGAGCCGAGAACTCCGTCACGAGGGGAAACCTTGCCTAAAGAAGATGTCAGCTTTGATCCTAGCCGAAGTAAGCATTTTGACACTAGCCTGTCTACTTGAGCTTTTTTGGAATAGGCCGCTCTTCTTGTTGTTTTTCCTATTCTTGTATTGATTTTGTGAAGAAGAAGAGGAAAATCGTAAGCAGTCACAAAATGTTCAAAACAAGCCCTACTAGAGAAAAATTCACTCTTTTATCTTTGGTTTACAACGGTCACTTTTAATCTTAGACTTACAATAGCAAATTTAAAACTCTCATGGTTTATTTCCTTGTGTTTATCCTGGAACCTTTGGATTCTTGTTCTATAGCTTTTTATTTTTATTTTTAAAAAGAAGGCTTACAACTGGAACTATTCATGTGCTGATTGATCAAATATGTAAACATGGATGTATGGGTATTATTATTTCTTTGGAAGCAATGCTGTGATGCTTGACAAACTTATCTGTAGTAGTCTAACTAATGTTTTCATTAAAACATTAAATACTTTTTCCTCTTGTATTTGAAGTGATTGGCATTATCAAAAGGAAGGCTCTGATAAAAGATTTAGCAGCTGCATAGCATGCTGAATTTCTATCTTGTTGTCAGGAGCTTTTGCAACTTCAAAAAAAGTGGGAAGAGGTTCGGTTCTTCAACTACTATTACATTTTCAGAACTTTGTTAATTTTCGCCCTCTATATTTTAGAAATGGTATGTTATTAATGTTATAATGATGTTGGTATAGGGTAGGGGTGCCTACAAAGCGGAAGGGTTAAGTGGAAAGATGCATGTAGAAGTGTTTGATTTCAACCACACATCACATGTAATGGAAATGAACTGTAAACCAACATCAAACACAACAACGTGAAGTTAAAGGGAAGAACATATAGTAATGGAGAGAGAACAAACATATATAAAACAAAGGAATGATCATGACATTTGTGCCCATTATAAGCTTAACAAGGTGCGAAAAGATGTAACATGGATAACACTGGGAAAACAATGGTGCTTTGATGAAACAAATACACAAGATAAAGAGAGGAACTCAAACCGATGTCTAGTTGGATCCCCTTCAAACCCTAGAGATAAATCTTATCTGAGCTCTTAGTAATCTTCATCATTTTCATGATCATTTATTCTACTAAAATCAGGTCGTAAACATAACTTAAATAGCTCCACATGTTAACCCAAATATTTATTAAGAAAAACTGGCTGTTGATTTACTAGAACGAGTCAATCGAAATATTTGATTTGGGATTATCAAATACATATATATATATATATACATATATACATATACATATACATATATATATATACATATACATATATATATATACATATACATATATACATACTAGCATAAATTATACATCTTTAACTTATTACAACATATACATACTATACAATACATATACACATATACACATACACATATACACATACACATATACACATACACATATACACATACACATATACACATACACATATACATATACATATACACATATACACATACACATATACACATATACATATACATATACACATATACACATACACATATACATATACACATATACACATATACATATACACATATACATATACACATATACATATACACATATACATATACACATATACATATACACATACACATATACATATACACATATACATATATACATATATACATAAATACATATATACATATATACATATACATATATATATATACATATATACATATATACATATACATATATACATATACATATATATATATATATTTCTGATCTGGGACCGAATGGTCCAACCCTTCTAAAATGCAAGTTGCATTCTAATTAGCCTGATCTACCTTGAGGCCATGAATATACAAGTTGCAATTGAATTATAGGATTTGATGCAAGATAGGACGGTCCGATGGCCTCTAGGTGGATCAGGCTAGTAAAGATCTCCAAGAGAGGCATATCTCACCTGAGCAAAAAGAAGTTAAGTAAATGTACATAGTTGTACTTTACTGAATCTTGTAGTATTGGCGGTTCCGTTTAACAAGGTATTCCATGGTGCTTTACCCGAACTCTGTGGGGCTGGGCACTCCCAAAAACACAACATGCCTGTTTGTTTGGCAGGTTAAAATTAACCTGATTTAATTTTAAATAAGTATCTCACATCACATAAATTTTAATATTAAGAATTAACTATATTTCACGTTATACACATAATTCAAAATAAAAAATTAATTTCATTTCACATCCTACACATATGTCAAAATAATACTAACTTATATCACATCCCTCACATATTCCAATATAATAATTAACTTTACTTTTATATCATTCGCAACTTTCAATAAAAGAATACTTTATTCAAGTTTAATTTAAATCTAGTTAAAATTAAACTTTGCAAATAAATTGGCCAATAAATAGAGTTATATTTCTCATGAGGGAGGGGGTTGTCCTAGGACCCAATCCAAAGCAAGAGGAAGAGACAAAAATGGTGGTGTTCTTATTTGTCCCCTTTATTGCTACCACCAAAAGTTTACAATATAATAAAAGAAAATAAGAATAAAGATGTGGTGAGATACCCAAATGTGGAGCATGATGCTCAGCTTGTAGTCTAATATGCCCTTGGGAAGCTTGTACTCCACTCCTCTTGTGTAGAAGCTGTTTGGATCAAACTGTGTACTCTTCTCTTTTGGAGAATTGCAGGAGAGGCATAACCTTTGCTGTCTTAAGGGATTCCCTGCGCCTTTTTGTGTTGGTGATGCTTGCTTTCTGAAGCTCCTTGAACTCCCACGCACAGTGGCTTTTCAATTTAGATGCAGGGCATTGAGTTGACTTATCCGTGCCATCTGCATCAAGCCTTTGCTTAGGCTACTTTTTCTTTTCACCACCCAGAGGAAACTTGCTAGTGCTTGCTGCCAGGTATCCAAGGAGCTACTGGTATGAAGGTTTACCCTCTGGCTGCCCCAAGGAGGCTGGAGGAAATTGAAAGAGCTGAGGAGAGCAGGTAATATTTTCCTCACATATCCACCTGCTCCTTGTTTTGGATCGGACACATGCTGTAGCAGTTAGCTCTTGGAGATGGATCGGTAATTGCAGTGAAAGGTTGCAGCCTTGTGTACATCGAAAATCTGTCTGCAAAGAGGCCAGAAACTTGCAGTTGCTGTTCTAGTTTATTCTCCTGTTGCTGCAGATATTCTGTGCAGAAACTTCCCTGCAGTGATTTTTCGGTGATGGCCGCTACTATCGCCTGCTGTACAGGTGAGAAAGAATCCTTCGGTTTTGCACAAGAATAAGGTAGACAACCATCAATTGGCATTTCAGACTGTAGTTGCTTGTTCCCTGGGAGATGTGGGCACCCCCTTCTGAGGTCATCCCTTCTAGGATTCAGAGCCATCGGTTGCTTTCCCTACATTCACAAGCTGTTTTCTAGTTTTTGGGACTTCCAACCAAGCTTTCGATGCCCTTCTGGGTTTGGCCTCCTTTGCATTCTTCTTCCTCATTCCTCCTCCCGTTGCTAACAAGAATCTAAGGGCCAGCTTGATCCACCGAAGCTTTAGGTGTTTCCTGCATTTCAGCATTCAAATCTGCACATGCACTAGGGCTATGATGTACAGAAGAGTGCCACAGCTGAGTCCTGCAGGAGTTCCTTACTGCATAAGGTTTCCTACCTCCTCTAGGGTTGGAAGATCCTAACATATTTTCAGAGATTGTGGCTTCTTGTTGCGTGAAACTGTCCCTTGTGTTCCGCCTTTCCACATTTGAAGCAAACAACTAATAGAATCTCATATTCTACTTTTTGGAAGAACCTTCTTCTGGTTTCCTTCACCCAAATTCCTGCCTTGAGTTGCTTTGCTTAGGTCAAATTTAACACAAATTTTAGCAAAGCCAATTTTGTCGATATTAGCAGTGTACTAATCAGCCCTTTAAGGCATGTCCAGTGAGGGAAGCAATTCTCTTCAGATTTGGTCAAGAGAAAAAAAAAAGATTTTTTTTTCACTCAAAAGTGATAATTAGACTATTCAAGATTGCTCAACTCAAGTTAACCTTATAATTCTCTTCACTAGGATTTTACAATTCACATTTTGCTAAATCCCAAATTTCATTGATCATTAAAACTCCTTTACAATATTAGACGAACTCTTTATATATGAATCCCACCATATGAACAAAAAAAATACATGCAAGAAATAACATATTAATTACACTCATGTTAAATAAAGAAAATAAAAAAATTTATGATGAATATCTTGTCTAACAAATCAGCTCAAATTTTGATTGAATCTACAACAAACTAATTTGACAATCATGAATCAAATTTAATCAGCCCAGATTTGATTCCTCGGTCAGCATCAAGCCAAGATGGAATGAATCTCAGGCAGTCATAGTGTTAGTCATGGTGTCAGGTGTCCCCTCCATTTTGCTAGCAAAATTATAAGTATATTATAAATGTCAAATTCTATTCTCCTTTCTATTGAGATATTTAATATGGTATGACTCTGGTTCTTTTGCCTTCAAACCAAAGTTCATGGCAGTGGATGCATAATTTTTTGCAGGAGAGAGAAAAATTGCTTTTTTTAACCTTTCTGCTTTCTCCTAAAATTCAGCTTGACACCAAACTTCATGATAGGCATGATCGATGCAGCCAGTTTGTGTGTGCTTACATAATCATGTTGCCATGGATAGGATAAAAGACATTTATACTGCTTGATTTTTTTTAGCCCTTTGTTTCTGATTTATGTTCCTAGCAGCAAACTTGCCTATGACAGATTAACTTCAATCTGTGAACCTTAAACCCTAGATCATATAGCCCCATGACTAACTAAAGCCAAACCAAACTCGTAGACATTATAATGATGAGGACGATGGCAATCAAAGTGTAAATACCATCATTTCTATCTTGTAGTGTAGTTTTTTTGTATTTGTTTAAGCTTTGAAATTAATTTAATTTACTTGATTTTTATTTATAGGAGCAATATTCTGAGGTAAGAGCTCCAGAGGAAGCAAGAAAGGCAACTGCTAGGCCAAGCAAACGATCAAAGAAGAGGATGTAAGGTTAGTGAGCATAATCAATTCATCATTGGCTCTTGATTGTTCTCGTACTACTATCCATATGAACTAAATACCCGGCTTTCCTTTTTAATACTGGTATCAGAATGCAATCTTTTTTCCATAGATATTGTGATCTTCTGAGTTCAGTATTTTCTAGAAATGAGATTTAGGGGTGTTTGGCTCAATGGTATCTTGATGTTATATTATATTATTTAGGTGTCATCTTTTGAATAATAATTTTATAATTTTTTTTGAAACCAAACAATTATTTTTTTTAAAAAACATGACATAACATCAAGATTATATTGAACCAAATGCCCCTTAATAATGTTTATAGTAATGTAAAGTGGCAGGAATCTACTTGGAATAGTCTGCTATTAAATTTGAGATGTGTTTGGCCCGAGAAAATTTTGGGCTTGGTGCGTGCACCGTTAGGGGGACAATCACCGTGTGCCATGTGTGCACTCCGGGTGGGCCCGTGCACACGCGACGCCCTGTGATTGGGTGCCGAATGGTTTGGGGCTCCGAACCCAAATTTTTTTCGTATGGCCCTTTGGTGGATTGAGATTTAATTTATGATGAACAAACCAACTTACACAAATCATCATTGTTTGGTTTTAAGAACGTTTATCATGTGAGTGTATTAATTCATTCTTTGAGTTAATTCTAATTTTTGGTTAAATTGTTTATAGGTTTATGAGGTACTGGCCTTCTTGCAATTCATTGCATGCATGTTCTTGAGTTTCAAGTTTTATTTCTGTTTGGTTCATTCTTTTATTTTGCAAATTAACTTTCCAAGTAAGTCATTGAAATAATTTTTTAGGAGTATGCAACCGTTTCCATCACCAATCGAACGTTTTCAGCCAAATTGGACTAGACGCAATATACTATGGGATTCTTATTAGTAAAAAGATGATATTTGGATGTCATGACATCGGATTATATAATACTAAGATAACAACTAATCAAATGTCCCCTAAATTCAGTTTTGGATTTCTACTGTGAATTACTAATAACATAACATAACATCAGGATAACATTGAACCAAACGCGCCCTTAAACTATCTATAATCACTACTAAAATTTTTCGTAGAATTATAAATTTAGTACATATCATCCCTAAATCCCTTTGGTAAACAATGGCGTGTGGTAAATAACATTATAAAGGTAAGGAAATGATATATTTTCAAAGTTGTAACATCCCGTGATCTCATTGTAGAGGTATTATCCGCTTTGGCTTTAGGAAAACTGCGTGCTTGAGTGCTTCTCAGGAGGTCACCCATCCCAGTACTACTCCAGCCCAAGCACGCTCAACTATGGAGTTTTCCATCACTAGCCTCACGGTTTTGCCCCAAAAGGCGTCTCTACTATTTGAGATCACGTTATCTACTTATACAGCTCAGGATCTCCCTCCCTTTCCGATGTGGGACGATTCATTCATGCGCCCCTCTCACCACTCATTATTCGGCCTAGAAGCCTGCCAGGAGCCGCACTTTGCCTCAATGATTCCTTTCTCTTAGGACATCACCCGGCGATCACTCCCCGCCCTTTTCGGCCACGGGCGTCACAGGCGGGCCAGCTTCCGCCTGGTTCGTCCTCGAACCACATCGTACTGCGGGAGGTCGGCTCTGATACCATATTGTAACATCCCGTGATCTCATTGTAGAGGTATTGTCCGCTTTGGCTTTAGGAAAATTGCGTGCTTGAGTGCTTCCCAGGAGGTCACCCATCCCAGTACTACTCCAGCCCAAGCACGCTCAACTATGGAGTTTTCCATCACTAGCCTCACGGTTTTGCCCCAAAAGGCGCCTCTATTATTTGAGATCACGTTATCTACTTATACAGCTCAGGATCTCCCTCCCTTTCCGATGTGAGACGATTCATTCCTGCGCCCCTCTCACCACTCATTATTCGGCCTAGAAGCCTGCCAGGAGCCGTACTTTGCCTCAGTGATTCCTTTTTCTTAGGACATCACCCGGCGATCACTCCCCGCCCTCTTCGGCCACGGGCGTCACAAAAGTAATCACTACTAAAATTTTTCGTAGAATTATATGGACAAACTTTAGTAATTCTCATATTATCTGTAGTCCGAGTAGTGAATATAATAACAATTAAATTAAATAGAGTAAATTTCAGTTTAACAAATTTTACAGGGCTCATAATGAGCTCGAGCAATCCAAGTAAAATTGTAAATTAAATATTTTTTGATTTAGTAAAAATAAAAATTAGTTTCAACAATTTTTTTAATTTCAGCCAATTTGACTCAAAAAAATCCAAAATTTTAAATTTATTGCTTTAATTCTTATAAATTTAAATGTGCTTATGACATCATGCACGGCTTGAGAAATAAATTCGAAAATTATAATTACGAAAAAATGAATATTTTTTAAAGATTATTTAATTTAAAATTTTGAGATCGTTAATGTATTGCAAGAAGGCCGTTACAGAAGAGTGAGACTGGGCGCATAGCATTTATTATGGGACCCACAAAATTATTTAAAGGGCAAATTACGCTCAGGTCTTTGAGTTTAACATCTAATATCGCACAGGTCCATAAATTTAAAATAAACACCGGGGTCCTTAAGTTTTAATAAATTATTAAATAAGTTTTTTTATTTTTTTATTATTAGAAATTTTTAAAATTATCGTTTTACCTCTGCCTTTCTCTCTCCTCCTAATTCAGCGCACGCACGCGGGCCGTGGCTGTCGGCGGCCGCGCGGCCCGCGCGCGTGCACCGGATCGAGAGGAGTGACTCCCGATCACTCGCATGTGCGCGGGACGTGCAGCCATTGGCGGGTCGCGCGGTCGCCGGCGGGCTACGCGGCTGCCTACGGACAGGCCGCACGACAATCGGACCGCCGGCGGCCGCCGGATCGGGAGGAGAAAGAAGGGCAGGGTAAAAACGAAATTTTAAAAAATTTTAATAATAAAAAATAAAAAAGGACTAATTTGATAATTTATTAAAACTCAGGGACTTTGATGTTATAATTTTAAAATTGTGAACTTGAGCAATATTAAGCATTAAATTCAGGGATCTAGGCGTAATTTGCCCTTATTTAAAATTAAATGTTAGCTTGTAAATTACTTAAAAATGTGATTGGTTGGAAATCAATTTAAAAATAATTTGACTTGATTTTTGAGCAAAATGGCTTGCCTGGAAGTCAATTTCAATTTTGAATTAGCCTACTAGAAAATTAAAGTGAATTTTATAAAAGAAATGCAAATAAAATATATATAATAAAAATTTAATAAATTTTTTAAGCTTTCTGGAAATAAATTTCAATTTTGAACTAGCTCACACGGAAATTTATCTAAATTTTAAATAGAAAATATGAATAAAATGTATATGCTAAAACTTTAATAATAAAATAGAGATCAGCACCCTACCCCTCATTGAAACCAGCTGATTTAGGCCCTGTTTTACTTGAAAATTAAAATTATGAATAAAATAATATTAATTTTAAAAATAATAATTAATAAATAAATAAATTTTTATTATTTTATACATATATTTTAATATAGAAATTTTATTTTATTTTACAAACTAAATTATTTTCAATAACACTATCAACTTCAGTCCAGATTCTAAACTAAAACACTTAGAATCGAATATATGAAATAAAATAATATTTTTAAGGGTAATTCTACTTAGGCCCCTGAGATCTATCTATTTTGCCGGCCAGGTCTACAAACGTTAAAATATGTCGTCCAGGTCTACAATAATTACTATATAGTTCACCAGAGCCCTAGTTATTTTTAAAAAACATACAATCAGGTCCAACATAATATTTTTCATTTAAAATATCGTTACTTCATCGAAAAAATAAAATAAAATAAAATATTTTTTTAATTACGATTTTACTCTCGCGCGCAGTGCATTCGCAGATAGGTCGCCTGCGCGCGGCCTCTTGCTCTGGCAATGCTACGGTAATGCCCGTGCGCTGGCGATGTTGCGTTGACTTGCCCGCCAACACCCTACGCACGGGCGTTTGCACACGGGGCTGCGTGTTGTGTTACGCGGCCGTTTGCACGCAGAAACTGGAGGCCGCGTGCTATCGGCCGCCTGCGCGTCAACGCCGACACGGCAGGTAGCGCGCGGACGCCGACGCGGTAGGTAGCACGTGGACGCTTGTGCAGAGCGTATGTGTGCGAGGCAGCGCGCTGCAGTGATGCGTGCGAGGACGTCGCGGCCGCAAACTACCGGTCGCCTGCGCTCAGACTCTAGTAGGAGCGCGCTACCATTCGTCGGTGCTCGAGTCTGTGCGCGTGCATACGAACCATGATTAATAACATATTTTAAAAATTAACAAATTAAGGAAATGTATTTTTGTCATTTTTATAATACATATAGATTCTGTCACGGAAGGACTACGATATCTTTTTTGTAAACCTAAATGGTATGTTTTGAGACTTGTGGACTTTTATGTCCAAGTAAGCAAATCTTGGAAGCCTAAATGAAATTACCCCTACTTTTATATTAAAATTTACCTAAAATATAATAAAAATTTATTTATTTATTTATTTATTATTATTATTAAACTGAGATGATGAACATTTACCTCTTAGGTGATAGATTAGTAAATATGTTTTAATCTAAGAGCCAATGTGTACCCAAAGGTGCAACAATAATATATCCTAAGTGGGTGGCATTGACAAAAAGTATTTATGTACAATAATTTCATTCTCTTTATACTTCTCTCTCTTCATGGTATAGGACTGTGGGATTCCTAATCATTTTTTCTTTGCTGCTGCAAACCATCACACCATTGGTGCATTAGATTGGTGATCTTCTTTTAATTGTCAATGCTTCTCTTGAAAAGAAATACTATAAATGATAAACAATTATCAATAAATACACACATATAATATCATACCTTTTAATATGTTTAGAATAGAATCGAAAATAAATCTATTTTATTGTTTATTATAAATATTATATTTAATATGTTTTATTTAAATAGATCAAGGCAAATGATCAACACTAATATATTTCTTCTCAATCTTCAAGAAAGGGCTGCTTCTTAGTCGGGGTTGCATGAAGTAGAAGGACTAAGGCAGAAAATTTGGACAAAGGCGGAGAACTCCTTCACTTATTCTACTTGCATAGCTAATCTAAGGTAGGCAATGATTCTAATAGGTATAAATTTTGTTTGAATTTGTGATTGTGATCTTCTTATATTTGAAAAAAAAATGTTGATTGATGAGTTTAAAAATAATAACGAAATGCGCTTATAAGTATTTGAAAAATATTGTTTTGCACATATGAGTAAAGTTAATACAAATGAAATTAAATTGGAGCTTCTTGAAGTGTTATGCTCCTGCTATAGCTCAAGCTATGATATAGTGTTGGTAGCTACGGTGCCATAGAGCAAAACAATAAGTGATTTCTAAGAGTTCGAATATGCCAAAACTAACTCATCCTCCATTGAGCCATCATGCCTTACTAATTTGTTGATCCTCTCTACAAAATTAGACCCAAACGACAATCAGAGGCCTTCAACTTCCCAATGTCCATCAGCATTAAAAAGATATCGAATCCCAGATAGGGAAGGCCGGGAGGAGTTGAAAAAGGTGGGCCATTTATTCAAAGGCAGGCAATAAATCCAGGCATTACGGAGCACTGAGCATCTTCCCCACAAGCCAATTTTCTAGACAGTGTTGATGGTGGTAGTCTCTACCCAGGCACAACAGCTTTCAAGCCCAAGAGTCTCCATGGCGGACAAAAAGAAAGTCATCTCTTCCCATACTTTGCCAAAAAGCAACACATCTACAAAGCTTCCCTCCCCTTAAGCAACCGTGTAGCCAATTTTGCAAGAAGGCCCAAATCAAAAGAGCAACGGATCACCACTTTCAAATCAACATCGATGATATCACAGAAGCCCCTCATGAAAGATCCCATGATCCCATCAATCCCCGGTGCCCGATTATTTCCCAAGGATCAAATAGCATCAAAATCTACTCATCAGTGATCTATGTAGTCAACGTCACTACATCATGACTTATCACTAGTGCTTGCAAGGGAGGCAAACACGAAGCCAATAGGGTAATCAGGGGCTGCCACTTCAAAGCAAATTGATGCACAAAGCACACTTTCACTAAGCTCTCCTTAATAATCTTTTACTGGTCCAAAAGGAAGTATATTCGATTGGCCCTTTTCCTACAAGTGGCTTCCTAGTAAAACAAAGTAGTATTTCTATCTCCCTGTGAGGCCCATGTCACCTTAGCTCTATGAAGCCGCCATCTATCCAACAGGGACAAGGCAGAGTTGTACTTAGCCATCAACTGCTACATACATAGAAACTCTGCAGAAAAAAGCTCATCACCTGAGGCCTCCCTGTACTAGAACTCCCCAATACTCCTCTCAAGCTCCTAGCTTTGCCGTTGAGATCCCTCACATTCTCACAATTCCACTTCTTCAAGGCTCTCAGAGTTTTAGCAAACTTATGATTTAGGACAGAGGAGGAGCTACCCAGACCCGACTAAGGCCACTCCTTTGCAACAATCTCCCTCGATCCATCAATGGATAGCCACACAACTTCAAACTTAATGCTACCACCTTATGCTTTAAGGTCCATGCTTTCCAAGAGCACTAAAAGGGGACAACGATCAGAAACAATCTTGGTATGGTACTACCATCGAGAAGAAACAAACCCTGTCATATCTCACCCATAGCTTAGTCTTCTAGTCGGCCCTCAGCCGCAGGCAGAGGGTAAGTAGTGCCACCCTCGTGCCAGGATCGCCATTTTCATGGCGGCCTGGATGGTGGCCTCAGTGAAGCTCACCAGGTTCACGCTGGCGATAGGAGATGTGATCTGCCTCATCACCTTTCTTACCTTGGAAATGTTCGCAGCTACATCGATCTTCAAAGAGGATTATGTCAATGCTTGAGTTGGTGCTACTTACCCTTTTCTTCAAACTTACCAAGTAAATATTAGGAAATTTATAACATTTATAAATGATAATTAGGAAAGGGCTGTAACCTTGGAATATATCAACCCAGAAAATATATAAATTTACAATCTAATGATAGAAGATCCAATATGTTTTTAAGAAGTATATTATATGTGTGTATTTATAATAAACAATTATAAATAAAATAGATCAAGGCAAATTATATGTGTGTATATAAATGTTTAAATATAAATATATTATATGTGTGTATTTAAATATTTAAATAAAACATATTTAATATATTCCTTTTCAAAAAGGAATATATTACTCTTCTTTTAATATGTTTTTCCAAAGGTAAACAATGTGTTAATTTACCTTCCAAAGTTAGTACATATCATTATTCAATGATAATTAGGAAATTTATATTCATGAAAATGATATATTTCCCTTAGGATGAAAAATATAAACGAGAATATACTACGTTTATTAATAAAACTTTAAACGAAGATATCACATATTTAAAATTTCAAAATAAACTCTTCTCACAATTTCGATGAATGGAATGGTCTTGCTAAGATCATTAAGAAATGTTAGTTCAAACGTTAGTTCAAAATAAATTTATTTTTAATATTAATTTTAAAAAATTTACGTACATATCTAAAAAATATTAAATATTACTTATATATCATTATCTTATAAAATTTAAATTATAAAATAATATATATTTAAACTAATATATATAATATTTAATTTTTTTTAGTATATAATAAATGCTCTTATTAAAATTTATATTAAATAAAATAAATATTAAAAAGTTTTAATTTTTTTTAGAATTGAATGAAATAAAATCTTAATTTATTAAAAACATTATATTATAATCTAAAATTAAAAATTAGGAGCAGAGTTTAAACCATGCATGCCATTACCCCATATTCCTTCAAAACAAAAATAAAATTGTAACGTACTAAAATTTACATAACACAAAAATATTACTAATTAAACAATGATAAAATCATATAATACTTATGTTACATGATCATAACAAAAATGGGTAAAATATTCTACTACATCACAAAATCAGTGCTGTTTTTTTATATTAAATTTATAATAATAATGCATGAAGAATTATTATACGCAATTTTTTGCTAATTTACTTATATCACTTTTTATTCTGTAGGGCCTTAGTTTATTCAGTTATGTCTCAACTGCCTATTACATTATTCATGTAAATCGTAAAAGATTCATATCATGATTGATTCAACTAATTTTGTGCTAGTTGTTGACTGCCTAATGCAACTTTCATGTTTCTCATTCAAGACTTAGGATC
The DNA here is from genome assembly GCA_002786265.1 of Apostasia shenzhenica. NCBI lineage: Eukaryota > Viridiplantae > Streptophyta > Magnoliopsida > Asparagales > Orchidaceae > Apostasia > Apostasia shenzhenica. Next base: position 1,220,161 of record KZ454830.1, read on the forward strand.
CAGTAACGATGTGTTTTTCATGTAAATCATAGTCACAGCGAAATATAGTTGTCACATTGTGAATCATAGTCGCTAAATCAAGTGGACCATAGTCACAGTGAACCGTAGTTACTAGTGGATGTGGTCACGGCATGGCCAACTTGGGCTTAGTTAATTATGTACTGCTTATTGGTTGGAAAAAAGAAAGATGATTTGAAAAACTTTTGCGTTTTTTCTAAAAGACGTATATAATTGAAAATAAAGTTAGTTACATTAAAAATTGTGATAGATGTGAAACAAAGTTAATTAATTTATTGATAATTGTGTAGTATGTGAAATAAAGTGATTATTTAATACGAGAGTTTGTGTAGGATGAGATATAAAATAGTTTTTTTTTAATCTTTTTGTAAACAAAATAAAGTTTTTAGCCATAACTATTTGTGCCATATCCTTTTTTTTTTCCATTTACCAAATGGAACCTTGGAGTTATATAAACTTGATTTAATTGCCCCTAGCCTGACATTTAATGGTAACATTGGATGTTTAGGTTTGCATGTGTGTATTTATATGTACACTCACTATTCTAAATTATCTTGCACATTTTCATATTTTGCTCACTTCTAATGGTTGGATTTGTTTTATTTCAAACTCGTATTCAGCAAATATGTTAGTTAGTTCCTTTATCTACCAATTTATGATGACATGAGTTCTAACTTTGCATTTGCAAGCAATAATGACAAATGACAAAATTTGAGTTTTTTTCAGTTTGTGAGAACTGTTATTCTCGAAAACTGGAGTTACTGTTCTTGCATATTATAGGATTTATTTTGTTGTAATTGTTATGCTTCCTGATTGTGAGGTAAAATTAAAGAGAATATACTAGCTATTTATTCAATTGATATTCTCATCCCAAAACATACATAAGCAACAATAAAGGAAAGGATTACAGATCTAAATAATTTGAGCAACAAATAATGCAGGAAACTTCATATTATAATATTGCTTATACATAAAAAAGAGCAATGGTTGTCCTAATGGAAGCTCTATGGTTAGGATATTATATAGATGCTTTTCTCAGGTGGACGAGAATTTCCTTTAACCCTCTTTTTGTGCCACCCATCATCTCTTCCATCAAGTTTAAATGAAACCCTGTACTAAACTATCATCCTTTATAAAGATTTCTTAAGTAGGTAGGCTAACATTAAGTTAATCCAGGGAGATGGGCGAAAATTCTGGGACTTCATTTGGCTAAGATTAAATATATTGTAAATTTTTAGTTATTTACTTTTAATACTTTATTTATTTAACTATTATTTATAATGAATATAACAACTTAGAGGCGTGATACAATTCTCTGTAAAAGGCTTAGCAAAATATTATAGCCTGTCTTATTAATTGTTGAATGAGGATCCTCTTTGTGTCCTGGAGTAACTTAAGAAAATACAATGACTTGCTCATTGAAAATCTTTGTGAAAGCCTGGAGAAAATGAGTATAAAACAAGGCACTCAAAAATTCTAAGAGTCATAGAAAAAGGTGTGTTAAAATATAGTTTACAAAAGGGAGATAATTCCCTAAAGGAGTTGTAATTAAGTGATTAACTAGAAAGTATGCAGTCAAAACTATTCCACCCCGAAAGGATTTGGAAATATTCATTAGAAATATGATGGTATGAGCAACATCAAGTAAATGACGGTGTTTGTGCTTAGCAATACCATTTTGTTGAGATGTGTAAGTACTTGAAATTTGATGAATGATCCTATAATAAAAGGAGGTAAAAGTAGACTGCATGTACTCAACAACATTATTAGTACGGAGAACTTTATTTCTTGATAAAACATTTGAAAAATACATAGAACTCCATACTTATACTTTAAAATATATAACCATATCATCCGTGTGTAATTATCTGAAAAACTAATAAAAGAACCTAAATAAATGGTTACAGGACTCGGGACTTATATGTCAGAATGCATTAAGTCAAAAGGAGCTTAACTAGTAGAGATGGATATAAAAGGAAAAGATATACTATGATGTTTGCTGAACTGGCCTTGCACTGAAATTTTGAGCTGATGACATAGTAGGAATCACTCAGACCTAAATTACAAGCTCTTATTTGATAGAGTGCAATAGAAATAAAGCATTTATGTAACCAAATAAAGGCTTGGTTGTTGTTATTGATGTAGTAGAAACCACTGATATGTACAACTAGGAGGAGGATGGTCAAAACAACAATGCGATTGGTGGGAAGTAATCGTAGAAGCTTGAAGAGGAGTAAAGGTAGAAGAACTTAACCCAGATAGATAACACACTCCTCCTGCTTTAATATCGCTACTAATCATCTTTTTAATTTGGAGGTTCTAAAAAGCACAATGAGTAGGATAAAATGTAACATAATAAGTATGAGTAAATGTTTTTGATTTAAAAGTAAATTTATAGGAAATTGTGGAGCATAAAGAACATTAAATAAGATAAGAGAGACAGAGAAATGAAAGGATTCCACTAATTGGGGAAAGAGAATTGTTGGTAAGTGTAAGTGGAGGTAAAGATGATTGAGTAGGTGAGGAGAATAGATTTCGATTACCAAATGTTTGTGAACAAGATTTAGAATCTAAGATCCAATGTGTACCCAAGTTATAATATATGTGGGATGATTGTGGGATGATTTAAGAAGCAGCCCTTTCACCAAACAGTGGTGTGTGGTTGGTGATAACCTTGGAAATGTTCATCACAGTCTTATACCATGATTATAAAAGTTGTCATCAATTATATATATAATAAAAATGATTTTATTTATATGTTCATGGTCAGAAACATAAATTTTTTATATAATATTATAGTTTTTGCCAAATAGTTCTGCTTTTGACAACTTTTATAATCGATTTACCAAACAAATAAAATAATTTTATCCAACAATGTTTTTTTATATAGTCACAACATTTTTTCATACAACACAATAATATCAAACATAATTTTATTCTCCCGGTTTACTGTATATTGGATGCTTGAATCTTTTTAGTTATAGATTTTTTTTTTTTGATGGAACGTTATAGTTTATTTTGGTGCATAAAATGTTGCAGTATCTACTTAAAATCACTAGGTTTTGCTAATTTAGATATTACATTAAAAATACTAGGACTGGTATGTAATCATCATCATGAATAGCCTAATACAAACTAAGAGGTTAGCCTTATGAATCATTTTTAGTTAGCTAATTCTGTCCAATGTGACATGTGATATCAGTTCCAGGTTTTTTGAATTTTTTGTATGACATCTGATGGAGTTTTCTTTCAACTACACCTTATTTTTTCACAATATTGTTATCATCATGCCTTCATGGTAATTGATTGAGTTTTTTTTTTCTCATAAAACTAAATTATCGTATTTGGTGTTTTAGGTCCCATCCATTGCAGTTATTGAAAACATGAGCTATTTTGATATTGATGGTAGCCGTCACTACCCATTTGGCAAGGGTTCTAGGGCTCAGGCTTGAGACTTTTCCCATTTTGTTTATAGTATTTTGCTTGTATAAGTTTCAATCTTTCAAATGTTTTAATTCACCTTCTGCAGGTTGTCCAGCAGTTTGGAATTCTGCATCTTTTTGATCTTCCTATTCAACCAAGTGTATGTGCTAAAAGTTACATGATTTTAAAGTTTACGTCTCTTCCTATGCACTTCTTAGTATCTTACATAAGTGGTGATTGAGGAAACTCGTAGAAATTTCATGGCTTTGTAAACTGTACGGCTATCTTGCATATTAATTAGTCAAATATGGTCTTATTGCTGAGTTATTATTGGGTTATGGTTCCTTATTAATTCTGTTGATTCGCTTCAAATTCAAAATTAGGTAATTTTCTTGTATGTAATCAATTACCATTACTGAGATTACAGTGGACATTAAAAAATAACCGTCATTGAAGACATTTTGATATGTTTATGATGAGGGCTTAAGATTATAGGCATTCATTAGGCAACTATGTGTGTTGTATGTTTTATATTGATAATTTTTTTTTTAAAATCTTTCGAGAGATACTGTTGTCAAGGGATTTATATCCAAAGTACAATGATCAAAGTGTGTAAGTGTATTGTTTTTGATAGCTATCAGCTTCTGGAGACACTGGGGTTCCTGAAGTTGTTGCCGATCCAAAAGGTGAGGTGGCCAAAACATTCCAAAATCTGGGGGTTTGTGTTGTTCAACAATGTGCAAAAACTCGTCTACAGGGTTAGTGGCTTCCAATGATGTTCTTGCTTCTTTCCTGTCATATATCCAAATTTATTCATGATTAAAACATCCAAATGTCTTTCATTTTGGGGGGTTCTAGTTAAAGTTTCTGCCTCCTGGCATGGCTATTCCATATTATTTTTGTGGAACACACTTATGGATAGAGGGCATGAGGTTTGTGATTGATTTCTTTTTGCAAAGAACTTGGAAATAAGAAGAAATGTTGGCTTGATATTTGAGCTAGTTATGTCAAGGACTCATAATTTCTAAGTTATGGAGGAGAACAACACTGCTTCAAAGGAAATCTTTTGCGGTTATCATTGAAAATCGTTGAAAATTGTTGAAACATGTTGTACAAACAATGTCACCCTCTAAGATTAGTTTTATGTCTTGTTCAAATATTCCTTCATATTATTTTTAGGCTTTGATTCGTAGTCCTATTTTTGGGTATGCTACAATTTTGCCAAGCGGCTACTGTAATTGCTTTAGCATTTGGAAGTTATGGAGAAATACAAGTTGTATACTTTGATGAGGTACCTTAGCTTGGTTAATTTTGATTTTGCTTGCCTATGGAGTACTAATATTTCGTGAAGCCTAACATATCTGTATTGTATCTGTATCAGATACTGATACTCCACTGATATGTATCTGATATGCTATGTGGTGTATCAATTTTTATTTGTATTTTTTAAAAATCTAATACTTCCCTGACACTTCCCAATACTTATAATTAAAGAAAAAATATTGGAACAGTAGATTCGGCCTATACGATAAAAAAATATCTTAAGAGAGATATACTTGGCTACGCAATTGGATTGCAGAAAGTTTTACGTATGCTAATGTTTTGGCAGTAGAAAAGATTTGGTATTTGCAAGTAGTTGCGCCATCCACTTTAGCTACCTTTTTTCTTAAATTTACAGATACTAGCACCGTTTATGCTTTCTCTATCTTAATTAATATTGGCTTTACTTCTATTCAACGTTGATTACATTTTCTTAACTTAATCAAAATCTTATATTGCAAAAAAAGTAAGATTTTGGTTCTTTTATTTTATTTATTTATTTAGTCAGAGACTTGGAGAGAGAACATATATCTATTTTGATCATGTTAGTATATCTGAGTTTATGTTATAGCATTTATATTATTATCAATTGTATCTTGTTTGTATTGAGCTAATTGATTGAGTCAAATTTAAATTGAAATTGGAACTAATCTACTGATATATATTTAAAATCTCATTTTATTTAGATTATTTGAAAGGTTGAAAAGTAATTAAACAAATTTTATGACATTTTTTTAAATTTATGATTTTTTGAAATTTAATAGTTGTTGAATGATATTTTTATTTTTTCAAGTTAAATTGTCCATAATATTGCTTTTAGTGATATTAAAAATATTTGAAAACATGTAGTTATTTAAGAGATATTTTTGAAATTTATAGTAACAAAATGTATGAGTCATTCTCATATACCATAAAACTATACCTTAAATATGAGAATATAACGTATTATACAAACATATATAACAATCATATTTTGATGTATTCGTATCTTACTTTTTTTAAGTTTGTCATATCGACATATCCATATCTTATTGTATCCGTATCGCTCTATTGTATTTGTGCTTCATAGTTGCTTGCACTTTGACGTAAAGTTCCCTTTTTATTTTTTTAGTTTCAACAGCAGTATCCTATGATAAATCTATGAGAGCCATCAGAGTTAGAGTGCCAGAGTTGAACAATGAATTTTTTCTGCATCCTGCAATGGTGAGGCGGAATGATCGCTCTGCTCAGAGTGTGGTATGCAAATTGTCCAATATTTCATGTACATATATATTGTCAAATGATTAAAAGTATATTATATGTGTTGAATTTGATAAATTTGTGCTAGGTAAAGTTATACACTTAGCTAGATTTCTTGTTTTGTTTGGTTTTAAATAATGTGCTAAATCACAAGGGCACCTTATGTTCTTCCTTTTTCTTTCTGTCATTCTATATGAGACAAAAAGTATTTATGTACAATAATTTCATTCTCTTTATACTTCTCTCTCTTCATGGTATAAGACTGTGGGATTCCTAATCATTTTTTCTTTGCTGCTGCAAACCATCACACCATTGGTGCATTAGATTGGTGATCTTTTAATTGTCAATGCTTCTCTTGAAACTTTTTGGGAAAAGTTCAGGATGCTTCTTCTGACACTTTTTTATCATGTGGCCAGAGATTTTGCAATGTGTGAGAATTTGTCTAAAGTGGAGGCATTTGTTTTGGCTTCTTGGTAGGTGGATGAGTTGGAATTAGACTTTGTGACATTTTCTTGGAGGATCTAAATAGGTTTTGTGTTCGTCTGGTATGTGGTTTTCCTTCCGTCTCAGTCATCATAGCACAGCTATTAGCTTTCCCCAAGTCTAATCATGGGAGGTCCTGCAACTTAGTTTCTAAAGAGTTGAGTGATCTCTTAACCACACACTCAAAGTAAGAGTTAGTCATTTGGAATTCTTTGATTTTTTCTAAAGAGATTGTTTGCGTTAGCACAACACTACCACTTCATCGTTCCTCCTTTTAATTAATCAGGAATTTCAAAATGGAGTCCTTTGAATTAGTCCTATTTGATGTCACCTCCATGGTACCACAGATAGCATTCATTATGTTGACGCATGGTTAGCATTTTTCAAGAAAGTCAAATGTCAATAGCTCTTTTGTCACCCATTAATCTCTTATTGATCAAGACAATGATGCTGGATGAAAGTGAAATTATATATTAGAATTTAAATCAACAATATTAATTAATGAATTATTAAATTAAGCTTAAAAATATTTTCTAAAATAAAATATATGATAAATAAGATTTTTATTCTTACAAATTAAATTACTTTAAAATTAAAATTAAATCGGATCGTTTGATAATTAACAAGTTATCAAATTAGATTAGGAAGTCTGATGAGTACGGTTGATACGGTAGTATTAAAAGCTCCTAGGTACAGTGACAGTAGTTCTCCTTTGACTTGAGCAATAAGAATGAGCATCGTGGTCAAGTACTTCCATGATATGAAAATGTCTTCACAGTCTTGTGTCCGGCCACCTTTAGGATTGCATAGTAGTTTTGAAGAATGAGAGGCATTTGTTGCCTAACTTGGATATGAATATTTCCAAGTTTACTATTTCACCTACCAGTTTCTGAATGTTAAGAGATAGTGTCGGGGAAGGCATGTTTAGGATAGTCGTTATCTTGTCGGGGCTAGCTTCAAGTCCTCTTGAAGATAACAGATATCGAGGAAATTTTTAGATTGTGCTACAAAGACACATTTCTAAGGATTAAGCATTAGCTTGTATTTCCACATCGTTCTGAAAGTTTCCTTGAAATCCGCTAAATGTTATAGCTTTTAACCAAAATCTTGTCAACATAAGCTTCTAAATTTTGGGCTTTTTGATCTTTGAAATTCCTGTCAACCATTTGCTAGTAAGTTGCTTTAATGTTTTTTAGTTCGAATGGCATGACTTCATAGCAAAATGTGTGAAATTCTTTAGTAAGGCTCTATTTGGTTAGAGTTCTTTTTAGTGCTTGAAAAATTTTATTAAATTTTTTTGGCAAAAAAAGTTGATTTAGTTGCTGTTTGGAATTTGACTTGAAAAATAAAATTAATGTGATAAGTCAAAAAGTTATAAGCTTTATTATGATTCTAATATCATAATAACCTAACAATTACTTGATATTAATTAATCACAAAAATATTAATAATAACCTAATTATTTTAAATTATAACTATTTACTTGACATATAATATATTTGTATAATATAAATATAATTTATCATTTTGAATATTCTTGAACAAATATTTTTGTCAATGATTTGATTGAGGCATCGGGAGGATTCATTGAAGTAGTGGTCAGGGTGAGTTGTTAAAGAAGTGTCGCAACTTGTTGCACGACTCCTTTATTTTGCGACTTCTTCATGAGCACAATGTCGCTAGGCCCGGAGTTAGCATCAGCATTGGCTAGAAATTTTTTGAGGTGGCCTTCCTTGATTAGCTTTTAAATGAAATACTTCAGCGTGCTGCAGTGGCACAGTTTATGGGTATAAGTCCCATGAACCACACAACACTTGGTCATAGGAATGGCAACGGGTGAGTATGGGTCGGGTTATGCAAAACTTATACCCACCTCACAATCTTTTAACAATTACCCATACCCGCCTCGTTCGACCCCATGCCGCTTTGTACTTAACCCATACCAGTTCTGTCCTGCTTCCTTACTCTCAACCCGCTCCTATCCGCCCCCTAGTCCCACCTCACCTCATATCCACAATAATTTATTTTAAACCAAAATGAGAACATAATATCTATTTTAATCATTTTAGCATTAAAATTATATAATTTTATTTAATTAATTGTAGGTCACGGGTTGAGGCGATTATAATTTTGATATATCCGAACCAACCCAACCCCAAAACAGGTTGGTGCTGGTCATAGGTTTATGTTGCGACCTATATCTGTCCCATTAGGGGCGGGTTGGTGGGAGTGAAAATTGTCATCCTTGTTTGTACCAACTCCTTTGGGAGGATCTTGCTTCTTGGGAGGAGGGTTAATGAGGCCTTGCTTATAAGCTGCATGACTTCGAGGGGAGGATGTGTTAACTGGAACTCGCCTTTACTTGAGGAGAAGTAACCCTTTGATTTCTTCTTCCCATTGCATCTCTTCTGGAACTTGCAGTCGTAGGGAGTCAAGATGTTGAGTTTTCCTTTTTTCCTCTTGGGCTTTCTCGACTTGCACATACTAGCCCACAAAGAAGATCAACTCCAAGTTGCTCTTTGAGCGTGACAGGTTCAAAGCATCGGTTAGAGGATCATTTGTAGTCCTCTGTGGTAATTGTAGATGATACATCTTGGTTCAAGTCCTTGATTCGGTCAGTTATAATCTATCACTCTGGTACACTAAAGAAGAGAAGAAAGTAGAAGAATAAATTTGTGGGAAATCCCTTCTTCTCTGTGGAATGTCTTCGTATATTGTAAAACCATTTTTTCCTGCCTTTTTGAGTGATGGAATGGTAGTATTTATAGGCCACTAGAGTTCAAGCTGGCGGGAATCAAAGAGATGTCTTTTGTAACCTCCAGGATGAAGTAGACGTACTGGCATCTGTAGTGGAGGTAGTGCTCTAGAAGCTGAATGGTTGGAGAACTTATAGGCCCTGTTTGGCGCGAGGACCAAAATTAGAACTAAAATGGTACTAGTTTAAAAAAGAATAATAATAATAATAATAAATAAAAAATTTTAATCATTCTACACAAGTTTTAATATAAAAAAATATTATTTTACTTCACATACTCAATAATTTTTAATAAAAATATCTATTTTATTTCACATTCTGAACCAAAATATTCGAATCGAGTATTTTGGTCTAGGATGTGAAATAAAGTTAATATTTTTATTAAAAATTATTATGTAAAATAAAATGATATTTTTTTTATATTAGAATTTATGTAGAATGATTAAAAATTTTTATTTATTATTATTATTATTTTTTTTTTTAAACTAGTACCATTTTGATTCTGATTTTAGTCCTCGTGCGGACCCATAGGATCATGTTACATGTCCATCCTAGACCCAGTTTACTGAGAGTAATAATGAAAGAAGGTTCCTAAACGTGGGGGCATATCTTGCCATTAAAGATATCCAACAATTTGGCAGGGGGGTAGAGTTCATGCTGTAGTAGAGTAGGAGTATCGGAAGAGCTTATTTGCCCTTCTGTTGCCCATGTGAGAAGGGTATCTACTACTCATGCGAGGAGAAAGAGACTCTGTACTCATAGATCATGAGTAGAGAATGCCAACGACGTGTATCGAAGAGTTCCTTGTGGGTGAATTATGTCTTCAATTCCTAAGCAGGTCTGCTTGTGCAATTGACCTGTTGAGTCTGGAGCTAACCTGCGGGCAACGTGGATAGCTAAGATGAGGCACACGATTTTCATGACATGCAGTATGCTTCAGTTTGGTTGAATGTATGGTGAAATTGTTTGTAGTGTTATCCTCTTTTGTAATTATGATATATTATACCTATTTTATTTATACATGCTTACTTTTTTTTGTTGATTCTTTTTTCCTTAAACACCGCAATTACCCCCACCCTAATTGAGAATTATGGTGATGTGCATTCGAACTTGAGACCCCCTGGTTTCTGGCAAGCCCCCTCCTCACTAAGATACAAAGTTCTCTTACTATTGAATGATATTGAGGATTTTTCTATTCTCTCTTCACAAATGTTATTGATGAGTCCTAGTTATTTATCTTATTTTGTTCTTAATGTCTCAATATTTTTTCCTACTAAAGTCAACTTGAAAATTTCTTGTGCCCATTCACAGACCTTTAGACAGTTGTTGCTTTTGTTATTTTTGATATATGGCTACTAAACATTTCAGATATCTTCATTATTTTTCATTTTTACCAAATATGAATGGCAATTGACAAATAACAATAAACTTATACTAAACAGATGGAACTGTTCATGTAGGATGAATGGACTGGGGAGCAAAAGTTACAATTTAGTGATGTTCCCGAAGATATCGTGCCAGAGGAAATACGACCCATGGGAAATTATGCAGTTTTGATAGCCTGGCCTGATGGATTTAACCAGGTCAGTATATCATTGCTTGGTCTTTACATGAGTGTAGATTCTATAGTAATGCAACATCTAATATTTAACAAATGTATTTTCTCTTTAACCCTGTCAACGTCCTTTACGGTTTATCATCTAATACATACATGCATCTTGGTTATGGATATAAATTCTTGTCGTGATCAGTTACTATAAGTCACATATTTTGACATCTCATTTGTCATTTCTATTGAACTTTCTCTTTGGTTCAGTGAAAACTCAACTTCATGAGTCAATTGTTTTTCTCGGTTTTTTTGCAGATAGCACCTTATGATCAATTGCAAACTATGGAACGGTTAGTAACCACTTAGACAATCAGGTTATCCACTTCATTTTTCTTAATTATAGTTCAATTGTAATATGTGCTTTTTCTCATTTGTTTGTGTTCTAAATTTGCATGACATTATAAAGAAAAAGCTACTTTAATGTTTATATTATTGTCATTCATCTTGTATTGTGTATGCTTTGTAAATAAAAACGCAGCCTTTATGAGATGGACAGTATGTAGACCCTATCATGGCAATAAGATTTTAAAAATTCTCGTGTTTGATGATTGCTTATAGGCGCAATATCTGTTTTTTTTTTGATGAGAGACTTGAACTTTGGACTTGGATTTGGGTGGGGGGTTGCAACACTTAACAAACACGATTTTAATGGGTCAACTCTAGTATTTATGTCTCAATTAGAGAACATATCTCGTTTGAGCTAGTCGCATGAGAGGCTATAGAGTGACCCATTAAAAACTATGAGCGAGTTCATTCCAAGGGTACTTCAGTGAATCAGAAAGAAATGAAGTTTTACGTCCCAAAACACTGATATCTCTTAAACATTGTTTGTTTTCTCAATGTCATTATATTAATAAATGATAATGGAATATCAATTCAACCTTAGTTCCCTCCATTACTGTTATGGTTACATCTAAAGTCTAAACTACTCCTAAATTATTATTTATTGTGGTTTTCAATAGTATTTTTGTACAACTAGTTGTCGTTCTTTGAAGTTGAATGGCTTCACCGGAGCCGCTCTGACAATATGAGGGAAAGGGGGCTGCGACACTGTTACAGTTCAAACCAAAAAGTTAAATAGAACCAATTTAATTTGTCGGTTTGATTATTTGTTAGTTAATTATTTTGTTGGGTTACATGGTTTGGGTTCTATTTCATATTTATGAAAACAAAACTAACCAATTTAATTGAATATCACATCCTATTTGCATCATCCACTAATCTATTCTGCAGATAGAATCATGTTGTTGGAATGTTTGTGAAAAATACAATCTGACAGTTTCCTCCTCTAGGCTATACCTCCTATTTAACGTTTCAATCTTATCGAGAACATGGTGTCTTTTTTAATCATATTAGTGTTAATATGTTTATTTTTCTGCTCTCCCATTCTCGTCTCTTATTTAAGGTTAATATGTTCATTTTACTTTTCAAAGTTTTATTATTCACTTAATCTGTGTAGTAATGTTTTATATTGTTGTAAGGTCATTATGGGATTTTTGAATTTTTTAAGATAAATAATTAGTTAAGTAGAAATTGTTGTTTTTAATTAGTTAGTTTTATATTCTTATTTAGTTAGTTTAATTTTCTAAAATTAAGATCCGAATAGTATCGCAAGCCTATTGGAGATCATCTTCTGCTGTGCTGATAACTGAGAGCATGAATCCACTGAACAAGCGGCAAGGAATTGTAAATGCACAATAGATACTGGGTCAGCTCGGGTCAGGTTTTGGTTGACTCAGTCGATCCAGACTTTGACACTAAAATTGTCCTAAACTTAGACCAATTTATCCCAAATTAATTGTTAAATTAGGTTAAAGATAAAGCTCAAAGCTCAATTATATGCTGCTCAATTTGACATCTAAATTCCAATTGAATTTGCTCTCATTTGTTTATGAGCAGGAACACTACGAGAAATGCTCGTAAGAAATTATGTTCGAGATTATTTTCTGGTTATTGATCAATTAGGTGACCTAATGAACTCCAAATCAAAAGTTTCTCAAGTTTTTTGTGTAGAAACTATTCAGATGATGCCTGCCTCAAGATTTAGGCTACATCTAAATTAACTAGATAGGTCAATTTAATTGATCTACGTTTATTCTAGTGCATCTAAAATTCTCTAATTTGATTTTTTTTATAACATTGACTCAATTTGGGATTAAATCAGCACATTTAGTATGTCTAAATGTATAGAGTGCACATTTAGTGAATAAAAAAAATACTTATATTAGTAATGTCATAACTTGTGATCAAATTGTCAAGAAGAGTAGGCATTTTAAATACTTTGGATTAATCATATAAAATAATGATGAAATAGATAATGATATTGTTAGCAGGATGGGTAAAATGGAGAAATGATTCTGGTGTGTTGTGCAATAATGAGAATATTAAGGTGGATGTGTGAATATACATGAAAAGATAGAATGAGAAATGAGTATATTCGAAAGAAAGTTGGTATTGCACCAATTGAGGATAAACTTAGAGAAAGTCGGCTTAGATGATTTGGACACATAAATCATAGGCTGATTGAAATTCCAGATAGAAAAATTGAGTTATTGGATCTTGTCCATGTACAAAGAGGAAGAGAGAGATCAAAGAAGACATGACAAAAAACTATAAGGAGTGATTTTAGTTAGTTAGAGAACTGATAAGAATTTGTTAATTGATAGAACGCAATGAAAACAAAGGATTCATATAGCCGACTCTACCTAGTGGGATTAAAAGCTTGGTTGTTATTGTTGTAGGGTCTACAATTGATTTGTTCTATAGTTTTTTTTTTCTATTATTTCAGATTTAATATATTATAATTCTCTTTTATTTTCGTATTTATTTTTAGAATTTGAATTTCAACTATAATAAGCCTATATAAAGGTATAAATTGTTTACTTTTGAATCCTAGAATGAAATCTCTGTGTGCTATTGAAACAGTGTATTATATTTTGGTGAAGGGAAGAGTTGGAGTATTGAGTGAAATTTTTTAAATACCTTGAAGATATTTAAGGTATTTTTCGACTCTTCTTATTTATTTTGCATTATTTCGAGCTAATTAAGATCCAGGTACTCAATAGCAATTTTCCAACCCTAATTAATCCTTCCATTGTCTTCCTTCTCCTTCAACTAATTGCGATATCACACTTGTTGACACTGTATCGCATTCAATCCCGTTTGCCGCCACGTTCACAAGCTCCAACCATCAACAGTGATGCACACGCCAGAAGGTCGTCACCCGAATGTGACCGTCTCCCACTGGTGACGCCCCTCCGCCTCCCGCATTTGCACCACCTCCACCTGAGGCGGCTCGCTGCACTCTCCTGCGCCCTACCTCGGCCGTCGCCTGCTGATCGTTGCTTCTGGTTCGCGATCTTGTTGTTCGACGGTGGACACCACCTCACCTGTCATTGATCGCGATTTCCCCTTCACCCAAGGTCTCGATGAACGCCTTTTGGCTGTCAAAGCGTCATTTGCATCCAGCTGAGAGCCTTGCCGAGGTTAAGCGTCGATTTCGCCATCTGTCGGAGTTCTTTGTAATGAGTCGCTGTTCGGCCTCATCTTTGATTGTTCAGCACCGTGTCGTGCTCAGGTGTGACAACCGCCACCGCTGACCGTCCTCCACTGCTACCTCCTGTGCTCGATCCATATCACTGACCTGCAATTCTATCATCCTCGCTCGCCGGGTTGGTTAAGACCCGTCTCTGTGAACTCGGATTCTCTAATCTAGGTAATTTTGAAACTTAACAAATATTTCGAGTATTTTAGGAGATCTAATGTGATGTTTTTTCTTTAGGATTGTCGATTTATTGCGATTTTAATATTAATGTGTGATTAAATTACTGTTGAGTTATTACTTTGTGAGAATACCCATATTATTGCGTACCCTAGCTCTTAGTTATTGAATTAATGCAACTTTAAGTTTGTTAGTAAATCTTCCGCATAATATTTGAATTTATTTCGGGAATATTTAAATATGATCTTCTCACGAAATTGGAGTTTCTTGATTATTGCATAATTATTGTCAGTATCTATTCTTGAACAATTTTATGATCATCTGTTAATTTTATGTATCTATCTCTACTTAAGATTACATCTTGTATATTGTTCGTTAGGGAGCCTTCAGAGATGGTGACATTGTTTCTGATGTATCTAATTCTACCATCACATCTGCCCTCTTTCACCCATCCCGCCTTAAGCCCCATCTTCACTGCATAAGAGGAGCACCTTCTTGTAGTGCATGAGCATCTCAGTTTTTTTTTCTAGAATTCACTACTGAAACTGTTCACCTAAATTCATGGGAGGCAAGGTGAAAGAAAGTTTCAAGGGACACCGAATAGAGGATAGACTAGATTGGGAGCAATCCCTTTTCTAGGGAGCAAATACAGGTGAGACCTGGAAGCATCTCCCCTCCAAGCGAGTTTGGTGGCTTTGGTGCTTTAAAGGGTGGAGCTAACAGAGTTAAATGGATTGGGAGTTCTCTTTGGGTCTGCTCTAAGTGGGGTTGAGGATGAGGGAGATCCCCTCTCTATGTTGCAAACTAATCTAGTAATTGACCAAGCTGCTGGTGAGTGGTGACAATGTGATGGGTGGCAGGGATGTTTCTCCCATGTAGCGCGGGATGAACCGATGTAGAGACCAATCCTCTTGTGAAAGTCATGAGGATGATTACAGCATAGAGTATGAAGGTTTGTCTTACATTTTCTATGCAAGACATGCTTCTCTTTTGATTTTTCCACTTTCCCTCTTTATGTCTCTTTTTTTTTGGGTTAATGTTAATCAAGTACTAATGATTTTGGTTTGCACAGGGTGTTGTTCTGATGCAGGGCATGAACAGCCCAACATAGAAATTTATATAATCTTTTGCCCCCAGTCCTACACCTACATGGTTGTCTTTCAGTATAAATAAACCCTCATTTTGTTCACAAGGGATAGTTGCTGATGAATGAATTATGCTTGACATTGTGAGGGAGTGAGGGAGGGAGGGAGGGAGGGAGGGAGGGGAGAGAGAGAGAGAGAGAGAGGATTTCCTTCATGTTGCTGTGATTCTAGCATTGGTTGTGCTTTGAATCACTCCAAGAACTGCAGATGGGCTGCATGCGGACTTCTACAGGGATACTGAGGTTTTTATAGGGTTTAAGCTTCGGGTTCCCCTTGTCTGCTTGACTGTTTCCCCAATATTTCACACTTTTACCTTACTTTGCTTCTAGTTCCTTTCATCCTGTAAAAAAACTATTGAATCATCAGTTTGTTGTTCCTTCTGGTTTTCTTAGAATTCTGTCATTGTTTTCCTGCGTTTCTTTCACATTGCATATTATGTTGCTAACAGTGTTTAAGGTAGATAATTTTATGAAAACTTGGTAAGAATTCTTTTTTTTTTTAAATAATCTAACGAAGTAGTTTCATAGTCCTTTCATCCTGTTAAAAACTATTGAATCATCAGTTTGTTTTTCCTTCTGATTTCCTTGGAATTCTGTCATTGTTTTCCTGCGTTTCTTTCACATTGCATATTATATTACTAACAGTGTTTAAGGTAGATAATTTTGTGAAAATTTGGTAAGAATTCTTTTTTTTTTTTTAAATAATCTAACGAAGTAGTTTCATAGTCCTCATGCGGATAGGCAAACAGTTAGCATAATTAGGAAGCTGAATCTAGATCTCCTCTTTGTTGCATGAATTTTGTAAGAATCCTGTCCCTTAGATCAAGCACAATTTTATGGTGCACCTTGATGCTGCTTCTCCAAGGGTCTGGAAGTATGACACTATTTTGCAGTAAGATGAGTTCATAAAACAGAATCTTTTATATGCAAACAAGATTAAATTATCACAGAAGTTACTGTTTTTTAGAGCATACATTATTATAACTGTACATATAAATTTTGATAAATTTATAAATATTTATTATTGTATTATTATATTTTAATTAAATACACATATTTAGAGACTAATTTAATATATATCAAAGTAATTTAACTGAATATTAGAAATTATATAATTTTTTTTGATATATATATATATATATATATATAAATTTTAGTTGAAAATATTCTTTTAGATATTAATTCTATTGACTTATTTTAACTAAATATTACTAATTATACAATTAGTTATTATTATATTATTATATTTAAGAATTAAATAGTTATATAATTGTTAATGATAAATTAAAATATATTAAAATGTGATGAATAAATATCTAAAAGTGTATAGTCAGTTAAAATATAATATTCTCAAATAAAATATCTTGATATATATCGAAGTAATCTCTCAACATATGTTAAATTGAAATATATTAATATAATAATGAATAACCGTAAAAATATTTGTATTTCATTGAAATACCTTATTATATAACATAGTAGTGTCTATATGTTGGTATTTTTTTTAAATAAATTGAATAGCTTCTAATAGCTACATAATTATAAGTAAAAATTTAAAATAATATAATATATAACGAATCAATCACTAAATGCATGAATTCTACTTAGATTTATTGATATTGTAAAGAATAATTATGAAATTGCTAGCATCTCGTTAAAATACTTAATATATAACCAATCAATCTCTAAATGAGTGTATTCAATTGAAATATATTTACGCGGTTTTGATGCGGTTTCGATGCGGTTTGGACACGGTTTGGATGCAGTTTTGACGCGTTTCTAACATGGTGTCGACGCGGTTGCGACGCGGTGTTGATGCAGTTTTGAAGAAGTGTTGACGAGGTTGGGACCCGGATTGGATGCGTTTCCAACACTTTTGCGCCACAACACGGTTTGGACGCAGTTTGGATGCGGTTTCGATGCAGTTTCGACGCGGGCTCGACGCCACGCGGTTTCGACGCGCTTTCAAAACCGCGTCTAAACCTTGTCGCGTCGAACCCGCATTAAATTCTGGTCGAAACCGCGCCGAAACCGCGTCGAAACGGTGTCGAAACTGCGTCGAACCCGCGATTCTGGATACTACTAGCGCTGCGCGGTGGAAACGAGGGCAGCAGATGGAGAAAAAGAGATGGGCCTTTTTCTCTTCTCCCTTCTCCTCTTTTCCTCTTCTCCTCTCGTCTTCCTCTCCGGCGTCCAGCAGCGACAATCCACGACGAGCAGCAGCTACCCTCTTTGTCCGGCGACGCGGCGGCCCTCTCTAACGCCGGTGGCTGTGGCGTCCCCTGCTCCTCCAGCAATGGCGTGAATCCGGCGAATAGCGCCTCCTTCTCCGGCGACGCAGCGGCGGACAGCTCTCCCCTTCCTCTAATCCGGCGACGCAGCGGGGAGGCCCTTCAACAACAGTGGCGAGCAGCGCCCCCCTTCCTCTACTCCGGCCGCAGCTCACGGAAAGCAGAGAGAGGGAAGAGCACGCGGTTTCGACTCGGTTTCGACTCGGTTGGACCCGGATTGGACGCGTTTCCAACACAGTTTCTACGCGGTTTTGACTCCGTTTCGACGCGGTTGGACCCGGATTGGACGCGTTTCCAACACAGTTTCTACGCGGTTCTGACTCGGTTTCGACGCGCTTTCAACGCGCTTTCGACACGTGGGCGGGGGCATACCTCTTAAAAGTTGTATGCAGCTCTGTACTTCACGTTGCGTGCAGGTAGTTCGTAGCAGTCTCTTTGGTGTGGCCTCTTCAACAACCGCCTTTCGCCTATGGATCTTCTTCGTTTGCCGCCGAGCACCTGTGATGCCAATGCCACTAAACCGTCCACGTGTATGCTCCTGATGCGGCGGCGTGGATCTAGATGTAACATGCCCCCCCGGTAATCGTGAAATGTATTAATGCGTGTGCCTGACAGCTACCACGTAGATTTCCTAACTCTATAAATACTTGTGGATCTGTATTAAGGGCCATTCTTGATCTCGGAAAAATACGTGTGGCAAGGTCCCTGTATGATAACGTAGCTAAGAACGTGGAAGATGAGCCCCCGCATACCGGGCGTCCCCCCAGGTGTGTCAGGCCAGCACGAGGTGGCCTTCCGTTCGAGAGGAGGCCCCAAAAAGGCCTCGAATCTATCTCTCTAGCTCGGAGGCATCCGCCGTGGACTTCGGGACTTCGTGGGGGGCCGCACCTATAACGCCAAGGTCTTTCCAAGGTGGGGTTCGTACGATCTCACCAGTGGAGAATACCATCACCCTGGCGGACAATGAAACACAACCGGCAAGAAATGTCGCGGTGACCCAGCCTTCAGTTCCTCCGGCCGTGGAGGTTGTCGGTGCGCCGTTGCAGGATCGTGGTGCATCGGTCTCGGCCTCACCTCCTCTAGCGCCCTCGGTTGGTCCGGAGGCGCCCTCAGGGCAAGTCAGACGGAGTCCGGCTCAGGCTCCGAAGGCTCAAATGCGCAGACCTTTGCACGCAATATCTATCGGCACCTCGACAAAATTGAAAAGTGGGTTGCCAACAAAGAGCAGACAGTTGCGCTCGAGCCGAAGACTGAGGCACTTGAGCAGAAGATGGATGAGGCCCTGACTCTACTTCGAAGGTTGGAGCCTTCATAGGAGAAGAAGGTGATCGCAAATCTGGAGTCTAAATGCGCCAAGTATGAGGGCGATTTGGAGGTGGCAGCGCTCAAGATCGAAGAGTTGAAGAAGGAGAAAGTTGCTCTAGAGGCTAGGGTTGAAGAATTAGTGGAGGAGAACCATCGTCGAACAGAATTTGCTCGGGTAGTTCGAGGTCTCCTTTCGGTGTCGGAATTCAGATTTTCTCCCTAGGCTTTTTGTTTCTCTCTCTTTTTTTTTGAATGGTAAACTTGTTAAAGGAAATTTGTTTAATGAAATGCCACCTTCTCTTCTTGCATATGTTTTCAAATTCGTGATGTGATCGTTGGGAGAATCGAGAAGGCATGCGCGCCCGGCAGGTCTAGGCCCCTAGGTTAATAGGATTACCCACTTGATCGTTGTTATCTTGCAAAAAACATACATTAGTGGAAATCTTTAAAGCTGCTCGAAAGGCACCGTGGTTTTTCCGCTCAGTTGGTTTTTCATGTAAAAAATCTCTTTACTATAATTAATCTAACTCAAATACTTATGGTGGCTATTGAAAATAGTAACGGGCAACTCCAGGTGGTTAACCGCATGCACGTGGCATGAATGTCAATAGTAGTCGATAGCACGGATGCAGGTCATGGCCAGCCGACAGCAACAACTATTATATATTTCCTGGAAGTTGTTGAATTAGCAAAAATAGGGTACCGAGCAGGCTATTTATGGGATAGTATTGTGATCGATGATTGCCTATATATGCAATACTATATGTATATTTTATTTATTTCAAATGGAGATTAACTTAGGTAGTGTATATGTTACTATGTAATATTAAATATTGCAAAGCTCACCAACATAAATAAATTTTGAATATATGAATATGGTAAATTAAATCTTACATTATGATATAATATGCAATTTCTATTTTTGTACTGAACAGA
>KZ454830.1:1244697-1263312 GCA_002786265.1 Apostasia shenzhenica
CGAGAGTTCCAAACAAAAGGTAGGAATCACCCCATTGTAGGACAGGTGTGTTTAAACCTTACAAGAAGAGTCACTTTACAAGTATTTAGAGAGTTACTCAACAAGAACAGATGAACTCGACTAGATTTGTGGCGTGTTTGAATTGAATTGCTAAGGGGTTGATAGTGAGAATCCTGCCACCTGGTATGAAATAATTTATGGACCATCAAGAGGGATTGATTTTAGTTGTTTCTAGCCCCTTGTTTAGCCATAAGAATAAGATGGAGGAAGAACCCCTAGTGAAGCAACAACAAACAATGATCTCTGCAACAATACTTGAAATGTAGTGTGGGAATGAACAAAATCCTTCACAGCTACTGGTTGGGATTGTAGATTAACAGACAAACACTAGACAGACTTCTACGCCTCTACAGGTTTTTAATCCAAGGGCAATTCAGGTTGCTGGAAAGATTTCTAAACTAGAAATGTAGTAAGAGGTACGTAAGGGCAATACAGGTGATACACAGATTTGGTGAACGTTTCCTAGATTTGTGAAGTTTCTACAGCTCCCTTTTAGCCAACCAAGGGTTGTGCAACACAAACCATTGAGTTGCAGGCCGGGTCGAAGCATGCATCTGATTTTCTCAAAGCCTTACATATTGGGACGGGTGGAGTAAGAAGTGAGTTAAATCTACTTTGAATTCAGATGTAAGTTGTCCAGGAGTTTTGAAGGCATTAAAGGGCACCACCTCTAAGTTGTAGATCTAGAGCTTGCATTGGGACCGTAGGGATATGTATTGAATCTCTAAATCTCATTGCACGATAGAGTTGCAATACCTATGGCAATTTGGGTCCACCACCTCCATGCGGTGACAAGAGAATGCTAATGCACCTAAATCTAATTGCTATAAGACACTGTTAGTCCCAAACTGACCCTAAACTTTGAAGCCTAAGGGCAGTGTTTGAGGCGGCTTAGGCTCTCTCATTGAGCTAAAATTGCTGAGAGTGCCAATGCGATTTGTGAAGTATTGAAGAGAAAAAGGCATCGGTGGCCTTGAAAGCTAGATTGGTGGATCACCTATGCAACCAAAATAAGTGGAGGCATTGTTTACGTCTATGCTGGATAAGGGGTGTGGCCTACTCCCGAGGAGATACTAACATAGCACGTGGTGGAGACATTTGAATGGCTAGTCGCATCTGGATGAAAGCTGATGGAATAGCTAGCTCCTGATGAACCAAAGCACTTCTTGTGCCCAGTGAGGACCCCCCAATTGTGTTGGTTAGGAGGAGGTTAAGATCTTGCCCGTGCCTGAGGAAAGAATGCTGACTGAATTTGTTGTGGTTTGTAGTTGCCCTAGCCATTATTGGGGTAGCTTTGTGTTCCTAAACTATTCTAGCCATTGGCTTGGTGATGGAGGCAATTTTCTCATGGAGGTCTTGGGTCTACTTATCTGGGCATGTAGAAACTGAGGTCCTAGATGGTACTCCACTTCAAGAGGTTGAGAGTTCTCGCTATTCTACTCGTCGAGGGTCTCTCAGGATGGTTGTGGGACCTATGAACCATACTCGAGCCACGTGAGGGAACATAAAATATTGACAAAGGAATGTGTTTAGCTAAAGAAGAGAGATGGATCGTAATACCATATCAGCAAGCTATGTATTACTGCTCTTTGTTGCTAGACGAAGGCTTAAAAAATTGAGATTTTCAGAGGGGCTAAAATCTTGAAAGAGTTGAAGGCTTCGGAGGGCTTTGTTTGTCTTCCAAGGATTTGGTTTGCTTTCGAAGGGCTTGGAGTGTTCGAAGGATTTAGTTCGTCTTCAAAGGGTTGGGAGTCTTCAAGGGATTTGGTTTGTCTTTGAAGGATTTGGTCACTTCATTGGAAAGGGATTTTCTAAGGATTTTGAATTGAACTTTTTGGCCGGATTACTTTATCCGTAAGGAAGGGAGAACTCCTCATTATAGGGTGTCCCTGTGACCTTATAGGGTATGAATGTTGAAGAAGCAAAAATTTTGGAGTTCTTCTAATGGACAAAGCTGATGTCTACAAAGGTTTGCATCATCTTTGCTTGGCTAACTCGATATAGCTAGCTTTTGAAGTCGACTTATTTTGTTTGTTAATTCTCTCTCTTTAGTCAAGTGTTGATGATTTTGAGTCCCTCTGCACCCCAAAGTGTTTGAGCTGACCTGATATAATTGAGGTCACAATTAGAGCCAAATCGAATTACCAAAGTCATGCAATATAATTGCGATCGAGTTGCAAATGAGCAATTAATATGATTCAAATAGAGAATTATACCTTGGCTGAAGACTTTGGGTCCCATTTGTAAATTTTTGATGAGAACAGATTGGGCTGAAAGAAAGGCATTCAGATGCAATTTCTCTTGATTAGAGATTGGCCTCAAGTAGTTCGGTGCGTAGGAATGCTAGGCAGCAGTAGTTGGCGGCGTAGTGTCACGTGGGCCAAGTACTTTGTGCTAGTCACCCACACAGAATTGGTGGCATCGCTGGCTGAGCGAGCAGAAGTGTTGTGTGAATATGAGCAGCCACGTGGGCCTGTGCATGTGTTTGCACGAGCAAGGCGGATAGAGACAGCAAGCATAGTCGGGTTAGCGGATGACCGATAGAACACCGATGTATGGTGGGTGTGAGCGGAGCTGTCAAAGCAAGAAGTGAAGCAGACGGGAGGCGACGTTTTGGTGGGGTGTGGGGGTTCTGGCGAGGTGTGGGGGTGGAGTCGCACAGTGACATGAAATTGTTATGGTTGAAGGTAGTGATGGGAATTGGGGAAGGTAGAATTTTTTTTTAAATAAAAGATCAATAGACTATTCTAGTATTTTTTTTTAAACAAAAGATAAGTAGACTTTTCTAGGATTCTCACTCGATTTTTTTCAGACTTGAATTTTGATTGTGCTAACATGAACAAAATCTTTCTTCTCTAGGCATTGGTCGGTCTTTCCCTTCTTTTGTTAATAATACTGTTATGTTTTCGATCTTGTTTTTATGTGCATGCTTGAAACTTAAGAGCTTTACAGATTCAAAGGACATTTCAACAATGCTATTAGATTTTGCATATCTCAAGCAAAACCATCATTTTAGAGGAGGTTCATTGTCAAGCAAAACAATATTGAGACTTGGTTAATCATGAAACTGATCATGATGCCTTGTCTGCATGTCCTTTCACTGAAACATTTGTAATAACTTATTTTTAAGTGTTTCTTTTTCTTAAAATTAGATTATGAAAATATGGTTATTCTCCTAAAACTATTTTCTGCTACGTTGACATTGTTAGCTGCTCCAACCAAGCAAGCAGTTTGGTGCTTCCAACATGTGCTCCTAGAAGTCCATTCCTTTTTCTTCTTCTTCTTCATTGATTTCAACATACCACGTAGTATTTGTATTAGAACAAGGCAATATTTATGAAAACTGTTACATCTGGATCAGCGCCGCCTCATCCAGAGCGTACACGTGGATGCTCGCGTGGCGCCGACGTCATGAGTCCTCATGTCGAAGAAGAAAGATGCGACGTCGAACAGCAAACGCCGGAAGAACACGCCGAAAAGATCACGCCGAACTGCCAGAGGACAATCTAGTACAGAGGACCATAGCTATGTCTTTTCATTTTAGTTTCTGGATGTATGCTGGATGGATGCTGTGATGAATGCTCTGTGTTGGGTGCTCTGCGCTTCCCTAATCTCAGTCGAGCAGCAGCTGAAACAGGCTTGTTTCAAAACTCCTGTTTTGAAATAATATAATTGTATAAAATAAATTAGATAACTTAGCCAAAGATGGGATCCTCAGGTGGGTTGATGTCGACATGGACGAAGACATTGTCGTGGATGCTTAGTATCTGTTTGGATTTGAGTTTGGTCAAACCCGATTTGCTAACCTATTTTTGCCCCTTTATCTCGATTGTTGTCTTTACAATAATTCAAATGCTTGTTGTGAATAATATTGTGTAGTGAGGAGTTGCAACAGATGAATTGGATCTTTATCGGTGTTTGCACTTTGTGAGTAGATAAATCTATTAGTTTAAATGAAGAAATAGTCTAAAAAATGTTTGTTGAAAAGTTGACAAAATTCTTCTTTTGAGAGATGGCTTTTGTTGACACCTCTTTCTCAAAAGAGTGATTTTATAAATTATAGTTGTTTTCATGTTAAGGCAACTGGGGAAGACATTAAGCTCTGCTTAATAATGGACTAATTGTATTATTTAATTGGTTCTGTATGTAAATATTGAATTTCAGTTAGGTCATTTATAGGTGGCCTTCTCATCCTGGCTGTCTATTCCCCTCTGCTCAGAAATGACCTTGAATTTAGGTGTGTTATGTGATTGCCAAGCAACATCCCAAGTATAACAGTTTCATTGGCATTGTTGGCGGACTTTCTATGGATCCTGTGTTTCATAATTTAATTGTACAAATTCATTTTCGAAATATGTTAGACTCCTATGAATACATAAAAACACTTGTTGCCAATTGCTATTTTGAATATGAAAGCAAAAAAGAAATATTGAGTGCTGTGTGTTCAACAATTGGCCCATTCTTATATGTAGGATCACGGTGTCTGTAGGTGATAATCTTACTGAAATATTTGGTATTCAAGCATCTGAAACAGGGATGCTGGTGGCTGAATTCATCTTTTGTGTTGTGTGGCTGTACTAGATTCAGCATTAGATGATGAAGTATTTTTGGAACTGATGCTAGAGAAGATGTCTAGGTGGCCCACCGGACCATACCGAATGGATATTCATGGCAAATACTACCACCATCTAAAGACTGATAATAATGAAAATTTGCGAAAACAAAATATCGTGAAGGCTATTGAGTTGATTCTACACGTCGTGCAGAATTAAAAGGTTTGGAGGCTTATTTCATTGACATGGGAAAACATGTATGTCTTCTTTCTCAAACTATTTTAACCATGTTTCTTTTGTTGTTCTGTTAACATGTTTTATAACTTCTGTTGGAATACATGCTTAGGACTGTTGAATTTGTCAAAGTTTGATTGAGTCAAGTTTGTTCCTCATTTTTAGGAGTTAATTATTCAATTTATCATGGCTGTTTTTTAGGAATTTGTTATTTTTTCAAGCTTTAAATTGTAATGCTTCATGTTAATGAAAGTGTTCTGATTTCCCTTCAATCTGTGGCAATCAATTTGAGTTTTCTCTCCTTTTCTCATTGAAAAATACCAACAAATTGGTATCAGAGCTCTCTTCTTAAGGGACTTGTGTATAAGTTTGAGCAGTTATGGAGACCGAAGCCAGTTTCTCCTCAATTGCTCCGCCGGTGTTCGACGGAGACAACTACCAGACTTGGGCAGTACGCATGGAGACATATCTGGAAGCTTTGGATCTCTGGGAAGCAGTTGAAGAAGACTATGACATTCCTCTTCTCCCGGACAATCCCACAGTGGCTCAAATTAAAGCACAGAAGGAGAAGAAGATAAAGAAGTCCAAGGCAAAAGCTTGCCTGTTTGCTGCAGTTTCCTCCACGATCTTCACTCGTATCATGTCATTGAAAACAACAAAAGAGATCTGGGATTATCTCAAAGCTGAGTATGAAGGAGATGAAAGAATTCGAGGGATGCAGGTGCTGAACCTAGTTCGTGAATTTGAGCTGCAAAAGATGAAGGAGACAGAAACCATAAAGGAGTATTCTAACAGACTACTCAACATAGCAAATCGTGTCAAACTTTTGGGTTCTTCTTTGGAAGATTCAAGGATTGTTGAGAAAATCCTTGTAACAGTTCCTGAAAGATTTGAAGCTACCATCACTATTTTAGAAAACACGAAGGATCTGTCAAAGATTGCTCTGGCAGAACTCTTAAGTGCTTTGCAAGCACAAGAGCAAAGGCGTGTAATGAGGCAAGAAGGAGCCATCGAAGGAGCTCTACCAGTCAAGCATCAAGATGATGTAAAGAATAGGAGGCCCAAGAACAAGAAATTTCAAGTTGCAAGTGGACAAAGCTCTGCTCCTTGGAACAAAAGCAAAACTGGAGATAAAAGACCAGGAGTAAAAAAAGATTATCCTCCATGTCAACATTGTGGCAAGAAAGGTCACCCTCCTTTCAAGTGCTGGAGAAGACCAGATGCAAAGTGCAGCAAGTGCAATCAAATGGGACATGAAGCTGTCATTTGCAAAAATAAAAATCAGCAGCAAGGAGATGAAGCACAAGTGGCAAACCAAGAAGAAGAAGACCAGCTTTTTGTTGCAACTTGTTTCACGAGTTATGAAACAAGTGAAAATTGGCTCATTGATAGTGGCTGCACTAATCATATGACACATGACAAGGAGTTGTTCAAAGAATTGAAGAGCACCGAGTCCAAGAAGGTCAGAATTGGGAATGGTGAATATATTGCAGTTAAGGGAAAGGGCACCGTAGCCATTGCTAGCTGTTCAGGAACCAAGTTGATCACCGATGTTCTCTATGTACCAGATATTGATCAAAACTTGCTCAGTGTTGGTCAATTAATAGAGAAGGGATTCAAAGTGATGTTCATAGAGAAGACCTGTGTGATAGAAGATGCTACAGGCCAAAAGATATTCGAAGTTAAGATGGCAGGGAGGAGTTTTTCACTCAACCCAATGCAAGAGGAGCAATCAGCTTTTCTAACCAAAGAAAGCCTCACAATGGTGTGGCACAAAAGGCTCGAGCACTACCACCACCAAGGGCTACTGCAGATGAAGTCCAAAAGGATGGCAATTGATCTTCCAGAGTTAGATGATCACATATCGACATTCCACACAGATGTTTCTGGACCTCAGAGAACTCCCTCATTAGCAGAATCCAAGATCAATGAACACACCGCCACCGCTACCGAGGGAACTCCGGCGGGGACCAACGTTGAGGAGCCCCTGCCGGAGTCGAGCAAAGCTGAAGAGCAAACTGCCGTTGCAGCTAAGAGGAGGCCGAGGCTGAAGAACCTGCGATTCTGACAGTCCCGGGATCCCTGAAGTGTGAGGGGCCCGTGGAGGCCTTGCTGGCGACAAAGACGAATTCCATGGTGGTTGACGAGGACGGTGCCAAGACTGTTGAGGCTATCGAGGAGACCGTCATCCCCGTTGCACCACCCGCTTCCGCCCCCGAAGAGGGCCAGCGGCAGAGGAGGAGAAAGACAAGGAAACAGTAGCAGAGGAAAAGACGCCGGCGTCGCCTGCGGAGGAGGTATTTATCTGGGGAGTTCCTCTTCTCGGAGACGAGAAGAGCGACAGTGCCCTACTGAAGTTCCTCCGAGCGAGGGATTTCAAGGTAAAGGATGCTTTCGTCATGATCAAGAATCCTGTGATTTGGAGGAAGATTTTAATGGATCTCAATTTGAAGCAGAAAGAAAGTACTGAGATTTTTGTTGACAACCAAGCTGCCATTGTCATTTCCCATAACCCTGTGTTTCATGGGAAAACTAAGCATTTTAACATCAAGTTGTTTTTCTTAAGAGAAGTGCAAAAAGAAAAATTTGTGACTCTGGTTTATTACAAATCTGAAGATCAGTTGGCAGATTTGTTCACAAAGTCACTTCCAGTCAGCAAGTTTGAGTTTCTAAGGCAGAAACTTGGTATTCGCAGCTCCTAAAGCAAGGAGGAGTGTTTGAATACATGCTTAGGACTGCTGAATTTGTAAAAGTTTGATTGAGTCAAGTTTGTTCCTCATTTTTAGGAGTTAATTATTCAATTTATCATGGCTGTTTTTTAGGAATTTGTTATTTTTTCAAGCTTTAAATTGTAATGCTTCATGTTAATGAAAGTGTTCTGATTTCCCTTCAATCTGTGGCAATCAATTTGAGTTTTCTCTCCTTTTCTCATTGAAAAATACCAACAACTTCATTCTGTTTGGTTTTTTGTTGTGGCCATTATGAGTTTTTAATTTGTGTTTATAGTATTAAATTTCCTTGTAGGTAAGTATACAATATTGAGTATCAATAGGCGCACTTACCTTGATAACAAAGTTGGTGCGATTGGTTTGTTTTCTGCTAAAGGTGCAAAAATGACTATTCTTGCTTTAGTCGCTTATAATCAGACGCTGAGAGTTTACTGTTGTAGATATCAGGGGCACCTGAAGCTGTTGGGTTGGATAATTTCCTATTCGTTGAACTGTTCTGCGTTGTGCAAGTGGATGAAAATTGATTATTTTCAAAGTTAAGAGCGATTTGTGTGTATTTTCTTAGTATTTAGTTTCAAACATGTCCAGGTCTTAGCAATCACCATGGAGTCAATAGCCACAATTCTATTTTCTTGCATCTGTCTTATGTTATGTGGCATGACCTTTTCCCCATACTCATTCCAAAGGTCTCAATAGCAACCATGGTGGCAAAACATTCAGCCTTTTTGACAATATTCAAAGTAAACCCACCAATTTGCATGTACTTTGGACTAGCTTCTTCCAGTTGAAAGCATGTATATTAAGTAATAGTTTCGAGCAAATTGTGAATATCAATCACGCATCATACAGTACATAGATGAAATTTTGCTCAAGTTGTCATATATTGAAGAAGTTCTTGCTGCTCTTGTTCGATAAATATGCATTTCTAAACTGGTTGAACCTACAAGGGAATGACGCTTCCCTTCTTGTTGCCAGTGTCGTACATTTTTCAGCAGATATCCATCCTTCAAAATGGTCTGCAAAGAAATCTATTATATCTTCATATATTATGTGTATTTCATCTGTATATTCTTTTTTTTTTTTCTAAACATATCTACACATTCTTTTATGTTGACCTTAAAATTCTTTTTAAAGTTCTATTATCACAAACTTACGACAATTTTGGTGAAAGTTTTCTTTTTTGATGGGTAATTTTGGTGAAAGTTTTCTTTTTTGATGGGTAATTTTGGTGAAGTTAGCATATCCCCCTACCAAAGAAATTAAATTCCACATATGCTGGAATGTTTAGAGTAAAGCTGCTTTTATGTACATTTCAATTCTTATGAATTAGGGTCAGGGATTTTAAGAGTTTTAACTGGGTATAAGATCACTTTGAACTGCTACTTCATGTATCTAAATGCTCTGAAAATGCTTTTGATATTGGGTTATTCTTGGTCTGCCTTTACCCTAAGTCATAAATAATCAGATTGGGGTTTACACAGCAATGCATGTAAATTACCCTAAATAGGGCTGAGATTGTTGTTCTTTATTTTTCAGCAATGGTGAGATGATATGCTTTTATTTTTACCAATTTGAAATGATGATTTTATGTGTAGGGACTCAGACTTGAAACTAATTTGATGTCTTAGGCTCTGTTTGATATCTTATTCAAATCTCCGATGGATACTTCACTCCCCTGAAGTCTCCAGAAGGTTGCAAAAATGGGCGGTCGAGCTCTCTGAGTTCGACGTTGACTTCATCTCAAGGGCAGCAGCGAAAAGCTAGGTCCTCGCAGATTTTGTCACCGAGCTCGCCACAACTGAACAACCAGAGACGCCACAAAATCAACAACCTTGGGTTGTATACATAGACGGAGCTTCCGGCGAACACATTCAAGGGATCGGGGTCGTTCTCACCTGCCCCTGGGGAATCCGACTCAAGAGGTCAAGGAAGAGCCGAATACGAAGCCCTCATCGCTGGGCTCGAATTTGCGAAAGGCCTAGGAGCTTAGTGCCTCCGCGTTTACAGTGATTCCAAGCTCGTGATCAACCAGCTCAGGGGGACATACCAAACCAAGGACGGAACGCTCAAGATGTACTTGCAGAGAGTCAAAGCCCTATTACAACACTTCGCTCAGGCACAATTGCTCCACATACCCCGAGAGTTGAACACCATTGCTGATGAATTGGCCAAAGACGAAAAGGGCAATTACCAAGTCATCCTAACACCCTCATACGACAGACTTGAAGTTTGCGAAGTAACTCCTGTCCCCGAAGGTTGGATGGATGAGATCTCGCGCTTCTTGAGAGAAGGCGAACTGCCGTCAAACAGGCACCAGACTCGCAAACTCCGGGTGAAGGCCGCCAGGTACATCCTACTACAAGGACAATTATTTAGGCAATGCTACTTGTGGCCCCTGGCGAAATGTGTCCTGTCCGCGAGGAAGACACGAAGACTATATTCGAACGGATCCACGCCGGCGAGTGCGGTATGCACGCGACCGGGCGGAACCTGGCCCTTCAAATCCTCCGACAGGGCTATTACTGGCCAAGCCTCCACAAGGATGCCAAAGACTTCAGCAAAAGGTGCCCTCAGTGCCAAATCTACTCGAACGTGCCAAATCTACTCGAAATTCAGCGATCACCTCTTCGCGAACACCTTCACGATTTTGGTCCAAAGATTCCTCAAGCAAGCGCTGCAATTCGGCTTCTCGGCGGGCAGACTTTTTGAGCCGCCTCATCGCAGACCGAAGCCGTCGTTCGGCGAGGCGACGACGACTGTCCAACTCGCCTAGCTTGAGCTCCGCCTCCTTCGCTCGCTCCTCCTGCGCCATCTCTTCTCGGCCAAGCTGAGGCAAAAACACCGTCAGGGATCAGAAAAGGAGTCGAAGTGAGGGAGTCGAAAGAACTTACCACCCTCATGACATCAACACATCGAGAACTGAGTGCAGCCACCGTACTCGGCCTGCTTGCCTCAGCACTTCGATCCTCGCCGACCCTCTTGGCTCTTCCTTCGGCGGAAGTCATCTCCCTTTGGGCGTCGGCCTCCGTCGAAGCATCGTTACCATGTTCTTCAGCACTATCGCTAACCTGGACATCATCTATATACGCCAGATCATCTTCACTGCCCGTCGCCGAAGACGCACCTTCAGCAACCTTCCTCCTCTGACCTGGGCGTGTCGAAGGGCTGCCTCGCTCGTGGGGAACCCTCTTGCGCCCAATCTGACAAAGGCGAAACCACCCCAACTCGAGATCAGAGCGCCCTACAAAAAGGTGCAGTCCCAGATCGAAAACACGGGCTAAAGTTAACCACTTACCAGTATAATCCCGCACGTTGTCCTCCAACTCTCGCAAATAATCCTCCGCGTCATGGACGTGCCTCCATATCTCGTCCACGACCCGAAAGTAGGGGTTTCGAAGCCAACACCGTTGCCCAGAAACCAAGCCTCACCAACCTTCCTTGGGATATTGTACCTAACTTCGCCAGTAGCGACGAAGAAGAACCGCTTGTACCAATCGGCGAAGCCGGTATCCTTGACCTTGAAAACCGGACAACGCCTCCCCTTCAGAACGAAGCATCCATGAAGACGGGGGTTGGCCTCCTAGCGAAAAACCCCCTTAAAGGTCTCGATATCCCAGGGAACCCCTCGTCGCTGCAACTCCTTGATGAGACACACCGCAATCTTCTCCTCCGGGGGCGCTTGAATGTCATCCCCTCCGACGAGAATTCGAGCCCGACCCTGGGGTCTCTTCCCCAAACATGTTGAACCTCTGCCTCGAATGTATGCGGCGGAAGACAGCGCGCCTCCCCGGCTACCCGCCTGAAATCTAGCCACATCTCTTGCGCCTGGCTACGCGACCTTTTCACCATCTTGGCCTAAAATAACTTTGGCGAGGACCACAAGGGAAGGTTTTATAGACCTCCCGGGCGGTTTGGCTTCCTGAGGTCGACACCTAAGCCCGCACTGCCTCGGGCCGAGCAATTGGTCACATCACACCATTGCAAAAAGAACCGAAAATCTTCATTTCATTACGATAAGATTTTCATACAGGCGGGAGATTCAAAAAAAAAAGAAGAAAAAAGAGAGAGAAAAAGAGAAGATAAAAGGAGAAACACTAATCTAGTGACAACCCAAACTCCGGAGATAGTAGCAACTCACGAACAGCGCGAGCAAAGTCTGTTCGACGGCGATTCCCTTCCTCCAACTCTTCGACACGAGACACCAGATCGGCCTTCTCTTTCTCCAACACTTCGACTCGTGCCCTCGCCGCTGCCAAGTCGATCTCCTGAAGGGCGCACTTCGCCTCCAGCACTTCAAGCGCCTTTGCTGCCTCCAACGGGTCAAGCCTCCGGAGACTCGCCAAAACGTCATCAACCTTCCGCTCCAACCCTGCCACCTATTCTCGGGTCGCCCCGGTCTTCTCGACATTCTTGAGTTTCTGACAGATCAAACGAGCGGCATATCGCGCATTGAATATGCTGGACGCGGGGCCAGCACCCTCCGTAGAGACGGCCGCCCCAACTGAGTCACCAGACCGCTCCGGAGCAATCGACTCTTCGAGCTTGGGCGCCGCCTCCTTCGTCGCAAGAACAATGGGGTCGACCGGCGGCGAGACCGCCCTCATCGAAGTTTGGGCCCCGTCGTCCCCCACGACGCTGGTGCCCTCCATCAGGATTACAACCCGAACACCAGCGCCAGGCCCAGCAGTTGGCCGCGGAGCCGTGGTTACCGAACCTCGCGACCTCCCTTGTTCAGCGGGGGCCTTCCCCGAACCAGTGAAGGTGATTCGCGGCCTTTTCGAAGCCCCCTCCGGGACCACGAGCCTCCGATAGGCGGCAAGCTCCTCCCGCGATCGCCTTGCAAGCGGTACTTCGTCAACCACATCAACCACGTCTTCAGTCATGTCAATATAAAATGCCATCCTCTCTAGAGACCAAAAATTTCTACGGAGGAGGGGAGCTGCAGGTGCTTTAAAGGGCCACCCCGCTCGCGTGGCGGCCACGTGGGCTAGTTTGTGTATTGATGCGCGCCTCGAGACTCGCGGGGAGCATGTTACCTCGTGATCTGCAAAGCGGCATCCAGAGTGTACACGTGGAGAGTAGCCCAGCGACCAGACGAACGATCAAGGCGAAAGGCAGATAATCTCTCTCTGGGCCTGCTCGTCCATCCTCAGGGTAAGCCCGCTTGTTCTGTCCTGTCCTGTCATCTCTCTAACTTTGCTCTTTTCTCTTTCCTTGCAGGAATCCAAGGGACGGTGAGAAGTGTCGTGGTGCTCCCCTGACTCTATTCATGTAGACTTTAGGCAGCGCGTTCACCAGTGTCATGGTTTGCATGCCGGACCCACATAAATGTTAGCGCCCCAGCATGCGGGGAGATGATGTTGACATGACATGTGGCTCCAGCGCTGCATCACAGTCATACACGTGGCACCTAGCTGACCTTTAGCTTTTATTTATTTGCTAACTCATATATCTATTCTCACAGGTTTCAAATCCCGGTCAAATCTCAAACACGAGGGTTAGACTAAACCTCGGATACGAGAAGTCAACCAAGCCTCGTTCACGACGAGCCAGGACCATCCCTGACAACATCGTTGACGATGTTACAAAGCGGTGTCTATCATAATCAGCTTGGCCCAACTGCGCCGTTCTCCGTACAAGACTTTCTTTTCAAGACATGTAAATCAAGGGTCCATATGCCCCAGCTGTCACGGATCCCCAAAAGCAGTACCAATATTAAAGGTTAGCTTCCTCCTTTTGCGGCTTTTGGTCCCTCCGGCCGCCGACAAGCGGCGCAAACCCAGAGCTTGTCCACCTCATTTTCTCCGGAAAACTAGGACAAAGCTATGCTCTACATCGCCAACAAATTACCTCTGAGCAGTCTTCGAGCGAGGGGGATCAAAGACCAAGGAGAAGATCGGAGATAAGAGGCCGAAGAGGGAGGACTCGCCCCAGCAAGAGCAGAATCCCTCATCTATCACCTCTTGTAAAATAGGAGCTTGAGAACAAGAAAAGCTCTCCCTTTTTCTTTCTTTCTCTCTTTTTCTTTTGTATGCTCTTTGTTTTAGCCTTCATGGCTACTTTTTTCTATTAATGAAACCTCTTCGCTGAACGACCGGTGGACGTAGGGGATTTCCTCCCTAAACCACCTTAAATCTTTGTGTGCTCTTCTGGATGTCCTGAACTCTCTCTCTTAAGCTTCAACCATCAGGCTTACCTCTCTGCGTGCCGCCGTCTCTCAGGACTCTCTCTTTTTTAGTGTTTCTTGAGATCCTATATATCCTACGTCAACATGTAGTAATATAATTTAAACTCAAAGTGAGTGTAATTTATTCAAGTGTTTAATATTAAAAATATTTTCTATCACATAACACCAACATTTAAGTGATTATAAGTCACTTGAATTACCTATTGTTTAAATTTCCTACTTTTTTAGTTTTCACAGCTTTTAAACCCAAAATATTAAATATTTTATTCACCTAAAATAAATTTTTTTGGTTAAGAAAATCAAAATTATAACAAGTAAAAGGCTATTTTGTAAATTTAAGTAGATCCGATGCCCATGGGCTGATAACGAGTCTAGTTCAAGAGAGTTTATCTCAACTCAAACTCAATGATTTTAAATTCGAGTCGAGTTTGATTCGAATTAACAAAAATTTAGTTAATTTCAAGTCAATTTTCTAGATAAATCGAGCTTAATTTTTAATTTTATCATTTATTTAAAATTTATTTTAAATATAATATATTAAATTTATATTTTTTACTTAAATATATATGCATTAATATTTATTTATGTAGTCTTTTTAATATATATTTTGTACGGGCTTATGAACATATATGTAATATTTTGAAATATATCTGAAATACTTACATGTATATAATTGTATAGATATCAAGTTAAATTATTTTTTTGAGCAAATTAATTTTAATATATAAAAAATTTGAGTTAAATTTAAATCAAATAAAATAAAATCGATTTTCAAATTTTGAGTTGTGAGAATTTTGCTCACCGTTAAGTCATGTGCACAGCGGAGCCCTGGCAATTATTTAACCGCATAGAAAGTTTTCGGAGGATATTCATGCGGGCAGCACGCCGAAAAGCAAAAATTTTCTCCAAAATCCCTGAGTTATAGTTCACCCATTTTGACGGTCGCATAACATCCGCTGTGCGGCAATTCGCATAAACAAAATAAAGTAATCTTTTATGCGGAATAGATGTCCGCGCTTGTGCGCGTTTAAGTTATGGTAAAGCTGATTTTCATCTTTTAGTCATTTAATAATTGATTTAATTAAACGTTTTTTTTTAGAAAATAATTTAATTAAACGCTTTGTAAAAAAAAAAAAACCCATCCGAATTTTATATTAAAATTAAAAGGAAAATTCAAGTCTGCCTTTGTAAACCAGACATTTGAACCTTATAATTCAAACATTTTATCAATCATCGTTAGTTTCATTTAGAAAATAATTAAACATTTTTTTGAGAATTTAAATAAAATTAAATAAAAAATTTCAGTGCTATATTTTAGAAATTCAGGTTCAAAATAAATAAGATCAAATTCAAAGTTTGAAGCGATTTCAGATAAGTGAAGCAGTTTCAAACTTAAATTTTGTTTCGATAAAAAGTAGCTTGAAACTAGTTTTGAATATATTTTTGTTTGGATGAATAATAATTTAGAAAACACTTCATCTCACAATTAAGTCTCAAAAATTAAATTTATAATAAAAGTAAATAAAAAAATATTTATTCAAAATTTTATAATTTATTTGAATATTTATTAATTTAAAATCCTCACGAGAATATATATCAAAATTTGAGATATTTAAGTGATGTGATTATGAGTCAAAAGATATTTTATTATTATTTTTAAAATTTTGAATTTATCAGATTTAATTATCTCTTAATTTTAGCTTTGAGAGAAAGACTAAATTTATCCCCACATATATTTTTCTAAAGATCTGGTAATAAAAAAGAAAGAAAAAATTTAGCGTTGAGAGAAAGACCAAATTTATCATGTCGTGCTCCTAGAAGATGTAGGAAACGGCGCACCCGATATTTCTGACCCCAGAGCTGAGCAAAGGGTGAAAAGAAAATATCGAGACAGTGAACCTGCAGACCCAAGGGATGGAGAACAGGCCTGATCCTCATCCACACATCGTCCACGATGTTTAACCCACTAGCTTGGGCCACATTCCATCCATCATAGTTTTTTGATAATTTTACTGGATGCTTCAGCCTATGATATTCTGGATTTTTTATTCCACTCACGGCATTACGAAATTCATTTCTGGAATTCATATATTCGGCATCCTGGCTTTCTGGAATTCATATTCTCATGTAATATTCATACTGAGGTATTATCTAAAGCACGACTAGCTCATCTTTTTCAAGCATCTTGTGATAGGTATGATTCTAACCTCAAACCCTCAAAAATTGTACCCGAGGCTCCAGACCTCGTACACGATGATTGGTCATGACTAAACTTCCATATACGGCGGTCACTGAGCCTAGTTACGCCTAGCAGGCGGGGTCTCCTACCTACATCCGGAACTCTTCCATAAGCCCATTTGGCTAACGGAAGGTCTAGATGCCTGCTCGTAACCTTAGGGCAGTTCCTGTTATCTACTCATGATACAGGTCCCCCCTAAGCAGAGTGCCTTCGCTTCCCACTAGGATCTGCCACTCTAACGGAGGTCAGCTCTTGCTTCAAGTACAAACATCGGCCACGATATTTCAGACGAACAAGTCCTTTTGGCATTGGGTCAAATAACTCCTCCTAGGCAGGATCTCCACTACTATTATTATTACTTCTTTCCTGTGCAAGAGCATAAAGGGATGTGATTCCAAGCCCAAAATTATGAAACCCCCGAGGTCAGCCCATGCCTTAGTACAAAAATCAAACACGATGTTTTAGATGCTCCAAGTCCTTTTGGCATTGGGTCAGATAATACCTCTTAGGCGGGATTTCTCCTATTATCATT
This sequence comes from Apostasia shenzhenica, assembly GCA_002786265.1. NCBI lineage: Eukaryota > Viridiplantae > Streptophyta > Magnoliopsida > Asparagales > Orchidaceae > Apostasia > Apostasia shenzhenica. Next base: position 1,261,232 of record KZ454830.1, read on the forward strand.
GCTTCCTTTCTATGCAGATTTGTCAAGTTTAAAGTTCAAATTAGGAATATTCTATTTGACTCAAAGACCTTTATTTGTTGTGTGGAGTTTTCTCAGAGTCACACTCAGAATGTCTCTAACCTCATACAAAGGAATTTTTTACACGGATTCAATCGACAACTTCTGGGACATTCTTTAGACATCTGGATTTCTCTATGCTATCCCAAAGGTATGATTTCAACCTCAAAAATCTCAACCATCACACCCAAGGCGCCCGAACCTCGTACACTATGGTTAATTACAGCTAACCTTTCATATAGGGAGGTCACCGAGCCTAGTTACGCCTGGTAGGCATTCTGCCTACATACAGAACCCTTCCATAAGTCCATCTGGCTAGCAGAAGGTCTGGAGGCCTGCTCGTAACCTTAGGGCAGTCCCTGATATCTGCCCATGATACAGGTCCCCCCTAAGCAGAGTGCCTTTGCTTCCCACTAGGATCTGCTGCTCTAACGGAGGTCAGCCCTTACCTCAAGTACAAACATCGGCCATGATGTTTCAAAAGATCAAGTTCTTTTGGCATTGGGTCAGATAACCCCTCTTAGGCAGGATCTCCACTATTATTATCATTACTTCTATTCTGTAAAGATATGTGAAAAAAAGTATGCCACTGATCTCCCCATAACAGAGATAACTCTGGGCCTGCTCGTCCATCCTCAGGGTAAGCCCGCTTGTTCTGTCCTGTCATCTCTCTAACTTTGCTCTTTCCTCTTTTCTTGCAAGAATCCAAGGGACGGTGAGAAGTGTCGTGGTGCTCCCCTGATTCTATTCATGTAGACTTTAGGCAGCGCATTCACCAGTGTCATGGTTTGCATGCCAGGACCCACATAAATGTTAGCGCCCCAGCATGCGGGGAGATGATGTTGACATGTGGCTCCAGCGCTGCATCACAGCCATACACGTGGCGCCTAGCTGACCTTTAGCTTTTATTTATTTGCTAACTCATCTATCTATTCTCACAGGTTTCAGACCCCGGTCAAATCTCAAACACGAGGGTTAGACTAAACCTCGGATACGAGAAGTCAACCAAGCCTCGTTCATGATGAGCCAGGACCATCCCTGACAACATCATTGACGATGTTACGAAGCAGTGTCTATCATAATCAGCTTGGCCCAACTGCGCCGTTCCCCGTACAAGACTTTCTTTTCAAGACACGTAAATCAAGGGTTCACATGCCCCAGCTATCACGGATCCCCAAAAGCAGTACCAATATTAAAAGTTAGCTTCCTCCTTTTGCGGCTTTTGGTCCCTCCGGCGGCCGACAAGCGGCGCAAACCCAGAGCTTGTCCACCTCCTTTTCTCTGGAAAACTAGGACAAAGCTATGCTCTACATCGCCAACAAATACCTCTGAGCAGTCTTCGAGCGAGGGGGATCAAAGACCAAGGAGAAGATCGGAGATAAGAGGCCGAAGAGGGAGGACTCGCCCCAGCAAGAGCAGAATCCCTCCTCTATCACCTCTTGTAAAATAGGAGCTTGAGAACAAGAAAAGCTCTCTCTTTTTCTTTCTTTCTCTCTTTTTCTTTTGTAAGCTCTTTGTTTTAGCCTTCATGACTACCTTTTTCTATTAGTGAAACCTCTTCGCTGAACGACCGGTGGACGTAGGGGATTTTCTCCCTGAACCACCTTAAATCTTTGTGTGCTCTTCTGGATGCCCCGAATTCTCTCTCTTAAGCCTCAACCATCAGGCTTACCTCTCTGCGTGCCGCCGTCTCTCAGGACTCTCTCTTTTTTAGTGTTTCTTGAGATCCTCTATATCCTACGTCAACATGTAGGCCTTGTTTGTCTACGAGTTTAAATTTAACCTGGTTTAATGTTAACCAGGCATATCACATCACACATAAAATTTAATATTAAAAAATAAATTTATTTCACATCCTACACATATTACTAAAATAATAACTAACTTATATCACATCCCTCACATATTCCAATATAATAACTAACTTTATATCACATCCCTCACATATTCCAACATAATAACTAACTTTATTTCACATCATTCACAACTTTCAATAAAAAAATATCTTTATTCAAATTTAATTT
>KZ454830.1:1263750-1291019 GCA_002786265.1 Apostasia shenzhenica
AGTCTTTTTAATATATATTTTGTACGGGCTTATGAACATATATGTAATATTTTGAAATATATCTGAAATACTTACATGTATATAATTGTATAGATATCAAGTTAAATTATTTTTTTGAGCAAATTAATTTTAATATATAAAAAATTTGAGTTAAATTTAAATCAAATAAAATAAAATCGATTTTCAAATTTTGAGTTGTGAGAATTTTGCTCACCGTTAAGTCATGTGCACAGCGGAGCCCTGGCAATTATTTACCCGCATAGAAAGTTTTCGGAGGATATTCATGCGGGCAGCATGCCGAAAAGCAAAAATTTTCTCCAAAATCCCTGAGTTATAGTTCACCCATTTTGACGGTCGCATAACATCCTCTGTGCGGCAAGTCGCATAAACAAAATAAAGTAATCTTTTATGCGGAATCGATGACCGCGCTTGTGCGCGTTTAAGTTATGGTAATGCTGATTTTCATCTTTTAGTCATTTAATAATTGATTTAATTAAACGCTTTTTTTTAAGAAAATATTTAATTAAACGCTTTGATAAAAAAAACCCATCCGAATTTTATATTAAAATTAAAAGGAAAATTCAAGTCTGCCTTTGTAAACCAGACATTTGAACCTCATAATTCAAACATTTTATCAATATCGTTAGTTTCATTTAGAAAATAATTAAACATTTGTTTGAGAATTTAAATAAAATTAAATAAAAAATTCCAGTACTATGTTTTAGAAATTCAGGTTCAAAATAAATAAGATCGAATTCAAAGTTTGAAGCGATTTCAGATAAGTGAAGTAGTTTCAAACTTAAATTTTGTTTCGATAAAAAGTAGCTTGAAACTAGTTTTGAATCTATTTTTGTTTGGATGAATAATAATTTAGAAAACACTTCATCTCACAATAAAGTCTCAAAAATTAAATTTATAATAAAAGTAAATAAAAAATATTTATTCAAAATTTTATAATTTATTTGAATATTTATTAATTTAAAATCCTCACGAGAATATATATTAAAATTTGAGATTATTAAGGAATGTGATTATGAGTAAAAAAATAATTTGTTATTATTTTTAAAATTTTAAATTTATCAGATTTAATTATCTCTGAATTTTAGCGTTGAGAGAAAGACCAAATTTATCCCCACATATATTTTTCTAAAAATTTGGTAATAAAGAAGAAGCGATCGAGAGTCTGAAACCACCGTTTCGGTGGTTTCGGCTTCATGGCCTCGAAGCCGTTTCACACTTCTAAAACGGATTCAGATTTATGGGATGAATTAGAATTGTTTGGCTACTTAATTTTATCAAATCGACTTCGTTGAAACTGATTGAAGCGGTCAATCAAAAGGCCCTTAAGTGCCTATATGAAAAATATTTAAAAGGCAAACCTCCTCTACATTGTCCTATAATTTGGGGGACCAACCCTTGACTTTAATTTCTTCAAAGATATAAAATAATTACTTAAGATAACACAAAAAAAAAGAAATAATTTCGTATGTATTTATAATTTCGTTCAAATTTAACATTTTTTTGTATATTTCCTTAATTTTTAAGCATGACAATTACAGAAATTTTATTAAAATATTGATTGCATAGATGCTAAAAGCACTGAATTTTTTTTATAAAATCCATGCCCAATCTCCACTCCTGCGTGCACACATTTGTGGCTGACATGTATATAATTATTTTTATTTAACTTGTTAAATATATACGATTAAACAAAATAACACCACAAATTAAACATAACAAAAATAAAATATCTTATATATATGCGGTCAACATCATATTTCATATTGAATGTTTTTATTTACAATCAAATTTAATTTTTTGATTGTTTATTTGTGCATTACAATTGATCTTATACATGGCAATATAAATAATATTTTATATTACTAATAATATATAATCATTAATAAATTTTAATATTAAAATTTAGTTTACTTCATATTTTACATAATTTTAGACTAAAAAATTAATTTTATTTTAAATTCCATGAGGATCTCAAAACATAATTTTGTTTTGAATTTATCATAAATTTCAATATAAAAATATCACTCAAAATTTTTCTCAATTTAAAAAACTTCACAAACAAATGAATTATAAAAATATTTTATATAACATTAGCATATTAGCGTAATTTATTAATTTAAAATTTTGGATGCATTTAAAAGATACATATTAAATCCTTTTAGTCTCATATATTAAAAAGATTTGCTATTTCTACGCATTGCTCTGCTCCGAACAAAAAAACCACTTTCGATTTTGTATGCGACTGTTCGCATTATTAAAACTATGAGATCATCAAAAACGGTGAATTATAGCACACGATTTTTGAGAATTTTTACCATTTTCATTGACGGTGACCGCATGAAAAGCGCCAAAAATTATTCTATGCGAATAAAAGCCATAAGCCGCCATTCGTGCGTGCGTGCAACTATAACTGATATTTCTGTTACTCATTTTAAAATAAATATAACAATAATTTAAAATATAAAAAATACAATCATTAAAACAACATTATTATTACAATTCTTCGTAGTTCATAGATTTAATCTTTTTCTTTCAGAACTTAAATAAATTTAAATAAAAAAATTAATATAGATCATTAAGTAAAAAATAAATGAAAGTTTAATTTGAATTACCTATAATAGGAATAAAATGTAGGAATAAAAATAAGGGATAATTACCTACATGCCACACCATTTTGCTTTATTTATGCGTTACACATCCATTCTTAGTTAATTACGCTATGCACACTCAAAACATTATAAAATCTTACATACACACACTTTCACTTATTTTCATTATAATGAGCAATTATAATTTTCTAATAAACTAACTATAGTTAGGTTACAAAAAATCTGAACCGTTCATTATATTATTTTAAGGATATTTAAATATATTTTGAGTAAAAATCTTAAAACTTTGATGTTGAGGTTGTGGTAAGGGAAGGAAACATCCACGACGTGAATTGATTTTAGGACAGATCAACGCTTTAGTGTGACATCGAGGAAGAAAAAAAATATATTATTAATGGTAAAAATATAATTTTAATGATTTACTAATGAAATATTTTTTTTCAAATAGATTTTGACTAAATTTTAACTTAAGTGTGTGGATGTAAGATTTTATAATATTTTGAGTGTGCATAACGTAATTAACTAAGAATGAATGGGCAATGCATAAATAAAGTGAAATGGTGTGGCATACAGGTAATTATCTCTAAAAATAATGACATAAGACAAATTGAATTTTATCATTAAATTTAATATTGAAGTGGATAAGATAAAATTGAAAGTGTGATAGAAATTGGATCATTATATCTCATGCTTAAGTAGTTACAACAATCTAGGGATTGAGGTGCTTAAAGCCTCCGAGAGTCAGATCAATCGAGCAAATGGAGTGTTGATTGAAGATGACTCAACCATAACAATAGTAAATATTATCTAAGTCTTTAAGAAAAAATTTTCGTAGCATTTTTCATTCTTTTCTTTTTATTTATGATTGCTACAAAGAGCATATAGTTATGCTTGTATGTGTATAGAGCCCCTAATTAAGTGGCCGATTTTTGTACTCTTGCTTGTTGAAGGATATTGCATGGGATACGAAAATTTCTATCTAAATAAGTTGTATAATATTTCTATAGATAAAAGATCTTTTTGTATTGGTTAATATTCTAACTTTTATTTTTTAATGCAATATTAATTGGTCATGGACGACTTTAAAAGAAGAAAAGTACAAAAATCGTTTAAGGGTTTTGGCCAATTCATCAGTCGCATATAAACTATTATGCGTAAAACTGTATACCATTGTTATTCATATAAACTATTATGCGTAAAGCTGTACACCATTGTTATGCATTCTCACGGCAAGGTGTAGTTTTAATTTTGAGTAATACTATAACATTTTTAATAAGTGATCTCAAATTTTAAATCTGAATTTGTTAACACGTGGTTCCTGCGCTACATCCTGGCCGAACACGTGGTGCCTGACAGGCCTGTACTTGATTGATTTGCTGACTCAGCTTCCAGTTTTGCAGGACTATTGACCAAGGTCAAACCTCGGGCACGAGGATTCACTCAACCACCGTCCACGACATTCCAGGATCATCCCTCGTAACCTCGGGCCCGAGGGTACGAGTAACGCCTGTCACAATCAACCTCACCTAACCCCGCCGATTTCCGTACAGACGCTCTTCCCCAGAAAGGCACCAGCATTAAAGGATCCCTACATCCTCGTACAGCTGCGAGCTTCTCTAAGGGACAGATAAGCGGCGCTAGGAGCTCATCCATCACCTTTCCTCCGGAAAACCAGGGTGAAGCTGCACGCGCCCAACAGCTACAAAAACCGTTGAACAGTCTCAGCCAGAGGGGGTCCCTTTTTCTTTCTCTCCCTTTTTCTTCCTCTTCTTCTTCTTCTTCTTCTTCTTCTTCTTCTTCTTCTTCTCCAAAAAGAAAGCATTGTACAAGCCTTCAGGGCTATCTTTTGATTTTAGTGAAATACCTTGACTAAGTGACCGGTGGACGTAGGGGATTTCCTCCCTGAACCACCTTAAATCTCTGTGTGCTTTTCTGGTTGCTTTGGATTGAATCTTCTCCTTGAGCCTCCGTAAACGGGCTCACCTCCTTTGTGCGTTGCCGTCTTCCGGAACTCTCTCTCTTCGGTGTTTCCTAGGATCCCCACATCCTACGTCAACATCTTCTGGTGCTTTCATTGAGACCTGGAAAGATGGTGGCCAGAACGTGCAAAACCAATTCTGCTGCCCGCAGTATACATGTAGGAGAGCCCTTTGTCCGGGCACCGGATGATGGAGCCTCAACTTCCACTTCCCGGCGGCGCGCCGGATCTGCCTCCTCTTCCAGAGGCACCCGTGTCTCGGAACTCCAAGGGATGCTCGCAAACCTCACTGACATGGTCACCGGCCTCACGGCGCAGCAAGCCGTCATCCTCAGACAAACTCAGCCGGTTTGTGCAATACTTTCTCTTCCACCGATAGAGGCGGTTCGTGCTCCTCCTCTGCCGATTGCGGCGATCCCAGAGGTGATTCCGCCACCTGCAGCGGCCCCGGCTCCGCCCCCTCCGATTCCCGCGGTGGCCGAGGCCCCTGTACCAGTGCCCCAAGCTGCACCACTCTCCATCCAATCTTCTGGTTCTTCCAGACCACCCATACATCCTTTCCGTTTCCAGGAGATTCATCAAAACCCCCTTCTACCTTGTCCGCTACCACAACCTGCCTTTCTCCCACCTGCTTTTCCTCCATTTCTAGCTGGAAGAGACCCCCTCTTTCCTGGCGCTCAGGCTCCCCATCACGGACCTGATCCCTTCTTCGGGCAATGGACGGAAATGCCCTTTTTCCGATGCCATTCGTTTGGCTCCTATCCCAGAGGACTTCCGACCGCCCAGGTTGGAGGTTTACAGAGGCGCAACAGACCCCCGTGAACATGTGCAGGGGTTTGAGGCCGCCGTCCGATATCGCCGGTCGGACGAAGCCACTAGGTGTCACCTCCTGGCCAACACACTGAAGGGGGCAGCATTCAGCTGGTTCACTAAGCTGCCCCGGGGTCACATCACCTCCTATGAGCATCTGAAGTGGGAGTTGATCGCCCGTTTCATAGGACGGACCCGTATGGTCGTGTCCGACATGGTCCTCGCCAACATCAAGCAAGGCGAGAGAGAGAACCTTCGGGATTACACCAATCGCTTCTTCGTCGTTGCAGCGGAAGCCGAAGATGTAGAGCCTGCGGTGGCCATGCATAACTTCCGGAGAGGACTCAAGGTAGGGGACCTGTCCAAATCCCTACAGTTGGCCAAACCTCGGAGTTACCCAGAACTGGTGGCTAGGGCCAGTCAGTTCATGCTCCTAGAGGATGCTGAATCCTCCCCCGCAGGCGTTTTCGGGGAAAGAAACAAGAGGAAATATCGGGGTGTCGAACCCCCGGCCACAAGGGTACCAGTGGCCAGGCCTCGTGATCAAGAAGAAGGGCGGTCCCGATATACCCAACCCCCAAAACTTCTTTTATCTAGACCACTGCCTGAGGTCTATGCGGCGGCCATCAAGCAGGGTTGGATACGGCCCACCGGACCTAGGCCAGCGCCGCCGCCCGGAGTGGATCCCAGCGACTACTGCGAGTTCCACAGGAACTATGGGCACAGGCACCACCGCTGTCGAGGCCTCAGAATCTTGCTCGAGAAGCTGGCAAACCAGGGCAAGCTCGAGGAGTTCATGCAGATGGCTCCAACATTCACTGCTGCCCAGAAAGGAAAGGCCCCCGAGGTTACAGAGGTTCCTGCTAAGGTTCTACCATCTGCAGACCCTAGTCAGCAAAGGCGCCCTTATCCTCCGGCCACCCAAACCATTAATGCTATCTTCAGCATTGACCCAGCCACTCAACGCCGAGAAGCAGAAGTCAGCGGCATCTCTGAGCATCATGCCTCATCCATCCCCCTTACCTTTTGCAGTGAAGACCTCCCACAGCAAGGAAACTTGCATAACGATCCGATCGTGGTCGTCGCCTGCATCGCTGATTTTGACGTCCGGCGGGTACTCCTCGATTCTGGGAGCGCCGCCGACATCCTGTTTGAGTCCGCCTTCCTCCAGATGGGGCTCAAAGAGACTAACCTCCTCCACGCTGGGACGACCTTACTCGGTTTCTCCGGGGAAAGGGTCAAACCCCTTGGATTCATTATTCTTCCCGTCTCCTTTGGTGATGACAACGGCCACGCCATGAGCATGGTCAACTTTACAGTCATCAGAGCTAAATCGGGCTACAACGCTATCCTGGGGAGGGCAACTCTAAACTCCTTCGGGATGGTGATTTCCACGCCCCACCTGTGCGCGAAGTTCCCGACCTCTAGCGGCGTTGTTACCATCCGAGGGGACGCAACACAGGCTACCCGCTGCTTTCAGATAGCGGCGCAGCTTGTAGTCGATCAAATGGATCCCAGGGAAACCCAATCGGTTACACCGCAGGAAGGGGTTATCAGCATAGCCTTAGGAGGTGAAGGCTCTTCCAAAATTGTAAATGTTTCATCTTTCCTGAATAAGAAACAGCAAGCAGAAGTTACTGCCTTGCTTTCTGGCTATATCGATGTGTTTGCATGGTCTCCTGAAGACGTTACAAGCATAGACAGGGCCGTTTGCGAACACCACTTGAATGTATCTCAAGTCGTCGCCCCCGTTGCCCAAAAGAAGAGAGTAATGGCCGGGGAAAGACAGGATGCCATCAAGGAGGAAATCACAAAGCTACTTGGAGCTGATTACATCAGGGAGGTACAATACCCCCGATGGTTAACCAACGTGGTAATGGTGAGAAAAGCCAGTGGGAAGTGGAGAATGTGCGTAGACTTCAGATCACTAAATCAGGCCTGTCCTAAAGACACTTACCCCCTCCCCCGCATTGACACGATGGTAGACCGTACCGTCGGGTACGAGGTTATGAGCTTCCTGAATGCCTTCTCTGGGTATCACCAAATCTGGATGGCCAAGGAGAATGAAAAGAAAACAGCTTTTATCACTGACTATGGCACTTACTGCTACAAAGTCATGCCTTTCGGTCTCAAAAATGCCGGTGCCACCTATCAACGCATGATTGACGCAGTCTTTAAGAATCAAAGGGGGAGGAATCTCGAGGCTTATGTAGACGACGTCTTGGTCAAGAGCAAGACTTTGACAGAACACCTTGGTGATCTTGGGGAAACGCTCAACACTCTTCGAAGGTACAATCTCAAGCTCAACCCTACTAAATGTACCTTCGGCGCTGCTTCAGGGAAATTCTTGGGATACTTAGTCTCCGTCAGAGGGATAGAGGCCAATTCCGATAAAATATCAGCCATTCAAAGCATGCCCTCTCCAAAGACGATAAAGGAGATCTAGAAGCTGGCAGGGAGGATCAACAGTCTGGGCAGATTTATCTCAAAGGCCGGCGATCGATGTTCCCCTTTCTTTCGATGTTTGCGTTTTAAGTTTGGAACTTCCTGAAATCCCTAGGGGAAGAAGTATATTGTGATAGTCAGGGTGAATCCAGCCCAAAAGGTGCCTTCGACCCAATGCCACAGGGACTTTGTGAGTCTAATACATCGTACACGATGTTTGTACTTGTGGCAAGGGTTAACCTCGGGGATCCCCTTTATTAGAGTTATAGATATCCCTTTGTGAACCTGCACAGGAGAGAGGTAATGATAGTAGTGGAGATCCTGTCTGAAGGGAGTTTATCTGACCCCATGCCAAAAGGACTTGTTCGTCTGAAACATCTTGTACGATGTTTTTACTTGAGGCAAGGGCTAACCCTTTTGGAATGACAGTTATCCTAGTGGGAAGCGAAGGCACCCTGCTTAGGGGGGACCTGTATCTTGTTCGATAACAGGGACAGCCCTAAGGTTACGAGCAGGCCTTCAGACCTTCCGCTGGCCAGATGGGCTTATGGAAGGGTCCCAGATGTTTGTAGGAAACCCCGCCTACCAAGCACTGCTAGGCTTGATGATCACCGTATTAAAGGAGGTTAGTGAGTACCTATCGTGCACGAGGTTTGTAACCTCGGACACGATGGTTTGAGATTTGGGTTTTGAGGTCATACCTGAGCGATACTACGGTCGATGTGTGTACCTTTGATATGAGATTGCTTGCCATGAGTGTTGGAAATATGAAATCCCCAAAAACATAAAGAAAACCAGATCAAAGATGAAACCGAGATGTGGCGTTTGCATCCTTCATAAATGAATCCCACAATTGAATCTATACAAATGAATGAGCACAGTGCACCTGGATGAACTGCAGCGGGAGTTTATGCGCAAAATCTCTTCAGGTCATCCCCACTTCAACTCCTGGGGATCTGAGTGCCTTCCGCTGTCATAAGGTAGTAAGCATTCGGCTGCTATGCGGCTCAAAAGCTTCTTATTACCATGATCAGGAAGCTTTTCTCTCTTTACAAGACATTCCAGATTTGAGCCCATCTTTTACAAGATTCAGGAAATCTATTACAAGTTTTTTTCAGAATCAATCTAGATGTCTCAAATCTTATAAAAAGGTACATATACATACACAGCAGAATAAACAGGTATGTGATAAACAAACTTTTATTCATTTTCAAAAAGTTACAAAAGGGTTACATCATTTTATAAGAAAAAGGATTAACCTTCACTTATTCCATCCAAAAGGTCAAAAAACTGTTGGATGATATCATTGGTCAGATCGAATCCTTCCTCCTTATAAATCGGATCTACGGCCATACAAGGGAAGGGGTCCAGTTCTCCAAGGACGGCGGCTTTAACCTCACCTTCTTGGATCAAAGTGGAAGCCAATCCTTCCCAGGCCCGCCTGATCCCATCTAACCTTTCCTTCCTGCAAGGTAAGCTTGTTTTGTAGGCCTGAACAGCCGCCGCTGAGCTGCTCGCAACTGCAGCCTCCTTATCTCTATCAGCCTTGCTCAACTTCTCTCGCAAAGCTTTATTGTCTGCCTTCAGTGCACTCATGGCAGACTTATAAACGGCAAATTCTTCCTGGAGGGCAGTATGCTTAGAAGACTCCACCGCCAATTGGAGTCTTAGGGCTTCAATTTCCGCATCTTTGCGGTGCAACTGGCCGGTTTGATCTATCATCTGCTCCTCCACCCGCAGGGCCCTGTTCAAAATCAAGGGCAGATGGGCAAGCACCTATAAAAAAGGCAAGATCAGCATCTGCAAAAGATAGCCAGAAAGGTTAGAGAGAGTCTTTACCGTTGCCACTCTATTGGACATCTGAGCAAAGAGGTCCGTCGTGGAGGTCCTCTCAACTGTTTCCTCCAACGCCTTGGTCGTCAATCCCCCCGCCAGGATCAGGCCTAGGTCTCCTCGGACCGGATTGAACAGGTTCGGTCAGAGGTGATGATCATCTGCCTCTTCGCTTTCGTCGCGCTCACGACGAACTTTGACCCCTCGCTTGCAAATTCCCCGATGAAATTGCGGCACAACGGAGGCTCCACACTCCTCCCCCATTCCCGCTCCTCATCGACCTCCCTCCCCTCTTCGTCACTCTTTCCCTTTTTTAGAGGGGGCTCCAGACTGTTCTCTTTGGAGGGCCCTCTCTTCTTCTTAGGAGTTTCAAGGGAGACCAAAGCCTGAGAAGGAGCGACCACTACTTCATTTCCTGGGCATGAGACCCCCACCATTTCTTTTCCTGCGCCACTTTCGGCCGCCTCTTCTAGGCCCCCCTTTTTCCCTATGGTAATCCCCACGGTAGCTTTAGGGATTACCTTAGACCTGGCCAAGGAAGCAGGCTCCTTCCCTTTACCTGCTTCTTCCATCACCTCAGCCAAAGTCTTCTTATCGTCTCCAGAGTCGTCCGACGAAGATACCACATCAATAGATATCCCGCCGCAGATAGGATCTGGAACTTCCACTTCTTCTTCCCCTGCCTCCTCAACTACCTGCTTGCTGAGTTGGGTCGTCGGGGGCTGCCCCCTCCTGGCCCTCCTCATCAGTACTATTCCAGAAGGAGGAGTAATCTCCTTGAAGATGGTGTACCCCTGTGACTTAGCATACAGGGATACATCATTCTTCACCAACCTCAGGAAATCCTTCAAGGGCCAGTTCTGCCCTTTCAGAATTTCTAGGTCCCTCTGAACCGACGTCCCCGCCATCCATTGAGGATCGCCGATGAACTCAGCGGGGCAAACTCCTGGCGTCAAGGGGATCCCTAGATCTCCGCCAACGAAGAAGTAGAAATCCCTCCAATCAGAGTGGGAACTGCTAGCCCCCGAAAACATCGCCTTCCTCGACCTCGACCGCAAGGCCAAACATCCCCCATACCCTGGCACTGCCATCCAGCTAAACAAACTCCTGAACAAAACCAGGCTCCACGCTATTCCCCTGGCTTGCAGAAGCTTCAGAAAGGAGTAGATGTAGGCGATGGCGTTGGGAGAGAGCTGCGCCGGTACAAGTTGAAAGGAGTTCAGAACTTCTTTGAACTCCGGCTGCGGCGGCATCATCAAGCCATACTCTACTTGGGCCCTGTACACGCACACCGCCCCTTCAGGGGGCCTGTTTGGCTGGAGGTCGGAGGTAGGCGGGATGACCATCAAACAAGAATTCCCCCTGAACCCTTTTGTTGTATTGAGTACCTCGTGTTCCACCATGAGAGACTTCTGATAGCTGCTATCTCTCTGAAACTGCTCGGCCAGGTCGGCCCACTCAATCTCTCTTCCTCCCATTTTCGCTAGGTCCTCTCTTTCAGGTGAGCGGGGCAGATAATCTCTTTCTTCTCTCTCGGAAACTTAGGGTTTTTCGAAAGGAAGAAGAAGCTCCCGCTCAGACAGCCGTTTATAGGGGACGAGCACGACCTTTTGCCTCCCGACCGTCTGATCTCCTGGATTAACGTGCAAGCGTCATCTGACCACTCGTTCCTTCTGACAAACCCAGAAACCGCAGCGGCGCGCGGGGATCAAGGCGACGCGCGGTTTACGCGGCGCCACTCCTCTCCATCCCGCCGTTGTACCGTCCACGATATTCATATATCGTGCACGAGGGTTCGAAGGTTGCCTTTTTTTCCTTTTCCTTATGTTCGGTATTCATATATCGTGCACGAGGGTTCGAAGGTTGCCTTTTTTCCTTCTCTCTATGTTCGGTATTCATATATCGTGTACGAGGGTTCGAAGGTTGCCTTTTTCCTTTCCCTTGTGTTCGATATTCATATATCGTGCACGAGGGTTCGAGGGTTGGCTATTTCTTTTCCTTCTGCTCGATGTCCATATATCGTGCACGAGGGTTCAAAGATAGCTTTTCCACCTTTTACTTAGGATTTCTTTGCTTTTGGAATACTTTATCTTTTACTTATGGATTCATATATTTTCTTCTAAAGACTTCGTGATTCGGAACACGAAAAGGAGACATATAGAAGAATTCATCCAAACAGATTCTTAAAAATGAAAAGTGCATTTCATTTAATGATAGAGTTTGATACAATTTCTCTCTTTGTCCTCACATGTTCCTCTCATGAGTACAGGAAAAACAAAGAAAGATACAAGGCTTCAGAACTTAAACACCAGGCCTAATGAATTCAGACCTCTTAACCAGGGCTCCTCCTTAGAACCTCCTCCTCTTCTCTGTCAAACATCCTGCAGGTGGTTCATCCGAAAAATAGATCCTTTAGGTGCTGCAAGGAGAGAAGATTATGACATCAAGCTGAGAAGTAAGTTGAGGAGGAAGGACCATCACCCCTGGTTCAGCTGGCGCCCCTGCTACTGACTTCCAAGAGGATCGCGCCGGCCTAGCCATCTGACTTCCAGAGGAGTCGCAGGGCTTTCCCCCGAGGTCCCGGGCTTCAGAGGCCAACTTCCCCAACCTGCGTAGGACCTTGGTGGAGGAATCTCCTTAGGAGGATAACTCCCAGCATCGAAGAACCTGTCTGGCCCCTTTGGACCGCAGAAGGAAAGAACCGCTGGGTCCCTGATATTCTCCTGGTTCAAGGTACCTACGTCAACCAATGTCTGCAGAAGAGCATCAAAGGCAGCCTGATGCTGCGTATGGCGACCCACCGGCGAGGCGCTGACAATTTTCACCGCCCTCTTCACCGCCTCTTCCAGGTCCTCCATACGTCACCCTCGCCATCCAGAGTTGTTCTCCACCAAAGCCCACAGGGAGCGAACTTCAGACTTCGACAGCTCCTCCCGGCGGCGAGCCTCGGAGGCCGCCTCTTTCGCCCCTGACAAGGCCTCCCTGGCCTTAGTCAGCTCCTCCCTTAACCTCCTTCTCTCCTCCTTCAAAGCCTCCCTATCATCATCCAAATCCTTTATTCTTTTCAGGAGGTCTTTGACGTGGGCGGAGTGGGCCTGATTCACATCCGCCAGATTGCGACTGAACTCCCCCCTCGCAATCTCACTTTTATTAGCCCACTCCGCATTAGCCTGAGTTAGGGAAGCTAACCTATCCTCCAAGTGGAATACCTTCCCTAACTGCTCCCTCTGATCAGCCAGAGAGCGCTTTGTGGCTTGAGACAAAGCACCCTCCAGCTCCCTCACCTCCCGAAGGCAACGGGCCTCCACATCCTCCCTACCCTTCAGAGCCTTCACCACCTCCAGGGCCTCAACGGTATTTCCTAAAACCTTCTCCTCTACCCGCCTGATCTCACTCAAGCGGTCTCCCAGCGTGCCCCAGATCTCTTCACCAAACACAACACTGGGGACAGCTGGGAGAGTCTCCCCCTTCTCCTTCGTCGCCTCCTCCATCATGACTCCTGGCCCTTAAATGCCAGGGGTACCTACGGGGACGGCGAGGAATGGCCCTTCTTTCTTTCCCTGGGCCACTTCCCCCAGTTTGGAACCTTCCTCCTCTCTACTTTTCTTATCCTTCTCTTCCTTCCCCTCAAGATTTAACGGAGGAAAAGAAAGGAGGAAGGGTTTCTCTTTCTTCTTAGGGGCAGGAGCTAACATACCTAAAGCAGGTCTGCAAATCACCAGGGGACCCCCCTCCAGATTCTTTACTGAAGAAACTCCAAAACTGGGCAAAAGCCGCCCAAGTTCTTCATCCTTCACCAGAAACTTCCCTGGTGCCAGCTTCTCCCCGGTAGCCGTCTCCCCCACCAGAACCACCTCCTGCAAACCTTTTGCCTTCGGAGGTGGCTTGACGGGAGAATCAGAAATTTCCACCACCATTTCCGCGGCCGTTGCGCTCTCCGGGCCCTTAAGAGACTCCAGTGTCTGAGCCAAGGCGGCGACTACCTTAGCCGTGGGAACTTCTGCCCGCGACGGCTCCAGCACCCCTCCAGGTACCTCCGTAAGACTCTTTTTCCTCAAAGGGACGTCGACCGGAGGCGCTCCAGCTCTTTTCTTAGAGAAACCGGAGGCGGTCTTCCACTTCCTCTCCGCCATCTCTGTGAGAAGTTCTCACAGTTGCAGAACTCAAACCGACAAGGGGAGGATAGAATGCGAAACGGCTGACTCCGCCCCCATCTTATCCCTGCAGACCTCGGGCAGCGCATCCATCTTCGCGATGGTTCGCATTCCAGGACCCATATTAATATTCGCGCCCTGACAATGCCGGGGGTTGATGTTAACACGTGGTTCCTACGCTGCATCCTGGCCGAACACGTGCCTGACAGGCCTGTACTTGATTGATTTGCTGACTCAGCTTCCAATTTTGCAGGACTATTGACCCAGGTCAAACCTCGGGCACGAGGATTTACTCAACCACCGTCCACGACGTTCCAGGATCATCCCTCGTAACCTCGGGCCCGAGGGTACGAGGTAACGCCTGTCACAATCAACCTCACCTAACCCCGCCGATTTCCGTACAGACGCTCTTCCCCAGAAAGGCACCAGCATTAAAGGATCCCTACATCCTCGTATAGCTGCGAGCTTCTCTAAGGGACAGATAAGTGGCGCTAGGAGCTCATCCATCACCTTTTCTCCGGAAAACCAGGGTGAAGCTGCACACGCCCAACAGCTACAAAAACCGTTGAACAGTCTCAGCCAGAGGGGGTCCCTTTTTCTTTCTCTCCCTTTTTCTTCCTCTTCTTCTTCTTCTTCTTCTTCTTCTTCTTCTTCTTCTCCAAAAAGAAAGCATTGTACAAGCCTTCAGGGCTATCTTTTGATTTTAGTGAAATACCTTGACTAAGTGACCGGTGGACGTAGGGGATTTCCTCCCTGAACCACCTTAAATCTCTGTGTGTTTTTCTGGTTGCTTTGGATTGAATCTTCTCCTTGAGCCTCCGTAAACGGGCTTACCTCTTTTGTACGCTGTCGTCTTCCGAAACTCTCTCTCTCTTCGGTGTTTCCTAGGATCCCCACATCCTACGTCAACAGAATTATTATATAATAATAATATCACATAAATAAAAAATTACAATTATTTATATAATATTATTAACACATAGATACTATATAAAAATTCAAGCTGAATTTAAAATTCGTCACTTCAAAGGTGCTAAAAAGCAATTTTTCCTTTTTTTTGCAAGCTACATTACAGCCGGCCTTGTGCGTTCAGAGTTTTTTTTTATTTAAATAAAGTAATCAGGTTCATTTTAACAATTATAATTCCAAATACATCTTTTAATATTAAAACTATTAATACATTTCATAAGATTATAATTAATTTTTAAATTTAAATATACGTGCCGCTGCGCGCACGTGCGAGCACGCACATGCGTGCGTGCGTGGTTGCGTGTGTGTGCCTTCATAAATAAAAAAAAATATATTACTAAAATATTAATGGTATATACAAAATTAACATAAAAAATTATGATCATCAAATTTTAATAAATACTTATATTTTAAGTGGCATATATGAGTGTTAACACGTGGTTCCTGTGCTGCATCCTGACCGTACACGTGGCGCCTGGCTGGCCTCCACTCGATTGCTTGATTTGCTGACTCATCTGTCTGACTTTGCAGGACTTTTGACTAAATTAAACCTCGGCCACGAGGGGTCGGCCTAACCTCGTTCCCGATATCCCAGGACCACCCCTGGTAACATCGGGCACGAGGTTACGGAGCAGCGCCTGTCACAGTCAGCTCCACCTACCGCGTCGTTCCCCGTACAGGGCGCCTATCCCCAAGACCCGCAAATCAAGGATCTGCATGCTTCAGCCACCACGGATCCCCAGAAAAGGTACCAGTATTAAATTGTATTACATTCCTTTCACGGTTTCAGGCCTCTCCAGTGGCAGACAAACGGCGCGAACCCAGAGCCTGTCCATCACCTTTTCTCCGAAAAACCAGGGTGAAGCAACACACTCCAACAGCTATAAATATCGCTGAACAGTTCCCCACAAAAAGAGGCGGAGAAAGAAAAGAGAGAGGGGGCGGATCAAATCAACAAGAGACCTTTTCTACTCTCTGTATGAGGCTTCGACTGAGAAGCTCTCCTTCTTCTTCTTCTTCTTCTCTTTTTTCTTCTTATAAACAACACTATATTAGCCTAAAAGACTACCTTTTTCTTCATTAGTGAAACCCTTTTCGCTGACCGTCTGGTGGATGTAGGGGATTTCCTCCCTGAACCACCTTAAACCTCTGTGTGTTTCTCTGGATGCTCTGAACTTATCTCCTCCTTGAGCTTTTCATTAACAGGCTTTATCCCTTTGCGGCGGCATCCCGCTCCCGGAACTCTGCTCCTTCTCTTTAGGTGTTTCCTGGATCCCCACAGTCTTACGTCAACATCTTCTTGGTGCTTTCATTGAGACTCTGTGGAAGATGCGGGCCCAGAACGTGCAAACCAACTCGGCTGCTCACAGTCTGCCATGCAAGAGAACCCTCTGTTCGAGCATCGGACGACAGGGCTTCAGCCTCAACTTCTCGGCGCCATGCCGAATCCGCTTCTTTCCTCCATGAGGGACCTGGCATCTCAGAACCTCTAGGATGCCTCGCGAATCTCACTGACATGGTGCACCGGCCTCACAGCCCCGAGCAGGCTGTGATCATCAGACAGACTACAACCAAGTATGTTGCATGTTACTTCCCCTCCTGCCGGTGCGGGGGTTTCCTGTCCCCCATTCGCCGGCTCGCGGTGCCCCAGAGTTACTTTCCGTCGGGCGACGGCGGCTCCAGCCCAAGGTTTTTCAAAACGAACCCAAGATCGAAACGCGGTCAGTCGAACCAGCGTTTCATGGTTTTTATCGGTTTTCAAGGTTGGAACGTGGGTTCAAACCCGGAAGGGGAAAATGACTTAATAATACATCATAATTAAATATAAATTTTCTAAATGTGAGACTAATTTTTAAAATATGATAAAAAATATATTTGAAAAAAAAAAATACAACTAATTTAAAAAATTTACTACCACAAAAAATGTATAAAAAATTAAAAAAATAAAACAAAATGAATACAATTTTTTTTTTGCCAAATTTGTCATTTAAAATACTCTCTTTTATAACAATTCGAAATAAATTCATGAAAAAATTAATAAATCAGTTAAACACATCCATTTATATAAAAAATTAATTATTCAAAAATATAATTTAATATTTTAAAATATTAATGCCTCAAATATCAATGTATAAAAATAAAATAGAAACTCAAATAATAATTCCGGTTTGACCGGTTTGTTCGGTTTGGCGGTTGGACCGGTTTTTACCGGTTCAACCCGGTTTTTACCGGTCCAACCCGGTTTTTACCGGTCCAACCTGGTTTTTACCGGTCCAACCCGGTTTTTAGCTGATTTCGGTTCTAATGTTGAACCAGACCGGACTTTGGGCCGGTTCCCGGTTGAACCGGTCGAACCGCCCGGTCCGATCCGGTTTTGAAAACCCTGGTCCCAGCTCCTCTCCCTCCGGCCGCTGGAATTCTTGCGCCAGCACCTCTGGTCGCAGCACCCTCCATCCAATCCTCTGGTTCATCCAGACCACTCAGGCGTCCTTTCCGCCTCCAGGAGGCTCGCCAAAACTCACTTCCACCTTGTCCACTACCACAACCCGCTTTTCTTCCACCCGCTTTTCCTCCTTTCGTCGCCGGAAGAGATCCCCTCTTTCCAGGCGCTCAGGCCCCCCATCATGGGCCTGACCCCTTTTTTGGGCCGATGGACGGAAATGCCCCTTTTTCCGATGCCATCCGTTTGGCCCCGATACCAGAGGACTTCCGGCCGCCAAGGCTGGAGGTCTACAAAGGCGTGACAGATCCCCATGAACATGTGCAGGGGTTTGAGGCCGCAGTCCGTTACCGACGGTCGAACGAAGCCACAAGGTGTTACCTCCTGGCCAATACCCTGAAGGGGACAGCGTTCAGCTGGTTCATAAAACTACCCAGGGGTCACATCTCTTCTTATGAACATCTGAAGTGGGAGCTGATCGCTCATTTCATCAGACGGACCCGCATGGTCGTCTCTGACATGGTGCTCGCCAACATTAAGCAAGGCGAGAGAGAAAGCCTCCGGGATTACACCAACCGCTTCTTTGCCACTACGGCAGAAGCTGAAGATGTAGAACTTGCAGTGGCCATGCACAATTTTCGGAGGGGACTCAAGGTAGGGGACCTGTCCAAATCCATACAGTTGGCCAAACCTCGAAGTTATCCAGAGCTGGTGGCCAGGGCCAGCCAATTCATACTTCTAGAAGATGCCAAATCCTCTCCCACAGGCGCCTCCGGGGTTAAGCAGGAGAGAAGCAAGAGGAAACATTGAGGTGTCGAACCTCCGGCCACGAGGATGCGTATGGCCAGGCCTCATGAACGAGAGGAGGGAAGGCCTCGACACGCCCAGCCTCTGAAGCTTTTCCTCTCTCGACCGCTCCCCGAGGTCTATGCGGCAGCCGTCAAACAGGGCTGGATCCGACCTGCCGGACCCAGGCCAGCGCCGCTGCCTGGAGTGGATCCCAACGACTATTATGAGTTCCATGGGAACTATGGGCACAGACTTCACAAGTGTCGAGGTCTTAGAGCCCTGCTCGAGAAACTGATGAATCAGGGCAAGTTAGAAGAATTCATGCAGATGGCGCCAACTTTTACTGCTGCCCAAAAAGGGAAGGCCCCCGAGGTTGCTGAAGCCCCTGCTAAGGCCTTACCATCCTCAGGCCCTAGTCAAGCAGGGCGGCCTTACCCTCCGGCCACCAGGACAATTAATGCTATCTTCAGCATTGACCCAACTGCTCACCGTCAAACAGCCGAGGTTGGCGGTATCTCTGAACAACACACCTCATCTATCCCTCTTAATTTCTGCAGCAAAGACCTCCCCCACCAGGGCAACCTGCATAACGACCCGATAGTGGTCGTTGCCCGTATCGCCAATTTCGATGTCCAGTAGGTGCTCCTCGACTCAGGAAGCGCCGCCGACATCCTGTTTGAATCTGCCTTTCTCCAGATGGGGCTCAAAGAGGCAAACCTCCTCCGCGCTGGGACCACCTTACTCGATTTTTCCGGTGAAAGGGTCCAACCTCTGGGATTCATCGCTCTACCCATCTCTTTTGGCAACGACAACGGCCACGCTATGAGCATGGTCAACTTCGCAGTCATCAGGGCTAAATCGGGCTACAACGCCATCCTCGGGAGGACAACTCTAAACTCCTTTGGGATGGTGATTTCCACGCCCCACCTGTGCGCGAAGTTTCCGACCTCCAGCGGCGTTGTCACCATCAGAGGGGACGCCAGACAAGCTACCCGCTGTTTCCAAATAGCGGCGCAGCTTGTAGTCGATCAAATGGATCCCAAAGAGTCCCAACCTGTCATACCACAGGAAGGAGTCGTCAATATAGCCTTAGTGGGTGAAGACACTTCCAAAATTATAAATGTTTTATCTTATCTGAATGAGAAGCAGCAAGCGGAAGTTACTGCCTTGCTTTCTGAGTATATCGATGTCTTTGCATGGTCTCCTAAAGATGTCACAGGCATGGACATGGCTATCTACGAGCACCATCTGAATGTATCTCAGACCACCTCCCCCATTGCACAAAAGAAAAAAGTAATGGTAGGGGAAAGGCAAGACGCCATAAAAGAGGAGATTAGCAAGTTACTCGGGGCAGGTTACATCAGGGAGGTCAAGTATCCCCAATGGCTAACCAACGTCGTTATGGTGAGGAAGGCCAATGAGAAGTGGAGAATGTGCGTAGACTTCAGAACATTGAATCAGGCATGCCCTAAAGATACTTACCCTCTCCCCCGTATTGATACGATGGTAGACCGTACCGTCAGGTATAAGGTTATGAGTTTCCTGGATGCTTTCTCTGGGTATCATCAGATCTGGATGGCCAAGGAAGATGAGGAGAAAACAACTTTCATTACTGACTATGACATTTACTGCTACAAAGTTATGCCCTTTGGTCTCAAGAATGCAGGTGCTACATATCAGCGCATGATCGATGCCGTCTTCAAGGATCAAAGGGGGAGGAACCTCGAGGCTTACGTAGACGATATCCTGGTCAAAAGTAGAACCTTGACAGAACACTTCAGTGACCTCAGGGAAACACTCGATACCCTCTGAAGGAACAACCTCAAGCTTAACCCTGCTAAATGTACTTTCGGCGCGGTCTCGGGAAAATTCTTGGGATATCTAGTCTCTACCAGAGGAATAGAGGCCAATCCTGACAAAACATCGGCCATTCTGAACATGCCCTCCCCAAAAACAACCAAAGAGATCCAGAAGGTGGCAGGGCGGATCAACAATTTTGGTAGATTCATCTCAAAAGCTGGTGAACAATGTTCTCCATTCTTTCGATGTCTGCGCAACAACAAGAAGGGTCAATAGACCGACGAATGCGAAGCAACCTTTACTGAGTTGAAGAAGTATCTTACGTCGGCCCCGATATTAATGGCACCAAAGGAAGGTACAATCTTGTCTCTTTATTTGGGAGTGTCTGACACTGCAGTCTTAGCGGTCCTCCTAGACAGGAAGAAGGGAGTACAACATCCTATCTTCTATACCAGTCACATGCTCCTAGATACCGAAAGTCGGTATCCTACTCTGGAAAAGCTTGCTCTGGCCCTCCTGACGACTGCAAGGAAGCTACGACCTTATTTCCAGTCCCACACTATTCAGGTTGTCACAGATCAACCACTCCTAAAGATACTGCGTACTCCCGAGGTTTTAGGAAGACTACTCAAATGGTCTATTGAGCTGGGCGAATACGATATCAGGTTCGTCCCATGAACAGCAATCAAGGCCCAGGCACTGGCAGACTTCATCGCCGAGTTTTCTACTTCAGAGCCACCACCTATCAAGTCCCCGGCAAATCTCTGGTCCCTTCATGTCGATGGAGCATTCGGATCACAATCCCAGGGGGCTGGAATCCTCTTGACCAGCCCAATGGGGGCTACACTGCATCAGGATGTGACGCTTCAGTTCAAGGCGACAAACAACCAGGCAGAGTATGAGGCCCTCATTGCAGGACTTAACTTCGAGCTTAGCATGGCCGTAAAGCGCATACAAGTATTCAACGATTCCCTGTTAGTCGTCAATCAGGTGAACTAGGCATTTGAAACAAAGGACGAGGTTTTGAAGAAATATCTGCAGTTGGCTAGATCCTTAATTTCTCAGTTCGAAGATTTCTCCCTGACACACATACCTAGGGAAAAGAACCAAGTGGCGGACTGCCTTGCGAAGGGCGGGCTCCCCGACCTCTGTCGGACTCAGGTGTTCGAGAGGCCTAGCTTTGAGTGCACCGAAGTTTCTCCTGAGGAGCAGCCACCCTGCTGGATGGACAAGATCCTAGATTACTTGAAGAATGAGATTCAGCCAGACAACAGACAGGAGGCACGGAAGCTGAAACTTGTTTGTGCCAAGTACACCCTCATCAACAGGGAACTTTACAGGAGATTCTATGCCAAGCCCCTCACCAAGTGCTTGAGACCAGAAGAGGTTCTAAAGATTATGGAAGCAGTGCACCGAGGAGAATGCGGGACACACGCCCGCGGCAGAAGCCTAGTTATGCGAATCCTACGCCAATGATTTTTTGGCCCAATATTTACAAGGACGCTGAAGTGTTTGTGGAGAAGTGTTCTCAATGCCAATACTACGCCGACATGAAAAGGCAGAGGTCAGGTTATCTCAAGCCAATCAACTCATCGTGGCCCTTCACTATATGGGGGCTGGATTTCCTAGGTCCCATGCCCACGGCCATGAAGAACTACAAGTGGATACTAGTGGCAGTCGACTACTTCACAAAGTGGATTGAAGCCAAGCCGCTTACTCAACCCACTGCTCAGAACGTCGAGAACTTCCTTTGGGCAAACATCGTCTGCAAGTACGGCATACCGATGGTGATTATCACAGATAATGACACCACATTCGCCAATCAGAGGATCCATGATTTTTGCGGAGAGCACCAGATCAACCTCAAGTACGCTTCTGTTTGGCATCCTCATACCAACGGACAGGCAAAATCTGCCAACAAGAACATCTTGAACATTTTGAAGAAACGCCTAGATGGCGCCAAAGTCCGTTGGCTGGAAGAGCTACCAGGAGCTCTCTGGGCTTACAACACGGCTCCTTCCAAAGTCACTCAAAAATCCCCTTTCTCCCTCTCGTTCGGGATGGATGCTGTCATACTAGTCGAGCTGGAACACCTCTCCCCCAGAGTAGAAACTGCAGCTAATTTCGAACCCGAGACTTTGCAAACATGGGTGGATGAAAATAACGATCCACGAAGGGTCGACCTGGATCTCCTAGAACAAAAAAGAGAGTTGGCCGCACTTAAGCGCCTGGAGCACAAACGATGAGTAAAATGATATTACAACCGGAAGGTTAACCCCAGGTCTTTTAGGGGAGGAGATTTAGTCCTCAAGCGACGACTTCTCGCCGGCAGCAATTTGGGGGTTCCCAAGCTTGAGCCGAATTGGGAAGGTCCTTACATCGTGCGTGAGATTGCTGGACCAAATGCATACTACCTCATGACTTCTGAGGGCACTCAGATCCCCAGGAGTTGGAGTGGGGACGACCTAAAGAAATTCTACGCATAAAGGCTCTGACAGCAGTCCATCCTGGTGCTCATACATTAATTTGTACAGATTCAATTCAGGATTTCATTTATGCAGAATTCAGTCATCAAATTCTGGGACTATTCTCTAAACATTTAGATTTCTTTATATTGTTCTGGAATTCATATCTCCAATGTTCTTACGGCAATAAACCTTATGCACTGGGATATACATATCGACCTTAGCGTCGCTCAGGTATAATTTCAGAACTTAAGTCTCGACCGTCGTGCCCGAGGTTCCTAACCTCGTGAACAACGAACTCAATAACTAACCTTCATTATACGGTGATCACCAAGCCTAGTTGTGCCTGGCAGGCGGGGTTTCCTACAAACATCTGGGACCCTTCCGTAAGCCCATCCGGCCAGCGAAAGGTCTGAAGGCCTGCTCGTAACCTTAAGGCAGTCCCTGATATCGACTTACGATACAAGTCCCCCCTAAGCAGGGTGCCTTCGCTTCCCACTAGGATCTGCCATTCCAAGAGGGTCAGCCCTTGCCTCAAGTACAAACATCGTACATGATGTTTCAGACAAACAAGTCCTTTTGGCATTGGGTCAGATAACTCCCCCTAGGCAGGATCTTCACTACTATCATTACTTCTTCCTTGTGCAAGTTTACAGACATACCTATAACCCTCATAGAGGAGATCCCTGAGGTCAGCCCTTGCACAAGTACAAACATCGTGCACGATGTTTCAGATGCTCGTTCTTTTGGCATTGGGTCAGATAATACCTCATTGACGGGATCCCTCTGCTATCACTATTCCCTTTCTATATGGATTCCGGGAAGTTCCAAAATTGAGCTTGGGTTATTCTATATGGTTCAAAAGCTCTATCTTGTTAAGGAGGTTTTTCTCAGAACCAGTCAGAACATCTCAATCTCATACAAAGGTACCTGTTCATTACATACACATCAAAGTAAAACATGTATGAAAAGGCAACTCTTTTTATTATTACTATCAAAAAATCACAAGAGAAGATTACAAATTCACTGCTCTTACAAGAAAAATGGGCTACCCTCTGTCGGCCTTATCTAAGAGCCTAAATACTTGATGGATAAGATCGTCAGATAAGTCAAAACACTCTTCCTTGTAAGTGGGATCAATAGCCATGCAAGGGAAAGGATCCACTTCTTCAAGCTCGGCGCCAGTAACCTTCCCCCCTTGAATCAGAGTGGAGGCCAGTCCCTCCCAGGACCTCCTGATCCTTTCTAACCTTAATTTCCTACAGGGTAAACTCGTCTTGTAGGCCTCCACAGCAGCCATGCACTTCTCCGCGATGATGGCTTCCTGCCGTTAGGCGGCTTCAACGAGCTTTTTCTGCAGGGTCTTATTATCGGCCTCCGCGGCGACCAGGGCTGATTGGCGAACTGCGAGCTCCTCCTGCAGCTTGGCCTTCTCCTCTTGCAGCTTATTCCTCTCCTCAAGCAGCCTGACCCTTTCCCCTTCAACGGCATCAAGCTGTGAAGTCTTCGCCGCAAGATGAGATCCTAGCTCCAGCACCTGCTCCTCGGTCCTCAGAGCCCTGTTCAGAGCCAACGACAAGCGAGCAAGAACCTGCAGCGAAGACAAGTCAGTTAGCAGGATCAAAGTGGTTAAGGAAAACTGAAAAAGGACCCTTACCGTGGCTACTCTGTTTGCACACCCTGAGTACAGATCTGGTGTGGAGGTGCTCTCCATCTTTTCCTCCAGATCCTTGGACACCAGGCCGCCTCCCAGGGCAAAACCTACCTCCCCTCGGTAGACTCGACCTTTATTTTCGGATGGCACGGTGACGACGGTCAATCTTCTATCTTCCCCAGTCGTCCTCACCGCCATCCTTACACTTTCATCCCCAAAGTATCCGACGAAGTTCGTGCTATAGGGGGGCTCTACACTTCTCTCCCAGTCGTGCTCTTCCCTGGCAGCGAAACCCCCCTCTCCTTCACTCCTTGCCTTCTTTTTTGGGGGCTCCGGCTCCGAATTCCCGGAATTACCCCTTTTCTCCCTAGGGACCTCCATGGGAGCTAACTCCGGGCGGGGTTCTTCCACCCTCTCCTTTTCTTGGCCTGCGGCGGCCTTAATACCTTCCTCCTTTCCCCCTATGACAATCCCTGCACCACCTTTAGGGATTGCCTGGGGCTTGGTGACTGGCATGGGCTCCTTACCCTTTCTTGTGTAGCCCAGCTCAGCCAAAGTCTTCCTGTCGTCTGCAGCATCCTCAGGAGAGGATACCACATCGATGACGGCTCCACCGCAGATCGGCTCTGGAACCCCTACTTCTTCTCCTCCCCCCTCTGCAGCAACCTCTTTGCCGAGTTGGGTGGCGGGAGGATGCCCCCTCTTGGCTCTCTTCATCAACACTGTGTCGGAGGGGGGAGTAACTTCTTTCAGGACGTTGTATCCCAGCGTCTTGGCATGTAAGGATATATCATTCCTTACATGCCGCAGAAAATCCTTAAGGGGCCAGCTCCGCCCCTTCAATCTCTCCAGATTCCTTAGAGTGTCCTGCCCTACCACCCACTTGACGTCCCAAGAGACCTCAGGGGGGCACACCCCAGGCGTCAAAGGGATCCCCAAGTTACCTCCAACAAAGAAGTAGTAGTACCTCCAGTCGGAGTGGGAACTACTCGCTCCCGAGAAAATGGCCCTCATCGTCTTCAATCTCAAGGCCAAACACCCCCCATACCCGGGCACCATCATCCAACTGAACAAACTCCTGAACAACGTCAGAGTCCACGGTATCCTCTGAGCTTGCAGCAGCTTCAAAAAGGAATACACGTAGACGACGGCGTTGGGCGAGAGCTGTGTAGGGACGAGCTGGAAGGAGTTCAGGATCTCCCTAAATTCCGGCTGCGGTGGCAATAGTAAACCATACTTCACCTGAGCACGGTAAATGCAGACAGCCCCCTGGGGGAGATGGTTCGGTCGAAGGTCGGCGGAAGGGGGGATGATTGTCAGGTTGGGATTTCCTCTGAAGCCCCTGGTAGTGTTGAGCACCTCGTGCTCCATCAGGAGACTCTCCTGATAGTTGGAGTCTTTGTGGAATTGGGTGGCTAGCTCAGCCCACTCGATCTCTCCTCCTCCCATGGTTGACATTCAATAAGGGCGGAACAAAGGTCTCTCTCTCTCTCTCTTTCTCTTTTTCTCTTAGGGTTTGAGGATGAACGAGTGCGACAGCTGCTTCTCTTGAACAAGTTATCCTTTTAAGGGAAAACAGCTGTGCCCTTTCATCTTCTGACCATCTGATCTCCTTGATCAGAGCGCGGACACAATCGGACCGCTCGTACTCTCTGACAATCCCAAGAATCGAAGCGGCGCACAGGTCTCGAGGCGACGCATGGTTTCCGAAGCGTCACTTCTCCCCGTTCCGTCGTATATCGTGCACGAGGGTTCAAGGATGGTCACTTTCTTCCTTATGCTCAATATCCTAAGTATCGTGCACGAGGATAGATTTCTCATCTTTTCACTTAGAAGTTAATTCATTTATTGAGCTTTTACTTTCACTTATGAATTCATGTTCTCTTTTCATAAACTTTGTGGCACTTGTTTCAAGCACGAAAGAAAAGACATACAAAATAAGAATTCATTCACAACAAGTTTTTGAAAAGAAAAACACATTTTCATTAATGATAAAACTTGTTACAATTTGTTTCTTTGTCCTCACATGTTTCTCTCATAAGTACAGGAAAAAACAAAAAAAAATACAAGACTTCAGAACTTAGACACCTGGAGTAGTAACCCTGATCTCCTGGCCAAAGGACCTCACCTCTTTGAGATCTCCTCTTCTCTAAATTTCTTCTTGGGGTTATCTATTAGACAAATAGATCCTTCAAGTGCTGCAAAGAAAGAGGATCTCCCTATAAGGCTGAGGAGCTGGTTGAGGGTGGAAGCCCGTCACTTCTGGTTCCCTGGCTGATCCTGCTGCTGGACTTGGGGAAGGGACGTTCGTCCCAACCATCTGGCCTCAGGAGGAGCGGTCTGGCCTTCTTCAGGACTTCTCCGGGGAGGGGCTGGTTGCTGCCCCCAACCTGCATAGAACCTTGGTGGAGGAATCTCCTCTGGGCAATGGCTCCCGGCGTCGAAGAACCTGTCTGGTCCCTTAGGACCACAGAAGGGAAGAACCGTCGGTCCTCTGATGTTCTCCTGGTTCAAGATACTTGCATCAACCAGCGTCTGCAGAAGAACATCAAAAGCGGCCTGGCTCTTCACGTGGTGACCCAACTGTCGAGGCGCTGACAATCTTCACTACCCTCCTCACCGCTTCTTCCAAGTCCTCCATACGCCGTCCTCGCCACCCCGAATTGTTCTCCACCAAGGCACGCAAAGAGCGGGTCGCAGACTTCAGCAACTCCTCCCGGCATTGGGTTTCGAAAGAGATCTCTCTGACCCTGGCAACCTCATCCCTCAGGTGCCTCTTTTCCCCTCTCAAAGCCTCCCTATCATCTTCCAACTCTATTATTCTTTTTTGGAGGACTTTGACATGGGCAGAGTGGGCCTGATTCACATCTGCCAGACTGCGAAGGAATTCCCCTCTCGCAATCTCACTTTTGCTGGCCACTCCTTATTAACCAGGGTCAGGGAAGCCAACCTACCCTCCAACTGGTGCAACTTCCCTAGCTCCTCCTTTTGATCGGACAGAGAGTGCTTTGTAACTTCAGACAAAGCGCCCTCCAGTTCCCTTATCCTCTGAAGGTAGCGGGCCTCCACCTCCTCCTTACCCTTCAGAGACCTTACCACCGCTAGAACCCTAGAGGTGTTCCCCAAAATCTTCTCTTCTCCCCTTATCTCGAACAACCTGTCTCCCAGCAAGCTCTAGGCCCCTTCAGCACCGAAGGCGGCGCTGGATACAGATGGGAGAGCTCTTCCCCTTTCCCTCACCTCCTCCACTTTGCCTCCTGGCCCTTCAATGCCATGGGCGCTTACAGAGGCAGTGGAAAGAG
>KZ454830.1:1305141-1361276 GCA_002786265.1 Apostasia shenzhenica
CTGATTCAAATTTGTGGACACAAGAGTGATTGGACCAATATCCATCAATCTGCTGTCTACTATCTGCTAAAGGGTAGGGTTCTTGATACTGTTGGCATCATTTTTCATGAGCTTGATGGCTGCCGCAATATTCTTAGGAAACTTCCCTCTCATAGGAGCTTGCACTATGGTAATATCATCTGTTATTACCTAAGTACCAACTATGGGATTGATCTTTCCTATGAAATACCTGGTGCTAGATACTATTCTCTTTCTATGGACAGTCTTAAGCTTCGCCAGCCTAAACCCTCTTACTCCTCTCAACCATCCACTTCCACATCTGATCCGGCATCTACATTCACTCCAAGGTTTGCCCAATTCATTGAGGATGCCTTTCAGGAGCTGGGTCACCATATCTAGGAGCAAGATCTTAAAATTCTCTCCTTACAGGCTAAGATTGAGAGACTTACGCGTGTAACCTCTCAACTCACTGACTTGGTTTGCCATAATGGAACCACTCTTGAGATCCTTGATCTCAAAATTGACTCTATTATGGGCCGTTTGTTTCCCAGCAAGAAATGATATTGGTTGAGGTGGGTTTGTTTAACTTACAGTTGTATTGAATATCTAATATTATTGAGAACTTATTTTCTGTTTTTCTTCCTTTTGGTCATCTTTTTGATGATGCCAAAGGGGGAGAAATGTAGCATGCTATGCTATTGCTTTTTATGAACAGATTATATATAGTTTGCTATGCTTTTAATGGGATTGCTTTGCTATGATTGGACAGAAATAGATTACATTTTCTGTTTTTACATTTTCTGTTTCTGCATGTATTATATATTCATATTTTATCTTCTGCATTATTTCTAAATGAACAGATTACATGCTATGCTATATGTATTATCTCTTCAGCATTGTATAAAATTGAATGCATTGATTGAGGGGGAGCTTTACTCATGCTTAGTCTATTAAAAATCCCTCTTTCTTGCTTTGTTAATTTTATCTCCTGCTAAGGGGGAGTTATCACTGCATTATCTGTTAAATTGCCTTAGCCTTCTAAAATTTAATTGTCATACAATCAAAAAGGGGGAGATTGTTGAACCCGTTTGTATTTTGAATGACAACAATTAATTTAGTTGTTATAGACTAATCCTCTTGTTTAGTGTGTTAACAGGTTACATTATCTCATTTGAGGATTGAGTCCAAATTAAAGCCCAGAGAAAAGCTGGATCTCACTGGAATTTTTATTGTTTTCTTTTCTAGGACTATTATGTAAGCATGTGCATATTTGCCAAGGTTTTTACTCGAGTTTTTCCTTTTGGTTTTCTAGTTAAGAAAACCTTACTCTCTTTCGTATTTATCATGTTTGATTGTTTAAGTGAAAATCTCTTTTCAACTTATTCATGTTAAGTAATTAGAATTGAGAGTGTAGCTCACTCAATCTATTGATTCGAGTTTGAAGCTTAACTCAAAATTTTATACTTATCACATTTTAGGTATGGGTGCATTGTTAATGAAATCTCACGTTGTAATTTCCGCTATGAAAAAGTCTCCCTCCTAACAGGCGACTTCCCCAAGACGGAAGTATCCTGCCCCATGGCCATGGGACACCGGTACTTCGAGGCTAAATTATTTATAAATTTAACCTTATCCTCTCTCTTTTTCACACTTCTCATTTCTTCAAAAATTATAGGGCAAGCTCTAAAATAATTTCAAGAATATTTTGAGTTATTTTAAATTTCTTATAATAATTGTAATTATTATTATTATTTAATTTATTAACCAATTTTTTTTAAAAACATTTAATGCATTAATTATTTAATTTATTGTTTGTAAAATAACTTAAATATTATTTTGTAATTGTTAAAATTAAATTTATTGTTTAAATTTTTTTGTGTCTTATAATTTTTATGTTTCTTACTGTTTTTGTGACGCCTGTGGCCGGAGAGGGCAGGGAGTGATCGCCGGGTGATGTCCTAAGAGAAAGAAATCACTGAGGCAAAGTACGGCTCCTGACAGGCTTCTAGGCCGAATAATGAGCGGACATCGGAAAGGGAGGGAGATCCTGAGCTGTATAAGTAGATAACATGATCTCAAATGATAGAGGCATTTTTTGGGGGCAAAATCATGAGGCTAGTAATGGAAAACTCAATAGTTGAGCGTGCTTGAGCTGGAGTAGTACTGGGATGAGTGACCTCCTGGGAAGCGCTCAAATCACGCAGTTTTTTTAAAAGCAAAGCGGACAATACCTCTACAATGAGATCACGGGATATTACAATATGGTATCAGAGCCGATCTCCCGCAGTACGATGTGGTTCGAGGACGAACCAGGCGAAAGCTGGTGGGCCTGTGACACCCGTGGCTGAAGAGGGCGGGGAGTGATCGTCGGGTGATGTCCTAAGAGAAAGGAATCACTAAGGCAAAGTGCGGCTCCTGGCTTCTAGACCGAATAATGAGTCTAGGCCGAATAATGAGTGGTAAAAGGGGCACAGGAATGAATCGACCTACATCAGAAAGGGAGGGAGATCCTGAGCTGTATAAGTAGATAACGTGAACTCAAATGGTAGAGGCGCTTTTTGGGGCAAAACCGTGAGGCTAGTGATGGAAAATTCAATAGTTGAGCGTGCTTGAGCTGGAGTAGTACTTGGATGGGTGACCTCTTGGGAAGTGCTCAAGTCACGCAATTTTCCTAAATCTAAAGCGGACAATATCTCTACAATGAGATCACGGGATGTTACAGTTTTATAGAACAGTAGTTAGCTTATTCTTTTATTTTTTTAAGATTTTTGTACTATATTGTATATAAAATATTATGTATTATAGATTCAATAGCTAATTTATCTGTTTACATTTTTTGACAATAACCTAATATTTGGGATGATGTATCTCTAAATTATGTTGGTAGACATAATAAAGTTCTGAAATTTATATTTAGTGATAGATTACCTGATCTAAAAAATAAAGTTTATCAACCAATGCGTCTCGATTTAAACAATTACGACATAAAGATATTGTGCAAATATCTAAATAAAATAAAATATATAACATAGTATAATGAAGATGATGATAAATGCGAGCCTATGTTAAAGCGTAAGACTCAAATGACTTTAATACTCTATATTGAAACAATATTATCTATTGGTACTTCATCACATATAAATAGTTATTTGCATCTATTACAAGTTTGAGCATGAAAGCGACTACATATAGATCATTCTAGTAGACAATTACCACTAAATAAGCTTGTATAAAGACCATTCGGTTACAAATATTTTTACATAAATATTAATATTTTTTATTTATTTAAAGCATTTAACTTTTTTTTTTAATAATACGTTCTACTGTCAAGTTGTGTGTCATTGGGCAGACATCATATCATGTGCTATCATTTTATTATAATATAATTGATGTATTGCGACAAAGTCAGTTCTATGCTTAGTGGTGTGTCGTTGGGCAGACACCGTATCATGTGCTTTTATTTTATTGCAATGAGATATGTTACAACAAAATCATGTAACATGGATACCATATATTGCTGATATTTTAAATATTTTGTCGCCCTCAACATTACTAGATTAGCTATTTACTTGGCACGAACGTCACTTATCGCTTGGGTAGTTATTTAGTGGCATCTACCGGATTGTGCAATATGCCAACTACCAGCACCATTTTTCGTTGGAGGAGAAAGATTCGAATTTTAAGAGAATTGATACTTGTGAATAAGCATTGATAGATTGGTTTGCTAAGCATGCTTTTGTATAGACATCTGTTATTGCAAGGATGATTGGACTTCGTTCAGTGAGGACGACGCTGAGGCACTGGGACTATACATAGATTGGAATAAATCTTGGGTACATCTCACATATATTTGTCAAAATGGATGAGCCTAAATTATATTTTTTTTCAGTACCTATTATCTAAAAATTTATTAGTTATATAAATTTTTAGATATATTTTAATTTTATTACAATAATTATTATTATATATTTTTTACATCAGAATGAGATTATATGCGCTACACATTTACTGATCGGTTCTAAGATGTGTACTGAGGGCACAGTCCGAATGCATGTATGGGCTATTGAGATCAACTTCTATTATCGTGTGATGAGAACATATTAGATAAAATATAAATAAAGACAAAAAAAATATAAATAGCATCACATTTTGAGATATTCAGCCTATTAAAAATTCATGTAATATAAAACTTATAATTAAAGAATAGAATAAAATATGTATTCATTTTATTTCTAAATTTAAAAATAATATTATGCTAGAGCAAAAATAATTTTGTTATGAAAATCTATTATATATTAAATCATACAAAAAAGAACTGAAATAATATTTTTTAAACAATCAAATAAAATTATAATTTAAAAAATAATAAAATGAGAAATCGCTTGTCCCATGAGTGACTTCCGCAAAGAAGAAGTTGTCCATGGCACAAGCAACTTCCATAATCAAAAAGTCGCTCGTAGCAATTTTGTTACGAGTGTTATGTTTTTATTGTTAAAGTAATTCATGGCATAGGTTTTATGATTTTGAATTTTGGGCTATAGCTTTAGGACTTAGGATTTTAAAGTATAGTGAGATTTTCACCTTCATTTAAATAAATTAGTGTGAATCATGTAATTTTTTTTTCAGATTTCCATATATTGTATGAAAATGCCCCAAAAATCAAATATAAGAGGAGAAATATTGTAGATGCTTTCAGAGTAAACCGAAGGACCACAAATGAATCTTTCAGAAAAAGGATTACAAACAAAAACACCAACACAATAACACAAAAACTAGGAAAAGATGTAAGAGAGAGCAAGACAACTAAAGAGATGTGGAAGTAGGGCTGATAATGAGTTGAGTTCAAGACAGTTTGCCTCAAATCAAACTTGATGATTTTGAGTTCCAAGTAGAATTTGATTTGAGTTGACTAATAGCTATTCGATTTTGAGTCGTTTTGCAAGTTAAATCAATCTTAGTTTCTAAACTTATTTTTTGATTTAAATATTAATTTTGCATATAATACATATTACATATGATTTCTTAGTTAAACTTACATACATTATGTGTATTATACATAAATCTCTTTAATATTGTTAGAACTTTCTTTAACATCCCTCGCCGAACAACAGCCCAACGGCGGCCCCTCGCCTAAGAGCAGCCCAACGGCGCCCCTCGCCTAACAGCAGCCCAACGACGACCCCTCGCCTAAGAGCAGCCCAACGGTGGCCCCTCGCCGAACAGCAGCCCAACGACGGCCCCTCGCCTAACAGTTGCTCAAAGAAATATCACAAAATCGTACCCTCCATACTACTATGTCAAATCAGCATTTAAGACAGCATGGGAGTCCACTCCCTAGTCGTCCTTTGTAGGAGTAGGTGTCAGATGTGACAGACTACCTATTGTACCCTCTCCTCCCCAGGCTATAAAAAGGGGACTCAGGCTCTCTCAAAGGAGGCCACTCTTTCTCCTCTCTGTCTCTCTCTTGTACTCTTTTGGTCTCCCATGAGAGACCCTCAAGCTTTGTAAGAGGAGATGGAATTAGTGGATTCAAATCGCCTGGATGGCGTCGTGGTTTTTCCCCCGGACACTCGGGTTTCCACGTAAAAATCGTCGTCTCATTTCTCTCTGTGGTGGTGCATTTTTTGCATCAACAAATATATAATTTATATAACATATTTATGTACATTAAATATTTTAATATACACCCAGAAAGCTTGCATACATATTATTATACAGATATCAAGTCGATTATGAGTGGAATTAATTTTATTTAAGCGAGTTGACTTCGAATCATAAGAAAATCAAGTCGAGTTTGATCCGAGTAATATACCGACATGTTTTGAGCGAGTTTCGAGTTATAGGTATTTGCTCACTCTTACAAATGCAGTAGCTCCACGAGCAGCTAAGGGTGAACAAAATACCTAAAACGGAGACAATCCCTCCTAAATGGAGTGTGTGAGACAATGGACCACTCCAAGAGAGCTATGATCTGCATGTTGTTGTACATCAGGAATGAAGTGATGGCCAGATGAGCATTAAGGCTAGGGGGGCGTTTGGTTCAATGTTATCTTGATGTTATGTTATGTTATCTAGAGAAGATAATTGTTTGGTTAAATGACATCTAAAAATAATCTTCTATTAGATTATAAAATTATTAGTTAAAAGATGACATCTAGATGTCATGACATTTAGATTACATAACATAACATCAAGATAACAACGAACCAAACGTCCCCTAGGGAAATTCAGCTGGCCATCATGACTATGGCAATTTGACTAGTGTAATTAGGCTGATGGTCCAATTCAGCTCTAAAGCTCAGTCTGTAGCCATTCGATGAGTGGGATTCTTCAAGGTGGACTTCCGTTTTAATCACTCAAGTTTATCAAACTGGGATTTTTCGACAACCTAGTATTACATGGTAATCCTCATAACTCTGGTCGTCTTCCATGTGGACCGTTGAGATGATTTCAAATTTTACGCCATAACAAATATATAGGGATTGATGGTTGTAGTTGAGGCATTTAATCACTTATAGGGAAATTTATCCATAAGTGAGCTTCTTGTAGGATTCAATATTCATAACTAAGGTCCCTAGTGGATGGGTTGTGGGTTATTGTTTGAGCCTTGAGACACTATACCTTTTTGGTAAAACGTTTAGGTTAAACTTGAGCTCTCATCTGCTAACATGTGTATTAGATTGTGATGAATTCATGTATCTTTCCCAGTACAGAATCAAGTGTTTGGATAAAACCCTAATGTTCGGTACAAAATAAGTACCTTGCGTGAACAAAAAATAATGCTACATGCTGGATGATATTTAGTGCTTAAGGACATCAACATTAGCCCTACATCTGAACTCACCTGGAGGTTCTATAGGAGAAGCTAGAGTTGGCAGAACCGTCTCTGCGTGCGAAGTTGCAGCGAGCGGCAGTTTTCCGTGGAGGGTTGGCGATATGTGGGAACCAGCGACGTGGGAGGCCGGCGACGTGGGATGCCGGTGCCGGTGAGATCCGCAGGGGCAGCGATCGAGGCATGCGACCCGGCGCGGCTCTGGCGGCGCAAAGAAGGTGAACACAGGTTAGATCGGGTTCGGGTCGGATCGAATATGACTCGGATTCAAATTTATATATATCGGATCGGATCATGGTCGATCCATATTCTCTCAGATTGAAAATCGAATCGATTTAGAACTCGGATTTTCGGATTTAATTCATTTACAATAAAAATAGTTATTTTTAAGTATTTTTCATAATCAAATTAAAAATAATATTAAATTTATTAAAAATAATATAAGAGAAAAATAATATATTTTTATAAATTAATTAAATATTTTAATATAAAAATCAGTATTTGTAATATATATACATATATATTGTGAAATATAAATTGAGCACTATAAACTATAATCTACTTAATATAAAATTTATAATTTTTTTTATTAATTAATTATAGTGATATTCTTTACTTGGGCCTTCCAACAAAAAAATTATTAGCCACAATGTGTTTCTGTATGAACTACAAATTAGATTATATAAACAGATCAGATTTTAAATGAGTCGGGTCAATGATGATCCATATCCGATCCATTTATTTGTAAACGAATCGGGTTAGTAAACGGGGCGGATTGACGGGTCAAAAAAAGAATCCATTTGGGGTTTGAATTCGAATCGGATCGGGTCATGATTCAATCCAGTCCGATCAGTATTTAGGGCTAATATTGGTGAACTTACAACTTACTCCCTTGGATCTGGCTCTTTTATTGATCAGCCCATGTCAAACCCAAAATATACACATGATATAGAGAAAAATCCCATCCACGAATAAAGTTTAAAGGACTCAAATTAAACAATAGAAGACGCCTTTGTCTTTTGAAGAAAAGATTGCCCTAATAAGGAGAAGTAGGTTATGAGGTATGACTACTTGATCACAAAAGTTCACAAATTTTAAAATTATCATTTAGGACCACAAATATTACACAGGACATCATGGTCCCGTCATGGCAGAATCTATTATGTATTATAAAAATATCAAAAATATTCTTTCTTAATCTATCAATTTTTGAAATATGTCATTACTATTTTCAACTTGTCGTATCGAATTATTCGTCGTCGTGATGGCAACGGCAAGCGCGAGGCTCAGCGAGGACATCGGCGCGTGCGGCGGCCGCCTGCTCGTGAGGCTGTGTGTGCGGCCTTGGTGCGAACGTCCTGCGCGCAAGGCCTCTCGCTGCGGTCGCTCGTGTGGCTGGCTGCCTACATGCGAGACCGTCTACGCAGTCGAAGCAACCATGAGAGCAATGATCTGCGCGTGAGGCCGGGCGCAAGGGTAAAATAGTAATTGAAAAAAATATTTATTTTAATTTTATTTTTTTAATGAATTAATGTTATTTTAAATGGAAGAGGTTACGTTGGATCTGATGGAAATGTTTTTAGAAATAGTTAGAACCCTAGCGAACTATATAGTAATTATTATAGACCTCTAAATATCAAGGGCCTACGTAGAATTACTCTAAATAAAAAATAAATGTGAAGCTTTGTTTAACTTAATGGAAAAAGGAGTTTATCTGGAATCAGAAAATCTTAGGTTACAATTATAATTAAAAAAAAATTGTGATATTTGGAGGCAAAAGTCAAATAAATAAATAAATAATAATAACCAAATGTAAGAGAAGATATACTGCATATGGTTTCTAAGTAAATTAAAGGATCGCAAATTTTAAATTAGCACGCACAAATAGACGAAAATAAGAAAAATAATTAAGATTAAAAAATAAATTATTAACTGAACCACTAAGATAAAAAAGATCAATTTTAAAAAAAAATTAAAAAATTTAATTTCATCCAAAGTAAAAGTGTGATAAAAAAAATGTGAGTAAAAATTTTAACAAATACATACATACTTACAAAATAGTCCTTAAAAAAACTAAAAATGATATCTTTATTTTATATATTATATAAATCTTAATATTAAAAATAAATATTATTTGACATTTATCACATATTTTAATTTTATTTCATATTTTCATAAATTTGAATACCTAAAATAAAGCCAACATTTATATTGGTCAGATAATAGGTAAAAGAAAGAAATAATTTTCTATTTACGGATTCAAAATGAATAGTAAAGAAAACTGATCTCATAATTTGAATTTTTTTTTAAGTTTAAAGCACAACAACAACTAAACTTAAACTTTAATCCACTAGATGAAATCAACTATATAAATATTTTTTAAGCTTAAAGCACAATATTAAAAAAAAACTAAGAATAATTTTACTCACTTATGTCTAAATAAAAACTTATTAATTAATAAAATAAAATAAAAATAAATAAAATCATGTAAACATCCTCACCGATAAATGTTATTGTGGTTAACATTAATGAATAGCATCAAGTACAAGAGAAATTATTGGGTTCAAACAGTGCGCTGAAACCCAATCAGAGGGCGTCACGTGTGCCATATAGCTGGATTCGAACACACGTGGCGCCCTCTGATTGGGCATCCGAACGATGCGCCATCCACACCCAATAATTTTTTCAAGTACAGAGCATCTAATTAATAGACTTAGTAAGATTTTTGTCTGATCATAAATTTAGATTTACTAAATCCTATTTGGGCTGTTTAATTATTAAGACGAACATAATAAGAATATTGACTAATAAGCAGCTAAAATACAAAGTACTATAGAAACCAATCATTATTATTTATCTATATATTAGTACTTCAAATAATTTCTAACAAAAATTCTAAAAATATTCCCAACAATAATAAAAAACTTTTGCTACCTTTGTTTCTTCTTTTCAAATACAAGTTTATCATTCACACATAATTAACTCCATAGAAACAATACACACACTTAATGCCGAAAAATGCACAAACTATTTCAAAAATACGTATGCATCACAAATATATATCTTTCAATGTAGTAATATATTTTTTTACTTAAGTTACCCTTAAAAAAACAAAAAGAAAAAATAATCACACAGATTACCAGTGTGTCATCGTAGCAGCGGTCTTATGAAGCAGATTTTTATAAAAGGGATGAAGGTTCACGCACTCTTTATCACTTGTGTTTGAAAACGATAACTACGGCTGTGCAGTTATCCTTACAGCGCCGCTCACGAACGGCTTCTCTCACAAGGCGTCGAGCCGCAGCACTGGCCGACGAAGTTTCCTAAAAGTATACACACGAGCTTAATGAAAAAAAAGCTACATTCGTATATATAGGAATGTATATATATGTACATAAGTTTGTATATTACTTCAAACATTTGAAATGTTTCATAAAAATAATGAGTAAAAACATGAAATTGTATGCTGCTATTGCTAGCTAAAATATTGACAAAAAGGGGGATGGGTAAGAACTAGGCTCTGTTTGGTAATAAGAAAAAAAAAAAAGATTTAGTTGGAATTTATAGTGATTTTTCAAAAATATGTATGATGTGAAATAAAGTAAGTTTGTTATATTAAAAATTGTGTATGATGTGAAATAAAATTGATTGATTTATTGAGAATTGTGTTGGATGTGAAATAAAGTGATTGTTTAATGTTGAAATTTGTGCGAGATAAGATATAAAATAATTTTTAAATTTTTTTTAAAATAAATTTAAGATTTTAACCATGAGTAATTTTAGCCATGATTTTTAGTCCATTGCCAAACAGAGCCTAAGAAGCGCACCTTCAGCTGTTTCTGAACAAAATTGGCCGCATCGCTTGGTCCAAATACCTGAATATTCAAAAGAGATAATTTGTTTATGACGTTAAAAGTTCGATGAATTTGAGCAACTCGAGAATGACTAGAAAAAGCAGTATGTGATGTACCCCCCACAAGCCATCACAACCAAGAATGATGAACTGCTCTTTCTCAGTAAGTTCAAAGGAGTGAACATCAGGGGTGGCAATGACTCCTACCTGCATAACAAATTACATCACATGTATTTTTTTGCTATAAAATAGAATCAAAACAGCATCTGCTGGCAGTAAAAAGGCATAAAATTCCCATCTTTCATGTCATATCTTATCGCAAGAAATATACAGTTAAGAATGAGCTTTATGTTCAAAACTTGAAATTCACTTATATTTTAGTCAATTCAAACTCGACTTGATTTTTCTACGACTCGAACCCAACTTGCTTGAAATAAAATCGATTCAACTCATAATTGATTCGATATTCTATATAATGATATGTATTTAGGATTTTTTGATGTATATTTAAGATGTTTTATGTATACAAATATGTTTATAGGATATATATGAAAAGGATTAATGTATAAGTATATACACTACATATAA
The DNA here is from genome assembly GCA_002786265.1 of Apostasia shenzhenica. Taxonomy (NCBI): domain Eukaryota; kingdom Viridiplantae; phylum Streptophyta; class Magnoliopsida; order Asparagales; family Orchidaceae; genus Apostasia; species Apostasia shenzhenica. The sequence continues at coordinate 1,316,415 of KZ454830.1, forward strand.
GACTACAAGTGCAAATAAAAAATTTACATTTAATATTCATTATATCGAAAATGCATATTTAAATAGAAAATGGGATTGAAAGTAAGAGATTAAACTAGAAAATCAACTCAAAATAGAACAAACAAGCAAATATAAGCTGACGCAACTCAACTTAAACTCAACTCATTTTCAGTCGGTATTAATCTCAACTTTAAGACAACGTCAAATTCATATTAGAATAACTTAACAAAAAAAGTGAGGTCAAACTTTTGAAATGACCATGCTCAAAACAAAAGAGAAAAAAGAAGGAAGATTTTCATATAAATCTACCAGAAATAAAATGCACATATATCTTCATTTCTTGCCTTTACCTGGATCAAACAGGTTGCAGCTACCAAACGCTATTTGATTACTTAAACAGTTAAATGAACATTGCTTAAACATAACATGAAAACATGCACCACGTCACCAATTGAACCACAAAAAGATAATATTTCGCTAGGCACTTATGCTTCAACTATTTCATATGTAAGAGTTCGAAAACACAAGAATTAGCACAAGTGCTGAACGCTGCAGAAGTTGCACACAAGAATATAAATCATACAAAAATTACTTCTTGTACTTGGAAATACAAATTATGCACGTTGGATTTGATTGCAGATACCTGCTATTATTATGTATGAAATAATCAGGAGAGGAAAATGCTTGTACCAGGGATATCAAAAGCAACATTAAAAGAGGTCACAATGGATGATACAAGTATGTACTATTTGTAAATCGAAAATGAGATGAAAAAAGCTAACGATGACAAATTGAAATAATGAGAGGACAACAAACCTTTTTAAATTGTCGATCCCCAAAGGCTCTAGAAACCTCAATGCGTCCTTGCAGTCGTCCATTTGCACTCACAGTACCTCCAGCCTAAGAAAATAGTTAGTCAAGTACATAAATCCATCAAACATTGAATTGAAACAACATAAAAAGAGGAAGAAGGGGGTTTGCTTGTCGATCTTCTGGTACTGCAAAAAAAATTATTGTGAGACATCCATACTTTCTGAATGCGAGCACGTTCTTGTGGGTAAATGGCTTTGTGCTCTCTTGTCAAAACAACGGCCTTCAAATTGGAATCACATGACCGATTGCTTGTCCCATCAAACGTAGTAGCTCGTGCCAAAACTGCTTTAGCATCTCCAATATTGGCCACCAGAACCTATAAGGTGATGTAACCAATAAATAACCACAAACAGTCTAGACAGATGGTAAAAGGTAATGAATTCCCTGCCCGATGAACGTTAAGCAATGAGTGAACACTACACTTTAAAATTGATAATAAATAAAGTAAATTTCAAACTTTGCAGGAAAGTTCCATAACGAATTAGGATAGCCCATTTGTTGATATTGATCACAAAAGGTCAACAAAAGCTTTAAGAGAACTGGGAAGGATGACTGACAAATCCATGGTACAATAATAGAGGTGATGAATGGTCAGGCCCAAGAAGTGAAGTATAGAGAAATTAACAAAATGTCTTCTCAAGTTTCAACCAAAAGGAATCCAAGAATGTCAGAGTTCATTTATGGTGACATACATAACAAAGTCAAGGAGCATAGTGAAAAAAATTACAGTATGTTCAATGTCTATATATAATTTAAACTATGAAAATGAGTAGTGTCAACAATAGAATATTATGATGTGGTTAATTTCAATAATATATATTAGGATATGCAAGTTTAGCAACAGGACTTCTAAATTTAATAGACCTTCAAGTATACAAAGTTGCCCAAAATTTTTTGTTAAAGAATAATTAAAAAGAAACACTTAAAAAGAAAATTAGTATGAACTAACTGTTTTCCCCAAGACCCACACACAGACAGCTGTTGCACCATCTTGCCAATTCCCTACAAAAATTTATGCACATAAAAGAAAATTGTCCATAAACATATACAAGCTCTATAGGAAAATTACAAGGAATGAAACAAATATAAGAACTTTTGGTATGTTCAATCAGAATGGATATGAAAGTAAATAATCAAAGAGATAATGGAACCCAACAAACTTGGTGAGTTTAGAATGATACGCATGACATGGTAAACATAAAAGCTAATTGTTACGACACAAAATAAAAAAAATATATTGAACAGTCAAAAAAAAAAAAGAACAATCCCGATAATACAGCCAACTAAAGCTTCCAGGCGAACAACATTCATCATAAGGATCACACGGAGAAAGGAAATTTTTATAACTGTCAATTGCATTATTTAAATAATTCAAATTGATATCCACAGTATAGAGGAAAAAGAAGAGTAAGACAAGGAGCAAAACGCTCCTACATAGAGATTTGGGAAGAGTTAATGGATGAAGCCTAACCACCGCATCGAGCTAGCGACTATGATCATGGCATGCATGATGGTGGAGCAAGAGTGCAATTGTATGCGCTACAGGTATCAAAATGACCAAAGAGCACTAGTGTTTACATGGTTAGGAGCCAAACCTCCTACTTCCATAGGTTGTGCTAGGAAAATTGAGGGTACATCATACTCTTCCTTCCTTTAACTACACGCAAGTGAGAAAGCGAGAGCTAGGGTTAGTGTTGTCGATGAGATGGAAGGTAAACTGCTGCAGTTTCACTCAAAGCTGAAAGCCAAGTGCAAGGCAAAGCGAAAGGCTTCTTAGCTTCTATAGCAATGTCGATGATACTGGAAAAGTCATCAATTGCAAAGCAAGTGAGGATGAAGGCAAAGATCTCCGAACCCCAGCCGGGGAGGAGACGACACCTGCTAACGAGGATGCTAAAGTCCTTGCAGCAATAGCTTCTCCAATGTGACAAGTACATTGCTCCTCTCTTGGGTCGTTGCAAAGGCTTGGTTCTTTTCATCTATTTCTTTTTTAAATTGATGGTGGCATTGGAAGCAATCCTAGAGTATCGTTGATCGCTTCTCATCTAGAAGAAGATGTTGCAAAGAAGAGGCTACCATCTCGCAAGCAACTACTCCCACTAACCAAGTCGGCGGGGACTACTGCGTCGTTTTAGCACTGATGAGAGACAGTAGCGTCATCACGCCAAAATGCTGGGGGTGAGGTGCCTAAGGCCCCATCTTCCCCTGGTAGCTCGAGAAAATGGTCCCCCAATCAAGTTCAAAGGTCACCATTCAAGGTCAGGGGGATTTGCTAGAGGTCCGGGAGACCAACATGGGAAGGAGGCTCCCCCGATTCAAGCTAATAGCTAATCCTAAGGGGATCAGAAAGCTGAAGGATTGCCAAGACCAAAGGGTCTCAACTATGGAGAATTTTGTACAGGGAGCAGCTGACTCCCTTGGAGAGAAGTTCGAAGATAGGATTTTTTGAGCTTAAAACTTTAGTGGAATTCAGCTTGCGAAAATCGACAAACATGAACCATTTGTTGTTGCTTTTCTTGACTAGGACCAAGAAAGTGGACTTCTCGGATGAGCCCAACTTCAAGTAATTTCTAGACATCTGCCTTGATTGCTTCTGCCTGATCACCGCCAGCAGAATGCCTTTTCAACGTGGTAGGCTTAGATCCTTAGGTTATGTTTAGCCTGTGCTCGGCCACAGCCCTCTCAATGCATACAATTTCCTTGGGCTTATGTTAAATGAAAAGATGGTTACAGTCCTAGAGATCCCTTTTTTCATTTAAAGATACAGAAATAATTTTTCTTTAAGTCAGAGCATCGCGGCATCCTCATGAGGGTCCAATTCATCCACCAAGTGTTGTGCGGTAGTCTGGAAGGCTTGCAATGCCTGGACTAGATCTCCTCTAAAGGTGATTACTTCACTTAGAGATGAGGACTTCACGCAGAGGCAAGAAGTTGATGTCACCACCCCAAAGAGATTGAAAGTGGCTTTGCCCAAAATAGCATTGTAGCCAAATATAGTGCCAACGTCTACAAAAGAGATCATATGCACATGCGCCCAACCTTGTCTACAAAAGTGATAAGGAGGGTGAATGATGACTTCGAGGGGAGTGACCTTTCTCTAGACAAGCCTGTCAACCTAAGACAGGCTTGAAGAATATTCCTAGGAAATATCTCCACCTGAGGAGTATGCTTATGTAAAGAATGTTGGCAGAGCTACAGTATTAATGAGCACTCTCTCACATCAACATTGCTAATGCGGGCAATGATGATTATGTGGTTGTCAAAGGAGCTATCCCTATCGAGGATATCATCCCGAGTGAAGGTGACGGGGACGGAAGCAAGGCATTTGGTGACACTGCCTACCATCACGAACTACCTCCTTCTGACTACACTCAATCAATTTGCAAGTAAAACTCATCTCTATAAAAGAAGCTAAAAAGAGAAATTCATTATCCTTTCATAAGCTATGATATATATGCTCAACTATTCAACCCCTCAAGCAGGATAGATTAAGTAGAGAAATGCATTTGATATTTTGTGTGATAAAAAAATCCCACTTAGACTTAAGACAATAGCAAAACTAATGTTACATGATGTTGAGCATTGGCCTACAAAGTAAGAATATATAAGCAAAGTATTGCACAAATGAGGATGTTAAGCTGAATGAGTGGGTATACATAATAACAATAACAACAACCAAGCCTTCATCCCACTAGGTGGGGTCGCTACATGAATCATTTATTTTCATTGCGCTCTATCAATTTATAAATTCTTATCTAAAATGAGTGGATATACACGAAAAAATAAAATGAAGAATTGTGTTATTAGATTTTGCCTATGCAAAACGAGAAAGAGGAGGACCAAAAAAGACAAGTCAAGAAATTATAAGAAATGATCTTGCATACTTATAGCTAAATGAGATACTCTTATTTGATAAAGTGCAATGAAAATAAAGAATTTGTGCCCTTCAAGCTACAATAGTGGATCCAAGAAATGACTAACAAATTCTATCTAAAAAGAATCAATTATCCTTACTTGCAGAGGTTATGCTGCATCCCTAGCTACCTGGGTAAGTGTTATCTCTACAAAATGAATGGTATCCTATAATGTTCACAATTTGAAATCCATTTTAATGGAAAAGACAGCAACATATGTTTTCAATCTTCAGATGTCAAAAAGGTTCAGATACGTTGGACAATTTGCATCTTGACCAATGTCAGAATTCAGGTCCATGTGCAAACAAAAACATTTTACCACAATTTTTAAACCCTCGTTTGTTCAAAATTAATGAAACATAATGACATATATATCAGGAACAGTATAAAATCTTTCAAATTTAAGCATTTCAATAAGACAATGTCACCTATGGAACTTTCTTTGAGCAATGATTCATCTGTTCTTCGGAAACCTGCAAATCAACGAGCATCTAAATAATAGTTTACTGCATGCTACAAAAAATGCAAAAAAAATATTGAAACAATGTAAATGAAAGGCAATAATAGAAAAAAGCAAACCTAAAAATCAGAAAGGGGATGGCATCATCATGATAAAACATGAAGGCCAAAAATGAAAAAATCCCAAAAATTAAAAAAGAATGCATAGATGGCATTCATGATGGAATGAAATCACAACTTAATAGGAGGTGATATAGTCAAAGCATTACACTAGAAAAGCTGGCTCCATGTAACTTGAAAAAATAAATGAAAAAAAGAACAAGTATAGCTTCTCATATGATATCACTTCAAAAAGGGTCCCAATTTTTGAAGTAAGGAGATAAATTTACCTTCAATTATAGTCTTTTTCGCAACTTTTATATCCATCTGCAAATGGCAAGAAACATTGAAAATTAATACAAATCAGTAGAAACCAAGCTTCAAATAACAAAGAACCAAGAAAAAGAGGTATGTAAAACATGCATATGAAAGCGTGTCCATCATTTAAGCTTTATATAATCACAAGATGTTATAGAATTATGCACAAAGCATATTATATCAAGTCCAATTAAACAAGTTATAAAACAAAAGTACAAATAAACAACTAGATCAAATCCAAACAAACAATCATGTCTAACAAGGAGTATATCTGCATATAGAGTAATGCTACACATCCCCAATAAATGACCCCAAATATTGAATCTAACTAGGATTTCTATGTGACAATAGTACCACATAGGCCAAAAAATTACTTTTATTTATGTGACACCATTATCACATAGGTGACGCATAGGAATGCTAGTTGGATTCAAAGTTTGGGGTCATTTATACCAGCTACAAAGCACTTCTCATATATATAATAATCATTACAAATTGAATTTTACATATACAAGCATCTAGATCAAACATAACAATGAAATAATTGTCCAATACTCACCACCAAAAGTGCAATGATAAAAATGTAATTTAAAGAAAGAAAATATGATAGTTTTCAACATTGCATGATAAATTCCCATTTCAAAAACATTGGGTAAGAGAACTTTCATGATAAAATGTTGGGCAAATTACTAATAGGCCCATCCAATTCACTCATAATTACACATTGACCACTGATTTAAAAATCCTTCTATTAGGTACTTATAGTTTTCCTAATATAACTTCAAGGACCTTTCATCGTTATCTCATTCAAAGTTCCAAATTTACCCTTATTATTCCACCTATTTTACAAAATTTTGACATTTTTACTCTTTTTTTTCTCTCCTCCCTCTTTTCATTCTCCTCTCTCTCCTTTGCTCTCTTTGCTCCACTCTATCCTCTCTCTCTCTCTTCACCTAAAAACTATAATGGATGATGCATTAGTAGTAGGCAGGGATGACGACAGTGGCCTCTAATGATGGGAGGAAAGGGGGTTGACTGTCATCCTTGCAGTCCACATAAGCTAGAGAGAGAGAGAGCTTGAAAATAAGAGTGATAATGGTAACAAGAAATTTGGTAACTTTAACCACTGAATGGATAAAATATTTCGTACACACAAAAACCCTTTATTTGGACCTTTTATGTAATAAGTTTTAGTTTTGGTACCTCTAAAGTAATATTGGTTAAACTATATGGACCTCATAAAAGGATTTTAAAAACATATAGACCAAAATATAATTATGCATAAACTATAGGGACCTATTAATAATATTTTCTTAAAAAATAAGTGAATCATTATTCTAGCTATCTATACTATCGCTTATGGTGCCTCATAGACTTGAGCATTAGCTTGAGCCAATGTTGGTCATCACCTATGATCATACTACGAGAAATACATATCTCCCCAACTTGAAAAACTTGTGTTTCTTAAGAATATTCCAAAATTTTTAAAAGATGATCTGATTTAAGAAGACCAAAAATTGCATATATTTCAATCATTGTAGATGTGAATAGTTTAAGGCTTTGTTTGATTGGAATTAAAAAACCTAACAAACTCCTTTAAAAATAATTCCATCAATATTTTATATTTATTTATTTAAATATTAAAACTCAACTTAATTTCATATCCTATACAAACTTAACTTTAAAAATTAACTTTATTTTACATCCTACACATATTTTAATAAAAAAATCAACTTTATTGCACATCCAACGCAATTCTCAATAATAAAATAATTTTATTTCATATAATAACATTAAAATAATTTTCTTTCTCTTTTTATATGTGAAAAAACTTAAAATCTAAAAACATTCTCCAACCAAACAAAGCCTAAAGGATATTGAGACTAAAAAAAGAAGACATCACAAAGTGGCTCTCATGTATTTGCTTAGCATTCTAGATAGCAAACCAACATACATAACAGGCAAGAACCAATAAAAGGATCCTATCTTTTTTATTACAAATCATCCCTGAATTAATTTAGAACATTATATAGAAGGGGACATCATTTATTAAGATATTTCCAATAGCACTCAAAAGATTATTTTCATGCAGCACAAAAATGCATTCATGTTGCCAATTTTTCCATTAATAAAAAAGCAATCAATAAAAAAGGGATACAGTATTGAGACATAGAAGCTTAAGCATTCCATGAGAAATCTTGCTCAACTTCAATTAAGAAACATAACAACATCTAGCAAAAACAAAGAACCACAATTTCTTATAAAATATATAGCACAGCATAATAGTATATGCAAATGCCACAAACCACAAATATCACGATAGTATCATGCTTCAATGAAGGCAAACAGACCAACTCACGTGGTAAGCCTGCCGCAAGGACATTGGCATGTAAATACTTTTTTGCAAATTCAGCTGCTAGGCGACCTCCATGTCCATCATATATTGCAAAATGTGCACATCTACAAAAAATAATGTAGAGTAACCACAAAAAAGTCTCAAATATATACACATGAACACACACACAACGTGTGCATGTGCGTGTACGCACACACAGACACACATGCAAGTCAAAAATAGTATGTGTTGTGATATAAAGTTTATTGAACAATCAAGTCCTGATAAACATAATAATAACAGAAGAAATGCAGAAGACATCTTTTGGCTAGTCAAATTGTAGAGCTCACTAGACTGTAACACACATGCACATACATGCAAGTCAAAAATAGTATGTGTTATGATATAAAATTTATTGAGCAAGAAAATCCTGATAAACACAGAACTAACAGAAGAAATGCAGAATACATTTTCTGGCTGTTCAAATGGTGGCGCTCACTAGATTGTAACACTAGTCACATGTCCAATAATCTACAAATTATAATTGTTTTGATTCTTCAGGTAAGGTTTATTCATGTTCTCTTCATCTTTCTTTTAATTTACCAGGGTATTTGGTTAGATATTTTCTAGATGTCAACACCAAGAAAAATTGCTTTTACATAAACAAAGATGCTAGCAAACCAAATAAATGAAACATATAAAGGTAACATGATCACAAGAGTTAAACAAGAACAAAAATTTATAATCCTCAGAACATGAATAGTCCCAAGTATCGTTTACACATAAAACCATACTTCTCCATTTGAAGGACCGGTGAACTCCAAGAAGATCATGCCATGCAAGGGCTTAACTCAATAGTCACTTAGATCTATACATGCTTAAACTAAAAATTCTGCAGCTATTAACTGTACACACTTGCTATAGAGATGGGCACTGATACAAGTCATGTGGCAGGCTCATGAAAACAAAAAACATGCCAATGGGATGAACTTTGGAATACATGATTTTCATAGAAAAAAATCTGACTACCAAATATGTTTAAAAACCTCAAATTTCCTGGAGAATCTAATTTGGCATCATGAAGAACCACCCAAGCATCCTCCATTGTGTGTCTGGACCCCTTGTCTTCTGCAGCATCAGCTTCTATGGAGCATAGATTGTTAAGAAGCTCGTCTGGTGCTTCTTTTGAACATTGTGAGAAGGAATCATGTTCTATCCTTTCAGAAATAGAAATCCGATTGTCAATGTCATAGGACATTTTGCCTTCAAGGTTTCTTTCATTTTCAGCATTTGATAAAATAGACATAGCAGAGGTTCCATCGACATCAGAGACATCACAATTGCACTTTCCTTTTTTTTCTTTTACCATATTGACGGGATCCACAACAGCACCTACTTCAGTAACTTTAGATTTCTTTGTAATGAAAGTTTCATCTTCAAAATCAGCTTCACGCTTTTGATCAGCCATATTGCTTAGCATTCTTCTCTTTAAGAGGTCATATTCGCCAGTTGAACAAAGATTTTATTTCTGACAGTTTCAGAAGATTTTATGTTATTCCATGTAACAAGAGAGAATGAGAAATATGAAATAGGAATGTGGAAAGAACAAGAACATTTTTCGAAAGGTGAACAAGAACATTCTCAATATTACAAGTAGCATGTAGGATGATCTGATTAAAAAACAAGAAGCAAAAAAATGATGCACAAAACAATAAGTCATTTATGAATTCACAGATAAAACACCAATTAGTAACCAACCATTGTATAGCCTATCCAGCCTAAGAACTAAAATGCAAGTTCAAGACCATATGAAGAGAATTTTAGCAGTATATATAAGATAAATGCCCCTTTATTGTCATGGATCTTACTAATACAAGAAGCCACACTTCTGATTTGGGTAAAGTACATAACTAAAAGTCTAAAATCAATAATCCAAAAAAGGGTGGAAAGAGAGGTAAAATAAAGTCATTAAAATTGCATATAGGTCCCTAAGGTCTTAGGATTGGTACATGCTGGTTCACAAATTTTAAATCAAAGCACTGAGGTCCCTAAAGTTTTAAGATTTTTGTATGATGGTCCACAAATTTTGAATTGAAGCATGTAGGTCCCTGAGCTTTTAAGGTTTTTTTTATGATAGTTCATATATTTTGAATCGTAGCACTTAAGTTCCTGAGATTGATAATTTATGATAGTATTTAAATTCAATTTAAATCATCCATGAAAAATATTATGATGTGGAGGAAGAAAATGGAAACAGATCAACACCAAATTAAGGGATCTAGTATTATGATTCAAAGTTTGTGGACCAGCATGTAAAAACTCTAAGACCACAAAGACCTAAATGAATAATTCAAAAATTATGAACCAGTATAAACTAACCCAAAGACCCCAAGAACCTATATGCAATTTATCCAAACATTAATCAAACACCGAAAACACCCAATTTAGATCTGACAAGATGATACTAGCCATGTCCAAGCGTCTTCCATACCGGATCTTAAGACAAGATCGCAACGAGCGTGTGCTGAACATTTAAGCAAGAAAACTATGTAAGTTTTATTTCAGAGCTCCCTGGGAAATCAGACAACCAGCAAAATAGAAATAATCAGATTGAATTTTTTTTCACAGAAATTAGAGTGTTACAGATGATAGAAGCACTGAAAAACACTACATCAATGATCAATCCCCTACCTCAAACCAAAGCCAACGATACACATATACGCCTGAAAAAAAGAGCAGAGCTTCATAGGAAAACTTCATCATTCGCAAAAAGCTCACAAATAAAGAAAAAAAAAACATCTGCAAAAAAATTAAATCAAAATCCAAGCTACTCATAGCAACGATCCGAGTTCTAACGAGGAGAACACAGAAGAGTATTTATAGAGTCAAACTCCTCCTAACTGTTCAAGAAATCATAACAGCACCAAAACCCTAAACTCTCATCACAATTTGACGACTACACTCAACAGGATAGTTCAGCACTCCAAATTTTTTATCTACAACGTCATCCGATTTTGATCCGAGAGGAGAGCGTCGATACCTTCGCCGCCACCGATGATCAGACGCCGCCGGTGGAACAGCACGAGACGACCGCAGAAGTTAGACGCGCGTGCTCCGAATCGTCCTAATAGCGACAGGGTTTCTTGGTGGCGGTCCGGCCCCCGACATGCTCAAAATCTAGGAATTTAATAATAATACATTAATTTTAATATAAAAAATTTTACTTCATTTCATATTTTTAATTATTTTTAATAAAATTATAAAACTTATTTCAATCTTATATAAATTTTAATAAACAAATTTAAGATATATGTAAATTCTTATACCTCAACTTCACTTACTAATTTATGGATCGAAATCAAAATTAATAATTAAATTAATTTAGAGATAACTATATTAATGTTTAAATATCTAAATTGCATTAAACCGCGGTGAAGTCTACAATTAAGCTGGATCATTCCATCAGCTCTGTAGATCCTGCGTTACAGATTATAGAATGGGAAAATTACTTGCAAGTTTCTATAATTAAAGTTATCTTTCAAATGCATCAATGATATTAAAATGTTTCAATTAGGTCCCCATGTTTCATTGAATCAGTAAAAAGGTTCATATAGAGATCCCCATGCATTCCAATTAAAAGTTTTTCAGTCAGAAAGCAAAATGAAAAAGAAAACCTATTACATCATTCAAAAACTTCACTTTATTATTAATCATCATGAAGAACATCTGATGTAGAAAATCTTGAACAGGAACCAGAAAGAAGGCGTTCAAATTATCTTGCCATATGGCTGCATCACATATTTACATTTTTTGAAATCACAAAAAAATAAACCAACAGAAGGAAAATGAATGAACAAATGAATGAAACATGGAATCAAATGAGAAGTAACCAAAATCAGCAAAAGTCTGTGTTGTTGAAATTGCATCTGAGGCAGTCAATCCTGATGCTGATGAGTATAAGTCAAACCCTGGCAATCCACCTCAGGATTTCTCATATCCATCATCAATGATCCAAACTTAGAAGGATCATAGAAATATGAAATCGAGTCATTCAGGCCTTCCCCAACAGGCATCGTTGGTACTCCTGCTTCCTTTGTCTCCTCCACTGGCACAATATCAACTAAGAAATCGAAAACTTGATTTTTCGCAATAGCTGAAGCAATATCACTCCTCTGCAGGGTCCTTCGTTTGCTGTGCTCTGTCTGACCCCAAGATCGATGTGTGAGCTCCAGAATGAACATCTCACAGGCTCTTGAGAACAGTACAGGCGTCTCTGCCGCTATCATTTTGACATCCTCATCGGCCTTCATGATCTTCTTAATGCGAGCAAGGGGAAGGTTGTGATTCTTAAAGTCGGTGTTCGCTCGGATCTCCTGCAATTGGCTAGTCCAGAAAAAGTGGAGCTGCTGATCTGATTGCGGCAACTGCTGATGATGTATATGCTGTTGGGGAAGCTGGGACGGAGTGATGGGAAAGGGAAAGGAGGGGACTAGGCCACCAACTAACAAAGATGAACTGTTGCCAGTCATATGGTTAGTTTGGAGTGGTCCGGAAATCAATGGAAACTGGGCTGGATCCATAATAGGCTGTTGTGGCTGGGCAGCCTCATCCACATTACCCTACATTTTCATGAAACAAAGCTCCATAAAAAAATGCATATAGTTCAACAAAATTAATTGGACAAATGTGCTTCTTCTTGCTTAATCACAGGTCAAGCAAGAGACAACCCAGTCACTCAAAACACCCAAGTAATTGGAGAAGAGGAAGTAAGATGATTCACCTAGAAATAAATACCAGAAATGGATAGTTTAAAACCGTGAAAATAATATTTCAGATGAGTAACAAAAGTGCCTTAGCACATAGAATCCAATAGCTAGAAGCACAAGAGTAGATGAGGAAAGCTTGCACCATGTAATCTAATGTTGATTATGTCTGGCAACTACACTAATTTCCTATTTCAATCTCAGATTAACAATGGTTTTCTAAGATGGTACTCTAACATATTCAAGCAGGAGTGTAAATATGCATAGTAGAAGTTAAATCATGTTGCATGATTCGTTGTTTTGTATTTCAAGCACATGAATGTGTTTGTGACAAATAATGTCACTATAATGACTATGCCGAGACCTCAACTTGACTTAGTTATACTAGGAAGAGTGATCAACAAGTGCAATAAGCCTTAACTTTATTCTCATTCTTTCTTCTATCAAGTAGATAAATGGAAAGGAGCAGCAAATTAAATGGTGACTATATCCTTCAAGACTCTATTATGGATCTCAAGCCTTGGACAAACTAAGGCTCGCTACAATGATCCCTGCTTCTACAGACATTCCTCTCTTTTCAACAAACAAATTACGCTTCTAAGCCTAACTCTAACGGGCCCGTTTAATTGACCGTTTCAAGCGGTTTCAAGCAGGACAAAGTCGATTTAATAAAATTAATTAGCCAAACGATTCTGATTCATCTTATAAATCTGAATCCGTTTTAGAATCATGAAACGACTTCGAGGCCACGAAGCCGAAACCATCAAAAACGTGGTTTCAGACTCGCGATCGCTTTTTTTTTCCAGATTTTTAGAAAAACATATCTGAGGATAAATTTGATATTTCTCTCATGGCTAAAATTAAGAGATAATTAAATCCGATAAATTTAAAATTTAAAAAATAATAACAAATCATCTTTTGACTCATAACCACATCCCTTAAATATCTCAAATTTTGATATATATCCTGGTGAGAATTTTAAATTAATAATATTTAAATAAACTATGAAATTTTGAATAAATATTTTTTATTTACTTTTATTATAAATTTTATGTATTTTTATTATTTTTAAGATTTTATTGTGAGATGAAGTGGTTTCTAAATTAATATTCATCCAAATAAAAATAAATTAAAGTAGATTCAAAACTAGTTTCAAACTACTTTTCATCCAAACAGAATTTATATCTGAAGCCGTTATAAATTTTGAATCTAATTCTATTTATTTTGAATTTGAATCCACTATCAAACAGACCCTACAAGTTTGACCATGCCCTAAACAAGAGGCTTAAGAAAAGCCAAGACTTAATCAAGGTTAACACCAAAAAAGATAAAGGTACAAACAAATTTGCATACACTTCATTGACAATAATACACCACCAAGTGCCAACTATAATAAAAAAAAGCGAGTTCGTTTGAAGAATCACTTAGAAGTCACAGTCCAATGCTTATAATTCAAAAAGAACGTAAAAAAATCTATTATGACATGTTTTAGTCCTCTCAAATTTTGTTCTCCGTAAGCCAAATTAAAAAGCATAAACATCTCAAGACGTTTTGTTCTTTAAGTGGGGCATAAATTACAGGCAGAACTAGAACAAGCAGTCTGGCATAAAGAAAATTAAACGAAAATACACCAGGATTTGTTAGATGCTTAAAACATCACTAATAGTATCTCTGCGCAAATATCCTATTAACATTTTTACCAGATCTCATTGTCTCAAAGCACAGTGCAAACCAGCAGCAATTGATTCCGCTAGAACACAACCACAAATGACCGAATCGAAGGAAAAGATTATAATCAAGGAAAACGCGAGAAGAACGCAGGAAAAAAAGAAGGAAAGTCGGAGGAAAACTCATCCTTGCCTGTCCCTGTTCTCCGATCTCCATGATGAGCCTGTTCCCTCTATGCGGCGCCGGATGTTCCACCTGATCTGGAATGGAAGCCGGGAGGAAAGATGGATATAAATCAGAGTTTCTTGATTTTTAAATATTTAGATATAACATAATATCTTAAAAATATGTGAGAAAAAGTTGCGTACGTGATACGAAGAAATTAATATAATTGAAATATTTAAAAAATAATAATGTTAGACTTAATTAAATTAAAGAATGAAATATTTTAAAAGAATTTGAAATCAAGTTCGGCTCAATCTCGACAACTTCAAATTTGAATTGAAATAATATTACTCAAACTCTACTTATTTATTTATATATGTAAATTTAAAGGAATTTTTACATACAGAATATGAAATTTACACGAAATTACGCATTTCACCATCAATTCATAAATATTACTGTTATCACATCATATTCATTTAAATTTTACGCATTTCACGTATTTCATATACTTTATAATATTACATGTAAATTAAAATACATAAATTTATTAATATTTAAATTCTAATATATTTTTTATTTTTTATTGTAAACACATCAATTTTTTTAGTTCAATTAAAAATTATAGTGAATTGGATTTAAATTCAGCACCCTAATTGAAAATTTTAAATAGAATAAATAAATTAAAATACATACATTCATAAATATTTAAATTATTATTTATATAAATTAATTTATTTATAGTATTTAATTAATATATTAAAAATATATTTAAGATAAAGGCCAATTTAGAAATGTGAAGTTCACCGTCAAATAAAAACTAATTAATTAAATGAATTAATTAAATTATTATAAAAACTAATTAATTAATTGTTGTATCACAAATTTTTAGAATTTTTTGAAATTTTGATTATGCAAATTACACTAATTATTTAGATTTACTTTCAAAAAAAAATACACTACAATGCATACGATTTTGTGGGACTGAAATGAACATGAAATTAACAAAAATACATGAATGAAAAAAAAAAAAACAAAAAAAAACAAAAATACATGAATGATGATTGTGCAACATGCAAGATGAGTCATTGAGTCGAGTTTGGGCTAACAGGTGTTACTCGGAGTTGAAACTGCTGATTTAATTAAACTCTAATTCGAAACAAAATTATTCAAATTATTTAAAAATTTATCGAAATAAAATAAATTTTACAACTCGAGTAGAAATTAGGTTATTAATTTCCTTCTAAGATTAAAGATCAATCAAAGTTGTATTCATTTTTGCCTTCTAAATTGAGATCGACTCAATCCAAGCGTAAACAATTCTTCCTTTTTTTCTTTGGCTTGAATCGATTTTAGCACGAAAGAAGTTCACATCAATAACCAACACGCCAAACCTAGGTCGGATCTAAATCTTGGAATAGATCTTGTTCAATTCGAAAGCTCTTAATTTACTGATGAATCGTTGTCGGATCGACTCAAGATTCGATCGTGCTTGAGTCGCTAACATCCATCGCAGAAATCTTTAATTTCGAATTGGGATAGCATAAAAGTCGTTCGACATCATTGAAATGTGAAATACTTTGAGCATTCATGAACAACATTAAATTATATGATATTTATCACAAATTAATGAAATTTTAAAATAAATTTGTAATTAATGTATTATACTAACCTCAACAGAGTGGACAACTGAGAGAATCATGAGATGGCTCTCGGTGAGTACCGCTGACGGCGAAGGCAAACAACAGAGAGTTATACGATGAGAGCAGTAAAACTATTACTCCTTTCAGTTTTCACGCATGATAATCAACAAAAATTTATATTTTTAATTATTAATTAAGAAGCTCGGGTTAATCTTAAGTATTATAAGGATAAATTACATCTGAACCCCTACAAATTTGCTTTTTTATTTTACTAGATTTTTTTTGGTGGCGACTTCTTGATTTTTCTCTTGCGCTTTATAAAATATTAATTACATGAATAAAATTATTTTCAGTTTAATTATATATGTAACAGGAAAGTATGTATAATGATTTTGCTATCTTTATATTATGGGCTGTTACCGATCAGATTTCGAGCCAAGCCAATACCGGCTTGAAATTGGATTGATCACATTTCGATCGACTCGAAATCGACTCGAGATAGATTCGGTTCGACTACAAGCCGGCTCGAGTCGATTCCAATCGACTTCGAGCCGGCTAGAAAATGAATCAAATCTCAATTTGACTTTTTATGCATTCAAGTAAAAATTAACTTATTTTAAAGACATTAGTCAAATATATTTATTTATATTATTTGACACTTTAAAATATTATAAATATATTTAGGTCAAATTTATGCCAATTTAAAATTAAGCTAGATTTAGGTCATATTTGGCGCGAAGATCAAAATCAAGATCAAAATAGTACTAATTTAAAAAATAATATTAAATATTTTTTAATCAATTTTCACGAATTCTAATGTAAAAAATATTATTTTATTTCTCATACTTAATATTTATCAAAATAATTGATTATTTTGGTTTAGGATTTGAAATAAAATTGATATTTTTATTAAAAATTATTAAATATATGAAATAAAATAATATTTTTATATTAAAATTTATATAAAATAATTAAAAAATTTATTTATTATTATTTTTTTTTTAAGTGAGCGACGACGCCAATGTAGAATGACCGGAAGTAATTATCCCATTAAATTCATCCATGACCGAAATCCCTAACCGGCTCTCCCCTTCCCCAATCGCGTGCTCACCCGACCGCTCGCCCATCTATGTTCGCACGCCTGAAGCTCGGCCACGACGGCTCGCCTCGCCTGCACGATCGCCGCACGACCTCGCCTCGAGAGTCCTTGGCGGCGCAGGGCACCGAGAACCGGCGCAGAGGCTTCTACACATCGCCTTCCTTTCTATAAATTTTTCCAAATGGGCCTCGGGAGGCTGCCGATGATTGATGAGTGAGATTTTTGCACGCATAGCTGAGAAGAGAAGAGTTTCTTCTCCGCTCGAGTTGATCTACACAGTGAGTGTCTGATTGGATCTGAGCTGGAGCACTGGGCCGCGGGTTCGCCTTGTAGTCGCGGAGGGGTTGCAATGACTATCCATTCAGGTTTGAGGCTTTTTGAATCTCTCGAGCCTTCGTATTTTCTCGTTGTTTGCTGAATGCTTCCACTGTTCTCTTGCTTAAACGTGGATTTTCAGTTTGGTAATTTTGTTATTTGGGAAACCTTATCTCTAATTTAATTTCCACCACAATTGAAAAGCTTTGGATTTGAAATGAATATCTGTTGGTTTTTTAATTCTACTTCAGATTACTTCGTTGGAATTCAAATGAATAGTTGTGAAAACTAATTAATTAATTTGTGTATCACAAATTTTTAGAATTTTTTGAAATTTTGATTATGCAAATCTCGCTAATTATTTAGATTTTATTACTAAACAAAATATACTTCAAGGATTACTGGGCATAATTAGACTTTTTTAAGCAAAATTAATAAAAAATACATTAATGATTGTGCAACATACGCGATGGGTTGTTGAGTCGAGTTTGGGCGAACAAGTGTTTCTTGGAGTTGAAATTCCTGATTTAATTAAACTCGAATTTGAAGCAAAATTATTCAAATCATTTAAAAATTTATAAAAATCAAATAAATTTTATGACTCAATGGAGAAAAAACTCAACTCGAGTAAAAATTAGGTTATTAATTTCCTTCAAAGATTAAAGATCGATCAAATTCAATTTTGCCTTTTAAATTAAGATCGACTTAATCCAAGTACAAACAATTCATTTTTATGACTTGAATTGATTTTAGCATGAAACAAGTTTAAATCAATAATCAACGGGCCAAACCTAGGTTGGATCAAGAATTGACTCTCATCATCTAAAACTTATCAGTTAATAGATTCAAAAGCGTAAGACCAATGCCTCCGATGAATGCCATGTATTTGAAAAAAGCATTATACATATAATAAATCTTTGAAATAAAACCATAATGGTGTGAATTATATCAGAATGTTATATAGGTGCCTTCAAAACTCATTTTTGGCTTAGAAAACAAAGGGAGAAAAGGCCATAGGGAGTCACCTATTCTTGTACAAATGCTTAAAATATTGTTGAGTTATCGAATCCTTTCCTTTTAAAAGCTGATGAAACATCAATAATAAATAATTTTTTTTAATCATTCTACACAAATTCTAATATAAAAAACACTATTTTATTTCACATATTCAATAATTTTCAATAAAAATATCAACTTTATTTTCAATAAAACTACTCAATTTGATTTAAAGGTTAAAAAAGCACAATCATTTATTTAATGGGTGACGACGTGGCTACATGGAGATGACATGAGTAGATGACGAGAGGGCAGCAGAACAAATCATTTTTTGTGTTTTGCTACTTATAAGTCATTTTTTAATTGGTGGTATCTGAATTATTATTTATTTTACAGTTAACCGAACCTCCTAATTACATGTTACATACAATAGTAGTACAAGTGTATTGCAAAGTAAAATACGATTTAGAGTAAATTATCAGGGTACCCCTAAAAATAGTTTATCTTTAATCAGTTTTGGCTTGATTACAAAATTAGATATATAATAATAATGATAATAATAAATTAGAGTTATATTTAGTGATTCGAATTTGATTAGGTAAATTTTCCTTATTGTATATTTAGGACATGTTTGGCAACTACTCAAAAATGGGCAAAATTTTTTTTAATAATATTTAAATTTATTTTAAATTTTAATAATTTTATTTTACATCCAACACAAATTCACATCCAACACAAATTCTAACCTTAAAATCAACTTTATTTCACATCCTACACACCTCCCAATATTAAAATAAATTTCTTTCCCGTCAACTCTATAAAATAAAATATGTTCTCTTCTTTACCCAAATTTATCCTCCAACCAAACAAGCTTTTAGTGATTCGAATTTGATTTGGTGAATTTTTCTTATTTTATTAGTGCTTTAATTTTATAATTGTCCGTTAAAATTGAAACAATCAAAATTTCATTTTAGTTTCTTTTCTTGTTGAAGTATATAGCAATTTTTAGTGTGGTAAATGCCTTTCAGTTGCGAGACTACAACAGTTGATTGATTCTGGGTATTGTCTTACAATTCTACATGGTTTAGGGTTTGTTCTCTTATTTGTTGGGGTTCTTGTATTAGAAAGTTGAATTCTTTTTATTTTTTTTAATCTAATGTGTTATCAGTTTCCAAGCATCTTAGGTAGTGGACTTGTGAAGTAATAGCTACTCTTTTTATTTGTTTACCATTAGTCTTCTAATAAATGTATAAAAGGTTACTATAAAAGTACCTGCGAGCGGTTTCTAAGTTTAGCCATATATTTTCATAACTTGCCTGAGGAAAAACATCAGTTGTTATCTCAGTCCAGCTATTTGAAATAGTAATTTGTAATTGAAGTAGTTGAAGTTTCTTCTAATTTAGCTCCGTTTTATAATTTTCTTTTTGAATATTTACTTCATGACGGATTGCATGGTGATGGATCCAGTATTTTTCACAAGAACCTAATTTATTTTTTTTACTATTTTTTTAGTTTTTAGATTGTTGAACATGTGCATCTTGTTTTTCTTCTTGTTTGTTTATTCATCGTCTACATGCATTGTGGCCAGAGTTGGAGAAACTCAAGAAAGAAGCAAACAATATGACTTCTGTAAGTTTTTAGATAAGATGCTTATTTTATATTTTCATTGGTTATATTTTTACTTGTAAGACAAGAGCTTTGTGTTTTGGTTTGTATTGCGAAATATTATTATGTTGAATGATAATCGGTGATTAGCTGCTATCTTTGCAAAAGAGAGAATCACAAACGAATAAAGGCATTATTCAAAATATGTACTTCTTACATTCTATTGATATTTGCATGCCTGTTATGCTTTACAGTTTTATTTTTTATTCAAAAAAAATAATTTTACTCTAGTGTTTTTCTTTCACTGATTTGTATTTATTTAATGATTGCAAAAATCTTTCAACATTATATTAATTTCGTTAAGAAAAATTAAGATTACCTTGATTAATGATACAATAACAAAAATTAATGTTAAACAGTTTCAAATTTTAATTTCACACAAGGAGGTCTACTCAATTGAAATAGTGATAGTTTGATATAAAGATAGACAAAATTTTATATTAAAGTCTATATATAATATTACAATAAAAAAAAGAGTCTATGTATAATAGAAAACAAAATAATGTTTTATTATCTAAAATCATGTTGGATGTTTAAACCTTTTTGTGTAAGTATTGTGCTCTCTTTATTCATATTTCTTATCATATAGAACAAATTATATGGATTTTGATTTTTGAGTTTTAACTCTATTGAGTTTGATATAAATATTAACCGATAAGTTATATTTTAATTAATATAACGTTTCTATTACAGTTTTATACATAATATATAGATACACATGCACACAGGTATGTATGTGTGTATGTATGTTTAGAGTTTAAGATTTTTTTATTTACCTTAGGAAGGCATCTTATTTATCCGGCTCTTATCCCATAAAATGACAGTAAGATAAAAAAGTCTTTACTTGATTAAAAAAATGGCTCATCTAAAAGATAGGCCCAAAATAAAATAGAAAGCCGTAAGATAAGCTTGAAGATAAATAGAAAATAAAAAGCCCATGAAACTATTATGGACTAATAAAAGATCTCTATATTGAAAGAGAAAAGAGAAAAGCCTTGTAAAACCCAAATGATAAAATCCGTAATTGACTTTTCTCTTCTCTCAATGGCTTTGATTTGACCAATTATAGTAGTACCCGCAACATTCAAATAATTGAAGATAAAGGCCATATTTTTATTAATAAAAACAAATGAATAAATTTAAAATAGTATCATAAACATATTTTTAAAGACTATCGATTGCAAGTTATAGAGATAAGAGTTTAGACATGCCATTGTTATTTTGGTCTGAATTATTAAAGGCTAACTTAAAAATGTTTCAAACAACTTTTAAGTGTGTGTGAATAGAAGCTTCATGGCTTGAGTTTTCTCTTCTTTCAATGGCTTTGACTTGATCAATTATAATAGTACCTGCATCCAAGGTTTTGAAAATCGGACCGACTTCAGAACCAGTAGACTGAAAGGTTCAAGGTTCAATGGTCGAACCAGGTCGAACCGGGGTCGAACTGGGGTCGAACTGGGATGAAGTAAAAATTAAAAAAATTAATAAAATATAATATAAACATAGTTAAGATATATATTATTCACACATCAACACAATAATTAGACATAAAATGATTATTTAATAATTGAATTTAACAAATAATATCTTATGTCAATAACCCAAAAAATAATTTCAACTAAATCGAAATAACAATAACCCAACATTTCAACTAAATCGAAATAACAATAACCCAACAAAATATTCGCAAGTCACCAATTAAATATAATATTTAGTACATCGTTAAAAGATCTGAACAAATAATATGCTTTGTCAATATTAAAATATTAAATTATTTTATCATTTCATATCACTAAAATACTAAAATACTAAATTATTCTGAGAGGATGAGGGCTGGAGAGGAGAGTGCGAGGCAAGGGGAATCGCGAGTTAGTGACTGTCGCGCGAGTAGAGGCCGCAGAACGAAGGCTGAGTTAGCAACCTAGGGTTTAGGAAAGTTTTTTTTTTTAATTTTAAACTCAATCGGTCCAATCATACCGGTTCACCGGTTGAACCGCAGTTTAGACCGGTTCTGGCCAGTTTTAAGCGGATCCGGTTATAAAATTAAACCGGACCGATTGGCTGACAGGTTCATGGTTCGACCGGTTGAACCGGCGGTCCGGTCCGATTTTTAAAACCTTGCCTGCATCATTCAAAACATTTAACATAAAGGCCACATTTTTATTCATGAAAACAAATAAAGAAATTCTAAATAGTATCATAACAATGTTTTTAGAAACTATATATTGTAAGTTATAAAGATAAGGGTTTACACATGTCATTGTTATTTTGGTCTTAATTGCTGAAAGCTAAGTTGAAAAATGCTGCAAATAACTCTAAGTGTGTGAAGAGAAGTTTTACGGCTTGAGTTTTCTCTTCTCTCGATGGCTTTGACTTGAGCAATTATAATAGTACTTACGATATTCAAAATATTTAACATAAAGGCCACCTTTTTAGTAATGACAACAAATGAAGAAATTTAAAATGTTGTCATAAACATATTTTTAAAAACTATATATATTATAAGTTATAGAGGTAAATGTTTAGACAGGCTATTGTTATTTTTGTCCGAATTACTGAAAGTTAACAAAAAAAATGCTTCAAACAACTCTTAAGAGTGTGTGAAGAGAAGCTTCATGACTAGCAAAAAGATTCATCTAAAGAGTCAACGATCATATGTCATAATCAAAAAGGTATCAACAAATATATTCTTCAACTTTGTCAGATAGATAACAAAAGGCAGCTTTCTTTTGTTACGGGGAAAAGGATAACTTCCAAATTGAAGTTCTAACAAATTCCACACCTTTTATTTTCTTTTTTTTTTTGGGGGGGAAGGATAACTTTCAAATTGAAGTTCCAACAAATTCCCTTTATAACAAAAATGAAAAAACACTCTAGAGTTATCTTGAATGAAAAAGTAAAGAATATGAATAGCAAATCATTCTTGATTATGACATAAATACAATGTCTAACTAGTAGATGAAAACTATAGCCAAAAAGGTCTCTAAAGTGATGAAATAAAATGGAGTTATCGAAGCAAAGAGATGATTAACTTTCGTAATCAAGAACTAATAACAAAGGGCATGCTAACTTCTTATCTATAAAAGCTTACAAATTGAAAAACTACTTCTATATTTACAATCAATCAATTCAAAAAAGTAGACAAAACAA
Organism: Apostasia shenzhenica; assembly: GCA_002786265.1. Lineage (NCBI taxonomy): Eukaryota > Viridiplantae > Streptophyta > Magnoliopsida > Asparagales > Orchidaceae > Apostasia > Apostasia shenzhenica. The sequence goes on from KZ454830.1 coordinate 1,339,877, forward strand.
TCAAAAGAAAAAAGAAAGAAACAAACCTGATATAGGCCGAGATCTTTACTATGTGGTAGAGTCCTAAAATCAGAGAAAAATTAAAATAAAAAAATCATTAGATTTTGTAAGATATGTGAATAAAAGGTATGATTTCAAATGAAGATATGTCTTACCATCAATTAAGATAAGAGTTTAAATCATCAATAGAAATCGGGAGTGATTCTCCAGCAAGATGCTCAAAACCTGTGACAGATGGAGTTGATGGGAGTTTATCCATCAACTCAAAGAAAGTTGATGGGGATGGATCAAGAGGTGATGGCAGCGGTAGTTGGAGCTCATCAAATGGCTCAAAAGTCATGTCTTGGACATTTGTGCTTACTGGTGTAGTTCTTTTCTCCTGATATTGTAGAAAATAATCTACAGAGCAAAAGAAAACCAAATCATATTAGGATTTGTATTTAGAGAATCAATGATCTAAGGGATAAGTGATAAGATCTGATAGTTGTACTCACCAGAGCCATCCGAACCTATGACGTTGTTTGATTTTGTTTCTGCTGGTTGAATTTTTGAGTGCACAGCCAACTTAGGTTCATGATCGTCTCCACTTTGCCAGGAGATTAACAAAGAGTTTAACATCTGCTCATTGTATATCTCCTGCTCGAAAGAGTCAGCAAATGATGGGTCTGAACGAAGCTGATCTAGAATCTCTTGGAATGATGATGATGTTGACTCATTTGGTGGCATCATCGTTGGAGGTTCTTCGAGCCCCTTCCAATTTTGAAATTGATAATGTGAAGGGATGTCAGAGGATAATGAAAACATGAAATGCAAAATATTGTATGATACTTCTGTTTCATCAGGAATCGCTGAAACCGGTAATGTAGAAGCTGTGATCTCGTCTATAGAAAAAGTAGGGTTGAGTTGGCTCAATGCAACAGGTGGCATCTCCCCCTACATTGGAGTTGCTCAAAGTAGGGTTGAGTTGTATCGATGGCTCCTTGCTGAAAGGCCAGTTTGCCGCTCTATCCTTTGGAAATTCAATCTCAATTGCTGAACCAAACGGAGTTGTCTCCTTTTAAATCAGTGGCGATCAATACGATCCGAGCTTCACTTGAGATGCCACACGCTCATCCACCACCATCTTGGGACCCGCACGGCCAAGATGACTTGTCAATCTTCTTTGACACATTCGATGAGTTCTTTTCTCCAAAATCAATACTAGTCGATTCTAATGATTTTGTGCAGGGAGCCATCAATACATACAACACAGACTTGAGCTCCACAAATCATGGTGAGCAGTTATTTATATTTCTTGAAATTACTGTCAATATATATTTTGTGATACTTGTTCCTAATGTTTTACTTCCTGTAGCAACTCCAATGTAGGGGGAGATGCCACCTGTTGCATTGAGCCAACTCAACCCTACTTTTTCTATAGACGAGATCACAGCTTCTACATTACCGGTTTCAGCGATTCCTGATGAAACAGAAGTATCATACAATATTTTGCATTTCATGTTTTCATTATCCTCTGACATCCCTTCACATTATCAATTTCAAAATTGGAAGGGGCTCGAAGAACCTCCAACGATGATGCCACCAAATGAGTCAACATCATCATCATTCCAAGAGATTCTAGATCAGCTTCGTTCAGACCCATCATTTGCTGAGTCTTTCGAGCAGGAGATATACAATGAGCAGATGTTAAACTCTTTGTTAATCTCCTGGCAAAGTGGAGACGATCATGAACCTAAGTTGGTTGTGCACTCAAAAATTCAACCAGCAGAAACAAAATCAAACAACGTCATAGGTTCGGATGGCTCTGGTGAGTACAACTATCAGATCTTATCACTTATCCCTTAGATCATCGATTCTCTAAATACAAATCCTAATATGATTTGGTTTTCTTTTGCTCTGTAGATTATTTTCTACAATATCAGGAGAAAAGAACTACACCAGTAAGCACAAATGTCCAAGACATGACTTTTGAGCCATTTGATGAGCTCCAACTACCGCTGCCATCACCTCTTGATCCATCCCCATCAACTTTCTTTGAGTTGATGGATAAACTCCCATCAACTCCATCTGTCACGGGTTTTGAGCATCTTGCTGGAGAATCACTCCCGATTTCTATTGATGATTTAAACTCTTATCTTAATTGATGGTAAGACATATCTTCATTTGAAATCATACCTTTTATTCACATATCTTACAAAATCTAATGCTTTTTTTATTTTAATTTTTCTCTGATTTTAGGACTCTACCACATAGTAAAGATCTCGGCCTATATCAGGTTGTTTCTTTCTTTTTCTTTTGGTTGTTTTGTCTACTTTTTTGAATTGATTGATTGTAAATATACAAGTAGTTTTTCAATTTGTAAGCTTTTATAGATAAGAAGTTAGCATGTCCTTTGTTATTAGTTCTTGATTACGAAAGTTAATCATCTCTTTGCTTCGATAACTCCATTTTATTTCATCACTTTAGAGACCTTTTTGGCTATAGTTTTTATCTACTAGTTAGACATTGTCTTTATGTCATAATCAAGAATGATTTGCTATTCATATTCTTTACTTTTTCATTCAAGATAACTCTAGAGTGTTTTTTCATTTTTGTTACAAAGGGAATTTGTTGGAACTTCAATTTGAAAGTTATCCTGCCCCCCCCAAAAAAAAGAAAAAAAAAAGGTGTGGAATTTGTTGGAACTTTAATTTTAAAGTTATTTTTTTCCCCCCCCCCCAACAAAAAGGAAAAAATACAAAAAGGAAAAAAATGCGGGTGGAATTTGTTGGAACTTTAATTTGAAAGTTATCCTTTTCCCTCCTAAAAGAAGAAAAAAATGGGTGTGGAATTTGTTGGAACTTCGTTGGAAGTTATCCTTTTCCCCGTAACAAAATAAAGCAACCTTTTGTTATCTTTCTGACTATATTGAAGAATATGTTTGTTGATACCTTTTTGATTTTGACATATGATTCTTGACACTTTAGATGAATCTATTTGCTAGCCATGAAGCTTTTCTTCACACACTCTTAAGAGTTGTTTGAAGCATTTTTTTAGTTAACTTTCAGTAATTCGAACAAAAATAACAATAATTTGTCTAAACTCTTATCTCTATAACTTACAATATATAGTTTCTAAAAATATATTTATAAAACAATTTTAAATTTCTTCATTTGTTGTCATTACTAAAAAGGTGGCATTGATGTTAAATATTTTTTGAATGTTGTAGGTACAACTATAATTGCTCAAGTCAAAGTCATCAAGAGGAGAAAACTCAAGCCATGATGCTTCTCTTCACACACTTAGAGTTGTTTGAAGCATTTTTTAACTAAACCTTCAGCAATTCAGACCAAAATAACAATGACATATCTAAACCCTTATCTTTATAACTTACAATATATAGTTTCTAAAAACATGTTTATGATACTATTTAGAATTTCTTTATTTATTTTCATGAATAAAAATGTGGCATTTATGTTAAATGTTTTGAATGTTGCAGGTACTACTATAATTGATCAAGTCAAAGCCATTGAAAGAAGAGAAAACTCAGGCCAAGAAGCTTCTCTTCACACACAATTAAGAGTTGTTTGAAGCATTTTTTAAGTTAGCCTTCAATAATTTAGACCAAAATAACAATGACATGTCTAAACTCTTATCTCTATAATTTGCAATCGATAGTGTTTAAAAATTTGTTTATGATACTATTTTGAATTTATTCATTTTTTTTATTAACAAAACTATGGCCTTTATGTTAAATTTTTTGAATGTTTTAGGTACTACTGTAATTGGTCACGTCAAAAGCTAGCTCAATTATGGATTTTATCATTTGGGTTTTACAAGGCTTTTCTCTTTTCTCTTTTAAAGTAGAGATCTTGATTAGTCCATAAGAGATTTATGGGCTTTTTATTTTCTATTGACTTTCAAGCTTATCTTATTCTATTTTATTTTGGGCCAATCTTGAGTTAATATTTTAATCAAGTAAAGATTTTTTATCTTTAACAAGAGCCTGATAAATAAAATGCCTTAAAAAATAAAAAAAATCTTAAACTTTAAACATTAAACATACAAGCACACATACAGACCTGTGTGATGTATAAAATTGTAATAGAAAAATTATATTAATTAAAATAAGTTAACAGTTAATATTTATATCAAACTCATGTTCAAATTATTAATATTTTGCATCGTTTTATCTTTTGAGTCATTTATGTATCGAATAATATTTTTTTTTGTATTTAAAATTTCCTTATAATTGATTGCACATTTTTTCTCTGCATTGCTTTCGGTCTGCTGACTTGTTGAGCAGAGGTTCATGTAATTATGCTCTACGTGATTCGTGAAAAATTAATGCTAAGTAATGAGTTTGTTAGGCAAATTAAGAGAATTGAATTAAGATTGGCGCGATCAAGAGAGATTTGAAAGTTTATCGGCGAGGATTAGGGATTTTATTTTTCCGACACCATGGTGGTGGACCGGTGGTTCAGGATTTAAAATATTTTCCCAGCTTGATTAAATCGAATCAGACCGGTTTGGTTCAAACGTGGACTTGTGGTATGTATTTTTCTAAATATTAGTGTTTTTAAATATGTTTCATAATTATTTTTATGAATGCATCACACTTATCACCTAGGCCATGTGTGATACGAACAAATTAATATAATTGAAATATTTAAGAAAAATAATGTTTGATTTGGCATGAAATATTTCAAAATTCATTGAAATCAAGTTTGACTCAATCTCGACAACTTAGAGTTTGAGTTGAAATAAAATAAAATACTTATTGATGTAAATCTGAAATTTTTTTGTTTAAATAGATTTATAATAAATATGATATTTTTTAATTTAAGGTAGTTATAAATTTTAAAAATTAAATAAATTTATAATAATGTTTCATTTTTGGTAATAATAATTAATTTCCTTAAAGATTAAAGATCCATTAAAGTTGTAATATATGTAACTGTATAATGATTTTGCTCTTAGAGTAATATATAGTTGAATTTTCCTATTTAATAATATTTTTTCACATAATATGAGATTTTTATCGTACCAAATATGATCACGCTGTCCTAAAGAAAATAAATTAATTTGGTGCAGAAAGAAATAAATTAATTTGGTTCGAGCTCTTTTTTTTAAAAGAAAAAATATTTTTATTTTTTAAGTTTTTTTGTGATAAAAATTTATTTTAATATTAAAAAATATATAAAATGTGAAATATTTTAAATTCTAATATTCATATTTACATTAAATGTGAAATAAAGTTAATTTTTTTAAAAGTGAGTGAAATTGGTGTCAGATTTACCGACGACGCGAATTATTTTTAAGTTGGCTTGATTGACTCTAATTAAACTCGAGTTAATTTTGAGTCGATTGAAATGTGTTGGATCCGATTTGGAGCCGGTATCGGCTCAAAATAGGATCGGTAACCGACTACTCGCCCACTCACGCCTGAAGCTCGGCCGCGACGCCTCGCCTCGCCTGCGCGATCGCTGCACGACCTCGCCCCGAGGAGAAATTTTTGCGTACGGGTTGCGCGCCACCTCATCCATCCGCACGCCAGTAACAGGACGCCGCGTGGCGCGCGACCCGGCTCCACGCAGACGGGGCGAAACGGAGAGAACGGCTACACGCAGACGTTATGGAACGGCGTATATACTTTTTATATCTTTAATTAACGCCTTTTTCCGCCTTAATCGCCGTATATATGACCCCAAATACGTAAGCATTAAAAAAAAGCTACGTATGAGCTACATATTAGACCCCAAATGTGTTACGTATGTGATACATATGACCCCAAATACTACGTCAGCATGAAAAAAAAGCTACTTATGAGCTACATAAGACCCCAATTGTGCTACTTATGAGCTACATAAGACCCCAAATGTGCTACTTATGAGCTACATAAGACTCCAAATGTGCTACGTATGTGATACATATGACCCCAAAGCTCTGAAATGGAAAAAAGCGACGTATGTGCTACATATGACCCCAAATGTGCTTCTTATGTGATACATATGACCCCAAATACTACATCAGCATGAAAAAAAGCTACGTATGAGCTACATATGACCCCAAATGTATTACGTATGTGATACATATGACCCCAAAGCTCTGAAATGGAAAAAAAAGCTACGTATGTGCTACATATAACCCAAATGTGCTACTTATGTGATACATATGACCCCAAAGCTCTGAAATGAAAAAAAAAAGCTCTACTTATGTGATACATATGATCCCAAATACTACATCAGCATAGAAAAAAAATACGTATGAGCAATATATGACCCCAAATGTGCTACGTATGTAATACATATGACCCCAAATACTACGTCAGCATGGAAAAAAAGCTACGTATGGACTACATATGACCTCAAATGTGCTACATACCTGCTGTCGTTGGGCGACAGCGTTTGGACGGCGGCGGTGCTCTGGTAGCAAAGCGAGGCAAGAGCGACCGATCTTGCCTCATTGGCAACGATTGCGGTGCGCTATGTAGGCCGTTTCACCATTTCGCCGTTCCATAACGTTCTCTCCGTTCGCCCCGTCTGCGTGGAGCCGGGTCGCGCGCCACGCGGCGTCCTGTTACTGGCGTGCGAATGGATGAGGTGGCGCGCAACCCGTACGCAAAAATTTCTCCGCCCCGAGAGCCCTTGGCGGCGCAGGGCACCGAGAATCAGCGCAGAGGCTTCTACACATCGCCTGCCTTTCTATAAATTTTTCCAAATGGGCCTCGGGAGGCTGCCGATGATTGATGAGTGAGATTTTTGCACGCATAGCTGTCTTCCCCGCTCGAGTTGATCTACACAGTGAGTGTCTGACTGGATCTGAGCTGGAGCACTGGGCCGCGGGTTCGCCTTGTAGTCGCAGAAGGGTTGCAATGACTATCCATTCAGGTTTGAGGCTTTTTGAATCTATCGAGCCTTCGTATTTTCTCGTTGTTTGCTGAATGCTTCCACTGTTCTGTTGCTTAATTTCCACCACAATTGAAAAGCTTTGGATTTGAAATGAATATCTGTTGGTTTTTTAATTATTTCAGATTACTTCGTTGGAATTCAAATGAATATCAAATTTATAATAATAAATAATAGTCACAATATTATGACTTGAAACGATTTTAGCATGAAACAAATTTAAATCAATAACCAACATGCCAAACCGAGGTTGGATCAGGAACTGACTCTCATCATTAATAGATTCAAAAGCGTATGACCAATGCCATATAATAGATCTTTGAAATAAAACCATAATGGTGTGAATTATATCAGAATGTTATATAGGTGCCTTCAAAACCCATTTTTGGCTTAGAAAATAAGGGAAAAAAAGGTTGAGTTATCAAATCCTTTCCTTTTAAATGCTTATGAAACACCACCAATCCATTAAGGCGAAAAAGAAAGATCAAATTAAGGGCTTGTTTGGCGCGAGAACCAAAATGGTACTAGTTTAAAATGCAACAATAATAATAATAAATAATTTTTTTTAATCATTTTACATAAATTCTAATATAAAAAAATACTATTTTATTCTACATACTCAATAATTTTCAATAAAAATATCAACTTTATTTTCAATAAAAATACTCAATTTGTAAAAAGCACAATCATTTATTTAATGGGTGACGACGTGGCTACATGGAGATGACATGAGTAGATGACGAGAGGGCAGCAGAACAAATCATTTTTTGTGTTTTGCTACTTATAAGTCATTTTTTAATTGGTGGTATCTGAATTATTATTTATTTTACAGTTAACCGAACCTCCTAATTACATGTTACATACAATAATAGTACAAGTGTATTGCAAAGTAAAATACGATTTAGAGTAAATTATCAGGGTACCCCTAAAAATAGTTTTTCTTTAATCAGTTTTGGCCTGATTACAAAATTGGATATATAATAATAATGATAATAAGAAATTAGAGCTATATTTAGTGATTCGAATTTGATTAGTTGAATTTTCTTATTGTATATTTAAGACATGTTTGGCAATTACTTAAAAATGGCAAAATATTTTTTTAATAATATTTAAAATTTATTATAAATTTTAATAACTTTATTTCACATCCAACACAAATTCCAACCTTAAAAATTAACTTTATTTCACATTCAACACAAATTTCAATCTTAAAATCAACTTTATTTCACATTCTACACACCTCCCAATATTAAAATAAATTTCTTTTTCGTCAACTCTATAAAATGAAATATTTTCTCTTTCCTTACCAAAATTTATCTTCCAACCAAATAAGCTCTTAGTGATTCGAATTTGATTAGGTAAATTTTCCTTATTGTATTAGTGCTTTGATTTTATAATTGTCCGTTAAAATTGAAACAATCAAAAATTGATTTTAGTTTCTTTTCCTGCTGAAGTATATAGCAGTTTTTAGTGTGGTAAATGCCTTTCAGTTGCGAGACTACAACAATTGATTGATTCTGTGTATTGTCTTACAAATCTAAATGGTTTAGGGTTTGTTCTCTTATTTGTTGGGGTTCTCGTATTAGAAAATTGAATTCTTTTTATTTTATTAATCTAATGTGTTATCTATTTTCATGTAATTCATGCATCTTAGGCAGTGGACTTTGAAGTAATAGCTACTCTTTTTATTTGTTTACCATTAGTCTTCTAATAAATGAATAGAAGGTTACTATAAAAGTACATGCGAGCGGTTTCTAAGTTTAGTTGTATATTTTCATAACTTGCCTGAGGAATAACATCAATTGTTATCCCAGTCCAGCTATTTGAAATATTAATTTGTAATTGAAGTAGTTGAAGTTTCTTCTAATTTGGCTCCATTTATAATTTTCTTTTTGAATGTTTACTTCATGATGGATTGCATGGTGATGAATCTAGTATTTTTCGCAAGAACCTAATTTAATTTTGTTACTATTTTTTTAGTTTTTAGATTGTTGAACATTTGCATCTTGTTTTTCTTCTTATTTGTTTTATTCATCGTCTGCATGCATTGTGGCCAGAGCTGGAGAAACTCAAGAAAGAAGCAAACAATATGACTTCTGTAAGTTTTTAGATAAGATGCTTATTTTATATTTTCATTGATTATATTTTTACTTGTAAGACAAGAGCTTTGTGTTTCGCTTTGTATTGCGAAATATTATTATATTGAATGATAATAGGTGATTAGCTGCTATCTTTGCAAAAGAGAGAATCACAAGCGAATAAAGGCATTTTTCAAAATATGTACTTCTTACATTCTAGTGATATTTGCATGCCTGTTATGCTTTACAGTGTCATTTTTCATTCAAAAAAATTAATCTTACTCTAGTGTTTTTCTTTCATTGATCTGTATTTATTTAATGATTGTAAAAATCTTTCAACATTATATTAATTTTGTTAATAAAAATTAAGATTACCTTGATTAATGATACAATAACAAAAATTAATGTTAAAACAGTTTCAAATTTAAATTCCACACAAGGAGGTCTACTCAATTGAAATAGGGATAGTTTGATATAAAAAATAGACAAAATTTTATATTAAAGTCTATATATAATATTGCAATAAAAAAAGAGTATGTATAATAGAAAACAAAATAATGTTTTATTATCTGAAATCATGTTGGATGTTTAAACCCTTTTGTGTAATTGTTGTGCTCTCTTTATTCATATTTCTTATCATATAGAACAAATTATATGGATTTTGATTTTTGAGTTTCAATTTAACTTGATTGAGTTTGATATAAATATTAACTAATAAGTTATATTTTAATTAGTATAACTTTTCTATTACAGTTTTATACATAATATATAGAGACACATGCATACATGTATGTATGTGTGTATGTATGTTTAGAGTTTAAGATTTTTTATTTACCTTAGGTGGGCATCTTATTTATCGGGCTCTTATCCCATAAAATGACAGTAAGATAAAAAGTTTTTACTTGATTAAAATATTGACTCATCTAAAAGATTGGCCCAAAATAAAATAGAAAGCCCATAAGATAAGCTTGAAAGTCAATAGAAAATAAAAAGGCCATAAAACTCTTATGGACTAATACAAGATCTCTATTTTAAAAGAGAAAAGAAAAAAGCCTTGTAAAACCCAAATGATAAAATCCGTAATTGACTTTTCTCTTCTCTCAATGGCTTTGACTTGACCAATTATAGTAGTACCTGCAACATTCAAAAATTTTAACATAAAGGCCATATTTTTATTAATAAAAACAAATGGATAAATTCAAAATAGTATCATAAACATATTTTTAAAAACTATCGATTGCAAGTTATAGAGATAAGAGTTTAGACATGCCATTGTTATTTTGGTCTGAATTATTGAAGGCTAACTTAAAAATGCTTCAAACAACTCTTAAGGGTGTGTGAAGAGAAGCTTCATGGCTTGATTTTTCTTTTCTTTCAATGGCTTTGACTTGATCAATTATAGTAGTACCTGCAACATTCAAAACATTTAACATAAAGGCCACAATTTTATTCATGAAAATAAATAATGAAATTCTAAATAGTACATAACAATGTTTTTAGAAACTATATATTGTAAGTTATAAAGATATGAGTTTAGACATGCCATTGTTATTTTGGTCTGAATTGCTGAAGGCTATGTTAAAAAATGCTTCAAACAACTCTAAGTGTGTGAAGAGAAGCTTCACGACTTGAGTTTTCTCTTCTCTCGATGGCTTTGACTTGAGCAATTATAGTAGTACCTGCAACATTCAGAATATTTAACATAAAGGCCACATTTTTAGTAATGACAACAAATGAAGAAATTTAAAATGGTGTCATAAACATATTTCTAGAAACTATATATTATAAGTCATAGAGATAAGAGTTTAGACAGGCTATTGTTATTTTTGTCCCAATTACTGAAAGCTAACTTAAAAAATGCTTCAAACAACTCTTAAGAGTGTGTTAAGAGAAGCTTCATGGCTAGCAAATAGATTCATCTAAAGAGTCAACGATCATATGTCAAAATCAAAAAGGTATCAACAAACATATTCTTCAACTTAGTCAGATAGATAACAAAAGGTGGCTTTCTTTTGTTACGGGGAAAAGGATAACTTCCAACGAAGTTCCAACAAATTCCACACCCATTTTTTCTTCTTTTAGGAGGGAAAAGGATAACTTTTAAATTAAAGTTCCAACAAATTCCACCCGCATTTTTTTCCTTTTTGTATTTTTTTCTTTTTGTTGGGGGGGAAAAGGATAACTTTCAAATTAAAGTTCCAACAAATTCCACATCCTTTTTTTTCTTTTTTTTGGGAGGAAAATGATAACTTTCAAATTGAAGTTCCAACAAATTCCCTTTGTAACAAAAAATGAAAAAACACTTTGGAGTTATCTTAAATGAAAAAGTAAAGAATATGAATAGCAAATCATTCTTGATTATGACATAATGACAATGTCTAATTAGTAGATGAAAATTATAGCCAAAAAGGTCTCTAAAGTGATGAAATAAAATGGAGTTATCGAAGCAAAGAGATGATTAACTTTCGTAATCAAGAACTAATAAAAAAGGGCATGCTAACTTCTTATCTATAAAAGCTTACAAATTGAAAATCTACTTGTATATTTACAATCAATCAATTCAATAAAGTAGACAAAACAATCAAAAGAAAAAGAAAGAAACAACCTGATATAGGCCGAGATCTTTACTATGTTGTATAATCCTAAAATCGGAGAAAAATTAAAATAAAAAAAGTATTAGATTTTGTAGGATATGTGAATAAAAGGTATAATTTTAAAGGAAGATATGTCTTACCATCAATTAAGATAGGAGCTTAAATCATCAGTAAAAATCGGGAGTGATTCTCCAGCAAGATGCTCAAAACCCGTTACAAATGGGGTTGAAGGGAGTTGATCCATCAACTCAAAGAAAGTTGGTGGGGATGGATCAAGAGGTGATGGCAGCAGTAGTTGGAGCTCATCAAAAGGCTCAAAAGTCATGTCTTGGACATTCGTGCTTACTGGTGTACTTCTTTTCTTCTGATCTTGTAGAAAACAATCTACAGAGCAAAAGAAAACCAAATCATATTAGGATTTGTATTTAGAAAATCGATGATCTATGGGATACGTGATAAGATCTGATAGTTGCACTCACCAAAGCCATCCGAACCTATGACGTTGTTGAATTTTATTTCTGCTGGTTGAATTTTAGACTGCACAGCCAACTTTGGTTCATGATCGTCTCCACTTTGCCAGGAGATTAACAAAGAGTTTAACATCTGCTCATTGTATATCTCCTGCTCGAAAGGGTCAGCAAATGATGGGTCTGAACGGAGCTGATCTAGAATCTCTTGGAATGATGATGATGTTGACTCATTTGGTGGCATCATCGTTGCAGGTTCTTCGAGCCCCTTCCAATTTTGAAATTGATAATGTGAAGGTATGACAGAGGATAATGGAAACATTGAATGCAAAATAATGTTTGATACCTCTGTTTCATCTGGAATTGCTGAAATCGGTAATGGAAGTAGGGTTGAGTTGGCTCAATGCAGCTGGTGGCATCTCCTCATCCATTGGAATTGCTATAAGAAGTAAAATATTAGGAACAAGTATCATAAAATATATATTGCCAGTAATTTCAAAAAATATTAAATAACTGCTCACCATGGTTTGTAGAGCTCAAGTCTGTGTTGTATGCATCGATGGCTCCTTGCTCAAAATCATTGGAATCAACTAGTATTGAATTTGGAGAAAGGAACTCATCGAATGTGTCAAAGAAGACTGACAAGTCATCTTGCTCATGCGTGTCCCAAGATGGTGGTGGATGAGCGTGTGGCATCTCAAGTGAAGCTCGGATCATATTGATCGCCACTGTTGTAGACGGAGACAACTCTGTTTGGTTCTGCAATTGAGATTGAATTTCCGAAGGATAGAGCGGCAAATTGGCCTTTGAGCGACGCTTAAGCCACGTATTCCAGTAGTTTTTTATTTCATTGTCTGACCTCCCCGGCAACTGAGTAAATAGTTAATCTTATCTTTTATGATGAGATCAAAAAAGACCAAAAAAAAAGACATAATAATGTAAATATATTGAGAGAAATAATATTTAGAAGGCGACATACATGTTTGGTCATCAAAGACCATTTGTTGCCGTAGATTGAGTGGAGTTGTATAATTGTGCACTCTTCTTCAGGTGTGAAGGGCTCATTGTTGTGGCGAGGACTAAGATGGTTTAGCCAACGAAGACGACAACTCTTGCTGTCACGTGATAGGCCACTGAAGTTAGCAACCGCAGGCCAATTGCGCTCACCATTCTGTTTGACACATTCAATTAATTTTTCATCCTCAGCTGAACTCCATGGCCTTTTCCTTGTATTTGAGGTCATTTTCTACAAATTAGAGAAATAAACATATATAAGACATCTAATACAAGAAATTTGAAAAATACTTTTGTTTTGAAATAGACCTATTATATATATATCATAATATTAAATAAAATAAATACAATTTTATTAGTTGAATGGATCAAATTTAATTTATTAAAATTTAATATACATGATACTTGCATGAACATTAATTGCATAATACTCACCAGAAGAAAATCGTTTAACACTGCATTGCTGGAGTTTTTCTTATGCAGATGATCGACTCCGAGATGATCGACGATGCGACAGTAGCAAAAATATATGTAAAAGATAAATAATTAATATATATTAAAGAAGAACAACTAATTAAATTTTAATGTATTAGTATTTCTTGATCTTTTACTTCTGACCTATGAAGTTTAAATTTTGGTTATTTTATAACTAATATGCAAGATTAACTTAAGCTATAATATTTTTCTTAATCATTTGAAACTAGATCTATGCTATCATTAGCAAGAATGCATATATGATACTATTTTTTTTTCTATGTATATTAGTTAATCTAAGTGCATTTGCATTAATATTTTTAGAGTTGGTGCAGTCTTTATTGACTTGTGTTACCAATATCAAATTTGGAAAGAATTTAGCTTTAGAAATAAATCAGTTTACTTTTATGCTTTTAATTTGTTTATGCTTTCTTGGTATGTTTTGTTCTTGTCTCTCATTTCGGAAATTGGGAGATTTTTGTCTTAAAAGACAAACTTACTGTGGAGCTTACAAAACTTATTTACTTGAAGTCACAATAATTATCTATTTATCTGTTAGTTCAAATTGCAGTAGAAATCTGTTTATATTGCTGCAAAGCTTGAATCAAATTGATGGCAATCCATGTATTTCCATCGAACTAACTTTAATCTTTCCATTCCCCTTCTTTTCTTGTGTTTTGAGCTCACGACTGTTAGCGTGCTTCTCTATAGTGTAACTGATTGTAGGTATTCAGTTATTTAATTAGCTGGGGTAATTTCAATTAGGCCCCTAAGGTTTGCCTGTTTTGCCGTTTAGGACCATAAACGTCAAAGCTTGTCGTTTAGGTCCACAATAATTACTATATAGTTCACCGGGGTCCTAGTTATTTTTAAAAACTTTCATTCAGGTCCAATATAATATTTTCCGTTTAAAATACCGTTAGTTCATTAAAATAAATTAGATTAATTTAAGTATTTTCAATTACAATTTTAAGCTTTCGCGCAGTCCGTTCGCGAACAGGCCGCATGCGTGCGGCCTTGAGTTGAAACAAAATTACTCAAACTCTACTTATTGATGTAAACCTGAAATAAAAGTTTCTTAATTTTTAAATAGATTTATAATAAATATGATATTTTTTAATTATTGAGCTTGGTCCCAAAACACTTTGATCATGCCCAAGACCGAAATATCAGGCCGAAATAATATTTTATTAAATAATAATAATAAATAAATAAATCTCTATCACATTCTACATAAACTCCAATATAATTATTTCACAACTTCAATTATTTTAAATTAAACGATCAACTTTACGTCACATTTTTAATGAATAAATTTTTTTAATTTTGTGCAAGACCAAAGTAGTATTGGGACCAAATAAGCCCCTGGGTTAGCTAGGTTAACTTTAAGTTAGCTTATTTAACCCACCAAACACCTTTTATACCACTTTGATCTCAAAAAAATAGATTTATAATAAATATGATATTTTTTAATTAATGTGCTTGGTCTCAAAACCACTTTGATCATGCCCAAGGCCAAAATGGTATTTGATTAAATAATAATAATAATAAACAAATAAATCTATATCACATCCTACATAAACTCCAAAATAAAAAACTTTATTTTATTTCACATCTTCAATTATTTTCAATTAAACGATCAACTTTACTTCACATTTTTAATGAATAAATTTTTTTAATTTTGGGCAAGACCAAAGTGGTATTGGGACCAAATAAGTCCCTGGGTTAACTAGGTTAACTTTAAGTTAGCCTATTTAGTGCACCATACACCTTTTATATACCACCCCATGCATATCCTGCGCTAACAAACGCGTTCACATGCTTTTACACTGGGGGTGGTAATATATGACCCGACCCGTGAAACCGATCGCAAATTTCGGGTATGGATCATAAATTTTGACCCGTTTATTAAACGGGTCGAGTTCGGGTTGGGCATAATCAGGTTGGGTAGAGTTCAGGTTAGGCATTTATCAAAAAATACTTTATAAACGGGTCGACCAATCCGACTCATTTATTAATCGAGTTGGGTTCGAGTCATGGATTTTGACCCATTTAATAAATGGGTTTCGGGTTGAGGCTATTCGGGTCAGGTCAGGTTCGACCCGAACCCGACCCGCCGACCCATTTTATCACCCCTACAGCTTACCCCGCCTATCCTTGTGCGATGCTAGGGTAATGGCGGGGAGAGTTACATCATCTCCATCTTCCTCCTCTGTGTGCGACCTCACTGTAGGGCTAGGAAGGGAATGGTTGGCTGCTTCTCTTTTTCCTCTACGACTTCACTCTCCTTCACCTCGGCGAGGTTAATCAGCCAAATGGGCTATGTTTTACTCGGAGCTGACAGATAGCTTCATCTGTTGAGATGTGAGTAGATATAACCCTTTTTTTTGTTGTTTTGAGCCGTGTTTGCCTGTCTTGGGTAGATCTATTGGAATCAAAAATGAAATGCTTTAATTTCTATTTCTTTGACCTATCTTCCTTCTGTTGATTGTTTCATTCTTGATACTGAGGCTTGACAGTGTTACGGTCTCTAGATTTTTTACATGGCTCAGTAACGTGCAAATGCAATTTTTTTTTTACATGTATTATTGGAAACTTATTTTTTTAGGGTTAAATGTGCATTTATGATTTTGTTAGATTTATATGATACTAGCTGTATTCCTTGATGAGCTGAATTTTTGTTTCATGCAATCCATGTAACATGCCCCATTGTTATGTTACCCCTATGATGCATGCCATGGTACTATTTGTGGAGTTTATATTTTTTTCTCTGTCTCCACTATTTTATTTCAGCCAAATAGACGGAGCTGTTTGGCTTTTTGTTCTACTCTATTCTCAATTGAATGCCGGCTTAAGAGACTTGACATAGCTGAGACCTCTAAATTTTTTTACACAGCTTCGGTAACATGCAAATGAATTTTTTTTTTTTGCATGTGTCAATGTATTTATATCTGCCGAAGGTTGAATGTGCATTTATCATTTCCCTTATCTCCACTATATTAAAACATCCAAATAGCCATTGTTATTTGGCTATTTGTTTTGCTACTTTTTTGCTCTATTCTCTGTTTATTGCTAGCTTACCTGATTTCGCATAGTTGTGCTTCCTAAATCTAGCATATTGTTCTTACTGCTTTGTACTTGTGGTTTTCCAATAAGTTCATTGTTTTGTTCTTGCAGTTTTCCAGCCCCTATGATTCATACATTGTTCTGTATTTATTGCTAGCTTACTTGATTCTATTCCTCATTTTTTGTGGTTTCATATTGTTGTTCCTCTTTTTAACTTGCTCAGTAACGTGGGCAGTGATGGAGTCTTCAATGTTTAAAAAAAAAATTCTGACCTTGATGTTGTAATGTCAACTACCCTAGGTATCATGGTGGAGAGATAAATATACAAATTTTCTACCTTTTTTGTTGATCCAAGTTGTCATGGTTGATTGACACATCAGTGAGGTTAAAGAATTATGGATGGTTTTGTAACTTATAAACCTTGTGAGACTTATGCATTTGTGCAACAAATTGAAATGTTTACTTCTTTGAGCCCACTCTAAACATAAATTGTGCAGAGGCAATAATGACATTTAACTCTGAATTTCTAATAAATGATTATGTTGTTATCATTTTATTGGTCAGGACTATATGTTTGATTATTTGTATTAGGCAATATGAAAGTTGGATAAAACTATAGCACCTCTATAAGCAACCTAAGATCGATCCTTTGTAGTGATCTATTTGTTAGTATATTCACAAGACAGTTAGAGTAGCCTCAGTTGAGGGTAAGCTTAGGGAGAGTCAACTAAGATGGTTTGAACATATAAACTGTAGGTCAATGGAAGCTCCAGTAAGGAGAATTGAGTTATTGGATTTTGCATATATTAAAAAAAGAAGAGGAAGACTAAATAAGACATGACAAGAAACCATCAGGAAATATCTCACATATTTGAAAATAAATGAGAACTTGTATTTAATAGAGGGCAATTAAAAAAAAGATTTATGTAGCCAACTCCACCTAGTAGGATAAAGGCTTAGTTGTTATTGTATTAGGCAATATGAACTTCGGGTTTTGACGTACGCGTCAAAATAAGATATCAGTTAGAAAATCCTCATCAACCATATCTATAGACGAAAGAGTGTTACAAACAGATGAAGTTGTGCAGACGACTCCAAAACTAATCTACTCATGTTAGCATAAATCTGGGTCAACTTACTTACCCAGCCTGGGTACATTATTAATGGGCGTAAGCTACCCATATTAGCATATCTTATCCGAAAACCAAGCGGCCCCTTAAGGGTGGGCTAGAGTAAGGGTTAGCAGGGTTAGGATGGGAGGTTAGCAAGGGTAAGTATCCCGGGTTAACCACATCTTTAAAAATGTTCAGTGGGTTCATCTGGGGTAACCCCCAAACCAAATTACTTAAGCTGCTTGAAATAGAAGCTAATGGCTTAAATTTTCAAGCTGCTTATATTTGTTAAATTGAATGGCATGCTGCTCTGAAAGATGGGATATTTAGAACCTTGAAGGAATTGATAATGATTTGAGATTATGGGGGGAGTCAGCAATTTTGTTTGAGGGGAAGACATTATCTTTGAATGAAAATGTTCAGAAGAACTATAAACAGGTCTTTGATGTTTGGCTAATTTGTTATTTTAACTTGTTATTGCCTTATTGGGCTTGCTTTTGCTACATATTTTGAGTAAAAGTTCAAGTCTAACGACATTTTATTTGATTGTTTGTAAGAACAGCAAATGAGAATGAATACAAGAATGTTTTGACGAGTCTTCCAAAACCTGCGGGGGAGTTTGGGAAGTACTACAGTTTGCCTGCTCTAAATGATCCTAGAATCGGTAATGCTATGCACTTTACCTGGCTCTTTATTTTTATCATCTTCCAACAAAAAGTTCTTCCAAAAATACAAATCATATTTATGTTTTTATCATAATATGTTGTGTTTATAATATCTATATCTAGGGCAAATTACTGATAGGTCCCTACAGTTTATCTATAATTACACTTTGGTTTATATTTTTTGAAATTTTTTACTTAGGTCCTTAATTAAAACTCTAGGGACTTATTAGGTTCCTATTTAACTTTACTTTTTTTTTTATTTCTGCACTTTCCTTATACTTCTTTAAAACATCCAAGTCGAATAATGTCCAACTACAACCGGAGCCCAAAGTCCCTTTCTTAAATTCTAGGAATCTTAATAAATGATTTCAAAAAATGTTAGAATTATAAGTGAGATTTCAAAAACTATGGACCTAAGGGTAATTATAGGTAAACTGTAGAGAACTATCAGTAATTTCAAAATGTGTATTATGACATTACAACTTTATGCAAGTCCGTAATAATATTTTTAAAATATATTTTAGTAGGTTAAATAACATAATACCATCTCAGTAGCCTACAAGCTAAGTCTATCATATGTTTTCATAGTTTTTCTGTGGATGTCAAAAACTTGTTTCCGCTACTTCATGTATGATTGTTGCTCTTTTAGAGTTTGCCTTTTTGGTAACATATATAGCATAGCGCTCATCATGATCATTTTTTTAGACTCAAAATCAATAAATGAGCTTTTACCAACATCATTATTATATTTCAATGCCCTTTTTACAATTTGCAACTACAAACATTTTTCAACTTTATTATAAAATTTCTCATGGCTACTTGTTATAGAACTTCTTTAATAACTAACACCATCCTCAATCTGTTTCACATCTTGCATTTTCCTAATCCCTAGTTTGCGTTGTTATGTTCGCTACTATTTGTCCTAGAGTTTATTATAGCAAAACATCATCCTACATTTGGTGTTCATAGTTCATACATATGTTGTTTACTTTATTACTATCAATTTAAAGCTAAAATGATTCCAGCAATACAGGCTAGTGCAGCAAATGTAGAAGCAATGTTGGGGAGTACAAATTTTATATTTCTTGTGGCTGTACTTCCTAGTATTAATAATGATGGGAGGTATTCATCTTTTGAGATGGAAAAACCTAGAAGCCTAGATAATTAACTTTGCCTGTAAATCAAGAGCTTAATGAAAAAAAGCCTAGCTCCCACTTTACGTAAAAACACGTTCTTATCTCATAAAAGGCTTACAGATATTGAATAATCTCTTGGTAATAGTTTACATTCAACTGAAATTCATAAAGTAGGACAAAAGAAAAAGAAAGAAATCAACCTGATATATTGAAAAGGACAATTTGTATTAAAAAGAAGGCCTTCTATCTAAAATGTAGGTGAATTTGGGTCCATAAAAAATTTAGGGGATTTATTAATTATTTCTTCAAACTAAAACAAATCAGAGGCGAGAAATAATATAAAAAAAGTAATTGCCTTAATGACTTCTCTCGAGTGTCAAGGAATATGGTGATGAGTAAAGGTAATAATCGATCTTATATGAAAGGAATACTATAGTTTCCTATTACAACGTTAATGATACTATCAGTACCAATTATATATATAATATAGATATCTAAAGTTCAATCCTAGTAGATGACATATCCCAGTAAATGTGCAGCTGTGTGATATCTTCTTCTTCGGCAAATGATTCGCTCTCAAAAACCCGTTACAAATGGGGTTGAAGGAGAGTTTGATCCCATCAACTCAAAGAAAGTTGGTGGGATTGATTAAGATGGTGATAGGCACAGTAGTTGGAGCTCATCAAAAGGCTCAAAAGTCATGTCTTGGACATTCGTGCTTACTGGTGTACCTTCTTTCTTCATCTTTGTAGAAAAAAAACATCTACAAGGCAAAGAAAACCAAATCATATTAGGATTTTGTATTTAGAAAATCGATGATCTATGGGGATATCGTGATAAGATCTGATAGTTGCACTCACCAAAGCCATCCGAAACCTATGACGTTGTTGAATTTTTATTTCTGCTGGTTGAATTTAGACTGCACAGCCCAACTTTGGTATGATATGTCTCCACTTTTGCCAGAGATTAACAAAGAGTTTAACACTCTTGCTCATTGTCTAATCTCCTGCCTCGAAGGGTCAGCAAATGATGGTCTGAACGGAGCTGATCTAAGAATTCTCTTGGAATGAGATGATGATTGATCATTTTGGTGGCATCATCGTTTGCAGGTTTCTTCCGAGCCCCTTCCAATTTTGAAATGATTAATGTGAAGGTATGACAGAGGATAATGGAAATTGAATGCAAAATAATGTTTGATTACCTTCTGTTTCATCTGGAATTGCTGGAAATCGGTAATGGAAGTAGGTTGAGTTGGGCTCAATGCAGCTGGTGGATATCTCTCTCATCCATTGGAATTGGCTTATAAGAAGTAAAATATTAGGAACAAGTATCATAAAATATATATTGCAGTAATTTTCAAAAAATATTAAATAACGCTCACCATGGTTTGTAGAAGCTCAAGTCTGTGTGTATGCTCTCGATGGCTCCTGTTCAAAATCATTGGAATCAAACTAGTATTGAATTTGGAGAAAGGAACTCAATTCGAATGTGTCAAAAGAAGACTGACAAGTCATCTTGCTCATGGCGTTGTCCCAAGATGGTGTGGATTGAGCGTGTTGGGCATTCCTCAAGTTGAAGCTCGGATCATATTGATCGCCCACTGTTGTAGCACGGAGACAACTCTGTTTGGTTCTGCAATTGAGATTGAATTTTCCGAAGGATAGAGCGGCAAATTGGCCTTTTGAGCGACGCTTAAGCCACGTATTCCAGTAGTTTTTTTTATTCATTGTCTGACCTCCCCGGCAACTGAGTAAAATAGTTAATCTTATCATTTTATGATGAGATCAAAAAAAGACCAAAAAAAAGACATAATAATGTAATATATTGAGAAGAAATAATATTTAGAAGGCGACATACATGTTTTGGTCATCAAAAGACCATTTTGTTGCCGTAGATTGAGTGGAGTT
>KZ454830.1:1361301-1513159 GCA_002786265.1 Apostasia shenzhenica
GAGTTGTATAATTGTGCACTCTTCTTCAGGTGTGAAGGGCTCATTGTTGTGGCGAGGACTAAGATGGTTTAGCCAACGAAGACGACAACTCTTGCTGTCACGTGATAGGCCACTGAAGTTAGCAACCGCAGGCCAATTGCGCTCACCATTCTGTTTGACACATTCAATTAATTTTTCATCCTCAGCTAAACTCCATGGTCTCTTCCTCGTATTTGAGGTCATTTTCTACAAATAAAAGGAAAAAACATATATAAGACATCTAATGTAAGAAATTTAAAAAATACCTTTGTTTAGAAATAGACTTATTATATGTATGTTGTAATATTAAATAAAATAAATACAATTTTATTAGTTGAATGGATCAAATTTAATTTATTAAAATTTAATATACATGATACTTGCATGAACATTAATCGCATAATACTCACCAGAAGAAAATCGCTAACACTGCCTTGCTGGAGTTTTTCTTATGCAAATGGTCGACTCCGAGATGATCGACGATGCGACACTAGCAAGAATATATATAAAAGATGAACAATTAATATATATATATATATATATATATATATTAAAGAAGAACAACTAATTAAACTTTAATGTATTAATATTTCTTGATCTTTTACTTCTAACCTATGAAGTTTAAATTCTGGTTATTTTATAACTAATACGTAAGATTAGCTTAAACTATAATATTTTTCTTATAATCATTTGAAACTAGATCTATGCTATCATTAGCAAGAATGCATATATGATACTATTTCTTTTTTCTATTTACATTTGTTAATCTAAGTCCAGTTGCATTAATATTTGTTGAATTGGTACAGTTTATATTGACTCGAGTTACCAATATGAAATTTTGAAAGAATTTAGCTTTAGAATTAATACTTCTATGCTTTTAATTTGTTTATGCTTTGTTGGTATGTATTGTTCTTGTCTCTCATTTAGGAAATTAGGAGATCTTTGTCTTAAAAGGCAAACTTACAGTGGAGCTTACAAAGCTTATTTACTTGAAGTCACAATAATCATCTATTTATCTGTTAGTTGAAATTCCAACTTCATGGAGTATATACAACTCCTAAGTTGTAATGTTTTATTAATACTTATATATAATAATATAATTCTTGCATTATTTTTTTTAACTTCAATTCTTGCATTATTTGATAGAGGGACACTTCATCTATTTGATAATGTTGGATGTCCAATTGTTTAATATTTAAAATGAACAACCTAATTGGGTTAGGGAAGATGTAGATAGACCATAGTTTGATCTAGGTGATGGCAATACTTGTAATTCATTGTTTTCCTTTTGAATTCATCTTTTATTTTGATAATTTTTATATCTTTTAGATGTTTATATATTGTTCTTTTAGGAATATTAACGATTCTTTGTCAGCCAACTCTTTTCTCGTTAGTAATCCTTTTTCTTATTTTTTTTCATTTCTAATGAATTGTTGTCACAAAATAGTTAGGTTGTTTAACTAATGAGATTCCACAACTTTGTTTCCTATGGCTCATACCTATTCCATAAGCATAAAATAACTTAGTTTCTTATATGCCCAAGTGACCAGTAATCAAAAATTCAAGGAGTATCTGTTCTATCAACAAAATAAACTCAGGAGTGTGGAGTTGTACTACTCTAGCTTGTGCATTCATGTAGATAAGAAGCCTGTGTCTTTTACTTTTTATTAGCAATTTTTTAAAGTTCAACGAAAGAGGATTAAAAATTTTTTTGTTAAAAAAGAGGGTTAGAATTTGGTTAAGTTCAAGCAATTTGATTTAAAGGTTGCAAAAGCATAATCTTTTTTAGGAAAGTCATTCATTAGATCTATTTGTCTGGTTTGTACTGAATTTATCTGATAATTCCTACAATATGTAGTTTTGTGAAAGTTAATTATCTGTTATATTATATTGACTTTAGTTTAATGAATGTTCATATGTAAAATGTGAAAACTTTATTTTGGTTAATCAAAAACGTATTATGAAATACAAAATAAAAAGATTTAGCTTAAATTATTAGAATGACTAGAGAAGAACTGCACAAGTGGACATGAAGACTTGCATTTGTGTGGTGCATAGGGTCCAATAGATACAAGTAGAACCCTATGATCACATAGCTCGCTTTGCTCTTGTGTTGTGCTCTATTTTTTGTTTTAAGGAGAATTTGTTTCATTCAAAGCAAGAAAATGTAGGAAGAGTTGCTCTTCTTATATTTTGCAATTACATGTTCAAATCATTAATATTTTGCATCTAATAGTTTTATCTTTTGAGTCATTTATGTATCAAAAAATGTTTTTCCTTATAATTGATTGCACATTTTTTCTCTAATATTCACTGCATTGCTTTCGGTCTGCTTGACTTGTTGAGCAGAGGTTCATGTAATTATGTTGCACGTGATTCGTGGAAAATGAATGCTAAGGAATGATTTCTAAGGCTTGTTAGGCAATTAAGAGAATTGATAGGGAGTTGATTGAGATTGGCGCGATCAAGAGAGGTTTGAAAAGGTGGTTCAGAACTTAAAATATTTTCCCAGCTTGATTAAACTGAATCAGACTGGTTTGGTTCAGGAGTCACCCGCCTGGCAGGATTAACTCAACTGAAAGTCATAAGTAAATCAGTAAGTTAACAGTAGGTAATTTGATAATTAATTAGCTATTATTCAACATTGGAAATACTCAAGTGACTTGTGGTACGTATATTTTCTAAATATTAATGTGCTAGTTAATTAGCCGTTAATCATTGTTGAAAATACTTGTGTGGAAAGTATATTTTTAAACATGTTTCATAAATTTTTCTTGATGAAATGCATCACACTTATCACCTAGGCCATGTGTGCCTTATTTGGGAAATTTATTTTAATAATAGAATTAATCTCTTATATATTTCCAAATGTCTAAGTTGATCTTTACTCAGCATAACTGTTTTTTTGTGTATGGCAAATTATTTAGTTTGGACCTACTCTAAGTCCATTTTAAACTAATCTATTTGTTCTAGTTTGCTGTCTACCCTGTCATACCTGAGTTGAACTTAAAATTTTTTCTTTTTGGGTCACATGTATCTTGAAATTTGAGTTAAAAATATTTGATTCAACAGTAGAAGATTTGTAGTAGTTTTGATACTCATGTTGGAAAATATTAATTACAAGTCCTCTTAAAATGAAATTTTTTTTGGAGGGTTGAAGCCTTGTAAAATGTACTTTTCTATCTTCTTTGGCAAAGAAATAAGAAAAAAGTCTGCAATTCAAAAAACTAATCAATTCTAGATTCTCTAGATAATTCCTAATTTGATTTTGGGTTGTGTTTTGTTCAAAGGAATAATGTGGTTTTGTTATTTATTTTTTTTTCTCTTCATTTACGCAGGGATGGCTTGTTGCAGAGAAAGAACTCATGGCAGGATGGAGTTTTTGGTATTAAATGCATCCAGAAATTTAAAAATTTAGTCTTTGAGTTTGTTTGGTTGGAGGATGAATTTGGGTAAAAAAAGAGAAAATATTTTATTTTATAGAGTGATGGGAAAGAAATTTATTTTAATATTGGGAGGTGTGTAGGATGTGAAATAAAGTTGATTTTAAGGTTGGAATTTGTGTTAGATGTGAAATAAAGTTGATTTTTAAGATTAAAATTTGTGTTGGATGTGAAATAAAGTTATTAAAATTTATAATAAATTTAAAATATTATTAAGATATTTTTTTGCCTAAAAATAGATTCATGCCAAACAAGGCCTTTGTATGCGTAATTGCAGAAGCACTGACTGCTCGAGGCTTGCAACTACGGAATTGGATGATTCTGGGAGACCAAATCGATCAAACCTGGAAGCTCAATTAAAACCCTGAAATGTTTCGTCCTCAGCAGCAGCCGAAATCTGTTCATATTTGCTGCAAAGCTCGAATCAAATTGATGGCAATTCATGTATTTCCATATTGAACGAACTTTAATCTTTTCATTCCCCTTCTTTTCTTGTGTTTTGAGCTCACGATTGTTAGCGTGCGTGCTTCTCTACAGTGTAACTTATTGTAGGTATTCAGTTATTTAATTAACTCGGGTAATTTTACTTAGGCCTCTAAGATTTGTCTGTTTTGCAATTCAAGTTCACAAACGTCAAAATATGTCGTTTAGGTCCACAATAATTACTATATAGTTCATCATTTCAGTCCTAGTTGTTTTTAAAAAGCTTTCAATCAGGTCCAACATAATTGTTTTCGTTTAAAATATTATTATTTTATCAAAAAAAATAAATTAAATTAATATTTTTTTAATTATAATTTTATGCTTGCGCCCAGTGCATTAGCGGACTGGCCGCCTGCGTGCGGCAAACAAAATTACTCAAACTCTACCTATTAATGTAAACTTGAAATAAAAGTTTTTTGATTTTTAAATAGATTTATAATAAATATAATATTTTTTTAATTAAAACTAGTTATAAATTTTAAAAATTAAATAAATTTATAATAATGTTTCATGTTTGGTGTATTATTAATATAATAAAGTAAATAATACACGTAATTGGATGATGGCTTAACTCGACTAACATTCAATTTCGAGATGGCTTGAACTTTAATTAAACCAGCTTGAATGAAATATGCTATTGAAATGCGTAATTTATAACAAATTCAAGAAATATGATAATTCAGAAAAAAATTATCATTAAAGAAAAAAAATGTAGAATATACTAATAGTCAAATAATAATTTATATATATATACTTACTGCACAAAAGTAAATAACGAGCAGTGCTACAAAAGAAAATGATTGAAATTTGACACACCGAGGATTTTAAAAATATGTGAGAGAAACTTACATATGTGATATGAACAAAATAATATAATTGAAATATTTTGAAAATAATATTAAATTTAGTTAAAAAGAATAAATTATTTGAAAGTTCTTTGAAATTAAATTTGATTTAATCTCAAAAATTTTGAATTTGAGTTAAAACAAAACTGCTAAAACTCCACTTATTATGAGTTTTATATATCATACATATTGGAAAATTAATTACTCACCAAATGGAAAAATAATCCGGCAACAACTTTTCGAGGAAAAATTGCAGATCAACTCCGAGATTATCGACAGTCTGCTGAAGAACACTGCAAGGTATAGAATAATATCAAAAGATGAATTCAATAACAACTAAATATATAATTCACAAAATATTTATTATTAATGAAATAATTTTATAATAAATTACTAGTTAACTAACAAATTATTATCTAACGGGAACAATGCCTGCGGGCTTGATTGCAAGGAGACAAGTGTGGAAGCAAGTAATCTTATATTTCTATTTAAATTCAATAACTCCATGGTTGAAAAGAATTTTTGTCCCTGTATATAAGGCTGTTATCGGACCGATTTCGAGCGAGTCGAAATCAACTTGAAATCGAAAATTTCGAGTTCAGCTCGGCTCGAAATCGGTCCAAAATCGGCTCGAATCGTGATTCGAATCGGCTCGTAATTGTAAAAAAAAATATAGAAATATTATGTGTTCAAGAAGATTTGATTTCTAGACTTTGAGAAAAAAAAAATCTTAAATTTTTTCGATTCTACTGTTAAACTAACAGTAGATCTCCGCCTGCAGACGTCCCTCTTCAAAGCTAATCTTTTATAAAGGAAATGATTGAGATGAGAATAAAAATCAGAGTTTCTTGATTTTTAAATATTTAAATATAACACAAGTATAAATTATTAAATATCTTAAAAATATGTGAGAGAAAGTTACGTATGTGATATGAATAAATTAATATAATTAAAATATTAAAAAAAATAATGTTAGATTTAGTTAAAAGGTATGAAATATTTCAAAATTCTTTGAAATCAAGTTAGATTCAATCTCGATAACTTAGAGTCTGAACTGAAATAAAATTACTCAAATTCTAACTTGAAATAAAAATTTATTGATTTTTAAATAAATTTATAATAAATATCATATTTTTTAATTAAAAGTAGTTATAAATTGTAAAAATTAAATAAATTTATAACACGTAATTGGATAAGGATGAAATGAAAATTTCTTAATTTTTAAATAGATTTATAATAAATGTCATTATTTGGAACTGAAAATAGCTATAAAATTATAATAATATCCCTTTTTATTATTACTATGATAAATAATACTCACAAAATTTGTAAATAAGTAATTCAATAAAAAATTATTTTGTACAAAATTTAATAACAGAATAAGAATATAACCAAGTGATTTTAAAATTTAGACTCAAAACAAAACAGATTGTTGTGAGAAAAATAGATTAAAATTTGATGGCAGTTATATAATTAAATAGATTGATAAATTTAATTTACAAAAATTCAAGATACATTAAATTTATTGGAACAACAATAACACATACGATAGTCATTAGATATAGAAAAATAAAATTGCTTGCAGTTATTTTTCCAATTAGAAATTATCGATTCTGAGATTGCTGGCACCGGCTATATTTAAATATAAGAAGTTTAATTAACTAATTAAATTATTATAAAAACTAATTAATTAATTCTTGTATCACAAATTTTTAGAATTTTTTGAAATTTTGACTGCTAGCTCATCCATGTTCTCACGCCTGAAGCTCGGCCACGAAAACAACTCGTCTAAATTTTTGCCTTCTAAATTGAGATCGACTCAATCCAATAAACAATTCTTCCTTTATTTCTTTGGCTTGAATCGATTTTAGCACGAAAGAAGTTCACATCATCAAACCTAAGTCGGATCTAAATCTTGGATTAGATCTTGTTCAATTCGAAAGCTCTTAATTTACTGACGAATCGTTGTCGGATCGACTCAAGATTCGATCGTGCTTGAGTCGCTAACATGCATCGCAGAAATCTTTAATTTCGAATTGGGATAGCATAGAAGTCATTCGACATCATTGAAATGTGAAATACTTTGAGCATTCATGAACAACATGATATTTATTACAAATTAATGAAATTTTAGAATAAATTAGTAATTAATGTGTTATACTAACCTCAATAGAGTGGACGGCTGAGAGAATGAGATGGCTCTCGGTGAGCACCGCTGACGGCAAAGGCAAACAGCAGAGAGTTATACGATGAGAGCAGTAAAACTAATTACTTCTTTCAGTTTTCACGTGTGATAATCAACAAAAAATTATATTTTTAATTATTAATTAAGAAGCTCGGGTTAATCTTAAGTATTATAAGGATAAATTACATCTGAACCCCTATAAATTTGCTTTTTTATATAGACTTAGGTGTTATTGGCTTACTAGATTTATTTTTTGGTGGCGACTTCTCGATTTTTCTCTCGCACTTTATAAAATATTGATTACACGAATAAAATTATTTTTAGTTTAATTATATATGTAACAGGAAAGTATGTATAATGATTTTGCTATCTTTATATTATGGGCTGTTACTCTTCCGATTTCGAGCCGGTATTGGCCGGCTCGAAATCGGATTAATCACATTTCGATCGACTCGAGCTAGATTAGGTTCGACTTCGAGCCGATTTCTATTCATTTTCGAGCCAAAAATCTCAATTTTTTTTAGTCGATCTCAAGCCGGGTAAGCTCAACTCGATCCGGCTCGAGATCAGCTCAGTTTATTATATGCATATATTATATATATGTATTATAATATAAAATGTATTTTAGTTTAAGCCAATTTCAAGCTGGATCGAGCCGAGCCTACTCGGCTCAAAATCGACCCGAAATTATTACTAAGCCGATCTTTTGGCTCGTTAGTCGGCTCATTTAGATTAACTCGATTTCAATTCGATTTAAAATCGATTCAATTTTTGATCGATTTTCGATCTTCGATCCATATTAACATAGTAGAATTTCCCTCTTTAATAATATTTTTTTCACATAATATGAGATTTTTATCATACCAAATATGACCACGTTGTCCTAAAGAAAATAAAATTTACATTAATTTGATGCAAAAAAAATTTCATAGAGTTAAAAAAATATTAAGTAGTTTTATGATTCTTATAAAAATTAACTTGATTTGCAAAAACTAAAAAATAAAAATAAAACAGAATCAGGTTTTATTTAAAAGAAATCCAACCGTTAAGGCCTTGTTTATATTTTATTTTTTAAATTTAATAAAAAAAACTTATTTTAATATAAAAAAATTTGTAAAATGTGAAATAATTTAAATTCTAATATTCATATTTACACGAGACTGAATAAAAAAATTGACACTAATAAAATGAGAAGCAGCTAATTTTCTTTTAATTAGTCATCTTAATTCAATTGAATGCAGGTACCTGAAATAAAATAAGAAAAAATTACATAAAATTCAACCGCTTAACACCAATTTTCACTCATGCTAATTAAAAATTATGATAATAGTGTATTTCAAGCAAATTTCTTCTTTATTGAACTACAAAAACACCACAACATTAATAAATCTTAATTCAATTAAATTAGTGAATAATTATCAGCAAAATTATCAAACATAATTTTTCAAAAATTACTTTATTTCTATATATTATTAAAAGAACTATAGAATGACAACTAAATAATATAAGAGCAATAGCCACAAATATAGTTTGATGAAAAAAATAAATAGTTAAATTTAAATAAAAAATGCAAAATTCAATGACCACTAAAAATTATTTGATCTTGTTCGTTTCAGAGATTGGTGGAGGCATCGATATAATTTTTTATGCATTCAAGTAAAAATTAACTTATTTTAAAAACATTAGTCAAATATATTTATTTATATTATTTGACATTTTAAAATATTATAAATATATTTAGGTCAAATTTATGCCAAAATAAAATAGAAATTTTAAAAGATTAATTAAAAACAAAAACAAAAACAAAAAGGGTCATGAAACTTATATGACGTAATACAAGATCTCTTTATTAAAATAAGAAAAAAAGGCTAATTAAATTCAAATGATAATATTATTAAATTTGCCATTCTCTCAATGACTTTGACTTAATCAATTATACTAATACTTACAATATTCAAAAAATCTAACATAAAAATCACATTTTTATTAATGTATACATATTTGAGATCTTTTATTAATATAAATGAATTTATTTACATGTTATTTCAAATTAAAGGATTAACTTAATTAATGCAGAAATTAGAGAAATATAATTACTATTAATCTTATATATTATTTCATATGCAGTAAATATGATTTTAATTTTTTAAAAATATTTATTGCAGATTTAAGTTATGATAAGTATTACTGTTTATACTAATATTTTTGTATTCAAATATCAAGATTGAGTAATACACAATATTCTCAATTTTACTTATCTTAAATGGTAAATATTATTTAAATACATCTTATTAGCAATTTTAGTTATAAAATGATTAAATTTCAATTTTTGGAAGGAATAAATTTATTTAGTTAGATTTATCATAATTTTCTTTGCTATTTTTTTTTTTTTTGATAATTTTTAATTATCTATTGTTACTCACTCTCACTCTATCTCTTTATTAGCACTACTTACACGCATGTTAGTCAACCTCAATCCCTAGCTCGCCAATCTACGCCGCACGCCTGAAGCTCGGCCACGACCCCTCGCTTTGCCTGCACGACCTCGCCTTGCCTGCCCTTTGCAGGCGGACGACACTGAGAACCGGCGCAGAGGCTTCTTCCCTTCGTCTGCCTTTCTATAAATTCTTCCAAAAGAGGCTTGGGAGGCTGCCGATGATTCATGATTGAGCTTTCTGCAAGCATAGCTGAGAAGCGAAGAGTTGATCTTCACAGTGGGTGCCGCATCGGATCTGAACCGGAGCACTAGGCTGTGAGTTCGCCTTGGAGTCGCAGAGGGGCTGCAACGACAATTTATCGTGGCTTGAGGTTTTTCAGATATCTTGAGCTTCTGTATTTCCCATTTCTACCTGATGAATGTTTCCATTGTTCTCATGCTTAAAAGTGAATTTCCAGTTTGTTAATTTTGTTATTTCTTTTTCTGCCAACATTGCCAACCGTATCTCTGATGTCTTTTTCACCTTAGATGAAAAGCTTTGAATTTGAAATGAATATCTGCTAATGCTGGTTTCTTATTTTTATTCTGGACTGCTTTGCTGGAGTTCAAATGCTTTTCTTATTGTATCATGTTAATGCTACATGAATGGAATTTTGTTTTGTTGTTACCTTTTCTTTTAAGCTAAGGATCGGCTTCAAGATTTCTCATTTTCTTAAAGATCATCTAAGTTAAGAAGGTGACCTACATGTTTGCTCATCAAAGACCATATATATGTAGAAAGATGGCTTGAACTTTAAGCTGATTTAAAATTTCAAGCAGCTTGAAATTTTGAGCAACTTATACTTACTCAAAAGTTTAAGCTGTTATCAAACAGAGTCTATATTTATGGTCTAAGATTTTTTTATTTAACATGGGAGGATATCTTATTACGTCGGCTTCCACTTTCCTTCTCCCCTTCTCACTAGTTCAAAATTCAAATTACGTTTTTTTTTTGTTTTCAGGCATTTTATCAAACTGGTGATCGGCAATGGTAGTAGAACTCTTTTTTAGTTGGAGGCGTCCCACTCCCAAGCAGCAACAAGCCTGCATCGCGAGAGCTGGAGGATTCAATTTCGATGCGAAGTTCCATGGTGCCTCTGCCACCTCGCCAAAGAACGAAAGACTCCAAGAAGAACTCACAAAGGACGGCTTCTTTATCAACCGTAACCGCATCCTTCTCGGCTCCGGTTCGACCTCCTTCTCCATAGCTAGATCTGCCCTCCTCACCTGGAGGTAAAAGTCCCCCAACCTCTTTCATCCAGTTTCTTGAAATCCAAATGATCTTTTTCTGATTTGGGACAATGAACAGCCATTTTGATCTAGGATGGGCATTCGTCGACCACCGGACAACTGTGAAGAAGGGGATGAGGCTATGCGTCTGCGTCAAAGAACTAGTTCCATGGATCATGATGCCCCTTCAGATCGCCTACCTCTTCGATTCCTCTGGCAACTCTCCTATGGTCGCCTCTGGCCGGAAGGTCTCCTTTGGCTTTGGCTGCGGCACGCTACAGGGGCATCTTCTGGTACTCGTGTCGAATCCTATAGCACAAGAATTTTTCTTTCTCCTTTTTCGGATTCTGATTGTGAAATACTTTTTTGAAACTTATTCCAATTGTGAATTTTTTTTGAAATTTGTTCTGATTGTGAATTTGAATTCTAACAGGCAGGGGAAGAGAGGTTCTCGATCGAGTGGGATGAGGATGACAATGTTTGGTATGAAGTCTTCTCTTTCTCGAAATCTGCACACATTCTTTCTCTTATAGGGATGCCGTATGTGCGATTGAGGCAAAAATTCTTCGCTCAGCAATCTACTCAAGCAATGCTCAAGTATGTAGCTGCTCAGCAATCCATTTGAGATTGAAGTAAGCAATTCTATTTTACTTTTGTGTTTGTCAAACAACACATTACAGTCTAATCTATAGAACTAATTGCTATGTTTTCGGATGTTTATATAATTGCATGATGTAGTGGGATGCAAAATCTCATCTCTTCCATTGTGAGATCTTCCATTGAGATGTCTATGGAATTACAATTGATGTTCTTCACATTGGGGCAAATTGATTTACAAGGACATACTCTCTGTGGATAGCATTTATTTCATGTTGCTCGTTGTGTGATGGAGGACTAGCAACTACTCCCCGACCCATCACCGGAAGTTTTTAGTTAAATGACCATCGCGTGGCTACACCGTAGTACTTGCTACTTGCCATTGCTTACCAACTAATGGATCGGTGATAGCACGATGCTGATACTTGGGCGGTGCCTTAACGGTCTTCTTATAAGAGGGCCGTGCATTCTTGATAGAAGGATAGCTAAAACGTCCTTATTCCAATGTTACTGAAACATGTGACCAAAATTTCATGGCAAACCCACAGAAAAGATTTCCAGTGTCTTGGAAAATTGGTCATACAACTTTCAAGGATGCTTTACTTGAAAGTCTCCGAATGAGCAACTTTTTCAGTCACAGATGAACAACTTCTCAAAGAACTCATTCAAGGATACCCTTGTCCAAGAACACAATCTTTGATGGACAACCTTCTTAAACAACTTTTTTTCGAGGAAAATTTTATTGGAGGATCTTACTTGCAAAAAAACACCTTTCTTAAACAATTTCTTCATTTATGGGTAAACATTCTCAAAGAACTCCCTATTTGAGGATAACTTTATCAAAGAACTCATTCAACAAACAAACTTTTTGAGCAGTTCTTAGGGAATTAGCGCCTTCAAGAAAATCCTCAAACAGTAGATTATCTTCCTCACAAGGCAGGATAGCTCTAACATATAAAACACCAAAGCAAATATAATATTCCGACTTACAGTATTCGCTTGATGACTAGCCAACCTTATATGCACAGTGTA
Organism: Apostasia shenzhenica; assembly: GCA_002786265.1. Classification (NCBI taxonomy): domain Eukaryota; kingdom Viridiplantae; phylum Streptophyta; class Magnoliopsida; order Asparagales; family Orchidaceae; genus Apostasia; species Apostasia shenzhenica. The sequence goes on from KZ454830.1 coordinate 1,373,611, forward strand.
ATATGGTATTGGAGGCGGTTAGGATATCAAATTATGATGATAATATGATACTAATCACACAATAACAAGTAGATGAAATTTTGTTCCCATGGTCCAAGCTCTATAATATTATAAGGCAAAATACCTCTAATAGGTCTTAGGATTGCATAGCATTGGATCTTTGACTGTCTGATAAAATTGGACTCCAAAATACTAATTTATGGCATTGTCTAGATTCAATTTCAAATCAAAATAACCAAATTAGGGAGAGGTTAATCTCTTTTGAGAGAACTTAGGTGCTAGAGTTTATTTGAAATAGAAAAACTTTAAATCGAATTTTAGCTTAGTTTAGAGTTGATTTACCAATCCTATTAATTCGAGTAAGTATACCACTTTATAAAATTAAATGTTACGTTAGTTGACATTTGAAAAAATTTGCTTACTCATTAAACAATCGAAATCAGGAATTTACAGAGATTATATTAAAGTGATTCAAATTATAATTTATTTATTTTTGTATATTATTCTCTCTTACTTTTTGTATTGATGTTACGATGTTAGAGCTTCGTCACTAACTGCTCGACAAAGACATGAAAAACAACTTGATCGACAATGGCCTTCTACGCAAATAGAGGAGTATGTTTTCATTGACAATATGTATTAAAAGAGTATTGCATTTTATGTTGGCAATGTCATTTGAGGAGTTTTGAGGCTCGATGTGAAGAGTTAGAAATGGAAATGAAAGAAAATATGAACGCAAATCAGGTAAAAGAAAACTTTGAAAGAAAGGCACAAAGGAAAGAAATATTTGTTTCTTAAGAAAATGTCGAAAATTGGAGAAACCTTTTATAGATTTTTTTCAGAAAAGTCAATTTTTCTTAGGAACCTTTATTAACAGCACAAATAAAGAAAATAGTAATGCACTTTACCAACACAACAGATACTCTATAAAAAGATCATTTAATCAATTATGACTTTGGTACTTAGGACTAGATAAAGCTAAGGAAGTCATGTCAAAGTACATAAGGGATTATGTGGTGCACAACAATCTCGACCAAAGATGTTATGAAAAAATTGAGCATATTGGTTATTACTAGCCAACTATGATACAAGATTGTGTAGAATATGCTTGTAAAGTGCCATGAATGTCAAATACATGAAGGTTCCATACATCAACCCCAAAATCCATTATACCCAACAATGTCTTCATGGCTCTTTGAAAGCTGGGTTACTGATGTGATTGATCCAATTGATTTGCTAACTTCAAGGGAACATAGGCTTATTCTTGTTGTGAGTGATTATTTCTAAATTGCTAGAAGCAGTGGCATTATAGGAAGTCAAAGTTGGTAATATTATGAACTTTTGCTGAGATCATATTTTTTATTATTTCAGGGTACCATGCCAAGTAATATCTGATAATGGACTAGCTTTCAAAAGTATATAAATCACCAGATTTCTTGAGCTATATAGGATTGATTGACATTACTCTTCCTTTTATAATTCTAGAGCAAATGGTTTAGCAGAATATTCAATAAAATCTTAGTGAAGATGATAAAGTTCCTATCAAAAAATAAAAAAGAATGGCATGATAGACTTGTAGAAGCACTTTGGGCTTATCACATTACATTCAAAACAACAACCAAGGCTATACCATATTCTTAGTCTTTGGTGCGGAGGTTATACCACCACTAGAGGTGGATATTTGCTCTTTATGGATAGCCATTTAGTCTAGGATATTTGCAGACAATAATGCTTGCCCAAGATTGGCAGAGTTGTTTTCGCTAAAAGTACGACTTCAAGCTTAGCAAAATCTAAAAGGCTATAAAATAAGAATAGCCAATTCGTAACCACGAAGCTTTAAAGTTACCTACAACTTTAGTGAAATTTTTTTTGATTAATTCTGAATAAAAAGTATGATTTCGGTGTCATTAGTAAAATCTGACAGAAATTTAAATTTTCTGACCGAGTTTAGTTCATAGGGGATTTGGTGTACCAAATGAATTCGGATTGACATAAAACTTCATACGAAGATAGAGGACATATTATACTACAACTTTTATGTAAAAAGTTTTCTTTAAAAGTTTATTTTGAATGAGATTTTGCTAGAGGAATTTGACATAAAAATTTATTTTTTGAAAGAGCTTATTATTTTATATAGATTAAATGAAAAATTTTTATGTATTGTTATTGAATGTAAATTTGAAGATTATTTGATTATTTATCATATTTATATAGTATTTTCATTAATTAATATAGAAATATATATCTTATTATTAGAAGTCCAAACAATTGAGTGACTTTGACAGGGGTATCAGTTATTATATTTAGAAAAATTGGACTTATGAAATCGATTTCAAGTACTATTAGACATTGAGGATTGATGATTTAATTAATCCTTGAACGATTTCCCTCCCTGTAAGTAGGTAATGGAAACTTGATTTTTTTAATTAATAAAATTACATATAATTTGCCCATGATTTCCTCTTTGTTCCTTCTTTTTTTCCTTCTCTTTCCAGTGCTAGGTTTGTCGACTGAGGGAGTTAGATTGCGTGTGTCAATGGCGGGGAGAAGGAAGAAGAGGGTGGGTTTCTGGATTGCAAATAATTGGTGAAGGCACATAAGCAAATTAATCTCACCTGAATGAAGCTTTTTTTCTTGAAATTGTCTCTGCTTGTGCTCAAACTTTCAAATGAACTGGCCAAATTATACAGAGCAGCTTGAATTAAATTTTCTTAAATAAACTCTTGTTGAGGTTTGAATTTATTTTTAGATCTATCTTTTTGACTATTGCTTGTTTTGCTTGGTCTGTTTTCCTAGTTTTGTTGATTTTCTAATGCTTTTTTTTTCACTTTATTTCGTTTCCTTCTCTCTTGTTTGGTGAGAATATTTGGGTTACTTGGATAAGGAAAGAGTAACGTACTAAAGATGTTTATATTGTGGTGGCACTAGAAATCATAATCGAGTCTTAGTTGAGGCCTAGGCTCAATTAAGACTATTACCAAACAAATTTGCGGTTCAAAGCCTCTTTTTGTGGAGATTTTAACAGCAATGTGCTAATCATACGTACAGGTGGTTCAATCTAGTGTACTTCCAGAAATGTTCAAGAATACTTACGAGGCAATCACCAAGGGGAATACAATGTGGAACAGCTTATCAATCCCAGCATCAACTCTTTATTCATGGGACCCTAATTCTACCTACATTCATGAGCCGCCATACTTCAAAGACATGACTTTGGTTCCTCCTGGACCTCATGGGGTTAAGGATGCCTACTGCCTGCTTAACTTTGGTGACAGTATCACAACTGATCACATTTCACCAGCTGGTAGCATTCACAAGGACAGCCCAGCAGCAAAGTACCTCCTTGAGCGTGGCGTGGACCCCAAAGATTTCAATTCATATGGAAGCCGTCGTGGAAATGATGAAGTTATGGTTAGGGGAAGATTTGCTAATATACGCATTATAAATAAGTTGTTGAAGGGAGAAGTGGGCCCAAAGACCATTCACATTCCATCTGGGGAGAAGCTATATGCATATGATGCGGCCATGGTAAATCCCTTATTGCCCATATTTTCATGGATGCACTTGTCCTCTTCTCTACTTAAAAATCTTTTACGTGATTGCGCTAAACTTTCTAATGGATGCTGCATGCATCATTTCAACTATTTCTTTTAGAGATACAAGGCTGATGGGATTGATACTATAGTTTTAGTTGGAGCTGAATATTGTAGTGGAAGGTCTCGGGATTGGGCTGCCAAGGGTCCGATGTTACTAGTAATATTTCACATTACTCTCTTTTGTGTGCTTCCTGTCTAGGACTGACATTGAGTTCTATTTGAATCGATAAAAACTCAAGCGATTTAGAGTTGAGTTTTGATTTGGTAAAGAATTATGGGTGTAACATTGTGAATATACATGCATTGTACATACCGTACAAGTAAGGTTTCAACAAACGGAATTGACTTACCTATCGGACTGGGGAGAAGGAAAATACATGGAATGTACAATTGCATTTATTTTAATTTCTTCCCTACGCTTGTTTTTAACTTGTAAAAATTCCTTATATGCCTTTACAGAATTTTAACACGTGAATTTATGCATAGTATTTGATTTTGAGTTAAATTAAGGGTAATTGCAAGTAGGACCCTCTTGTTTGGTTATATATGCAAATAGGTCCCTAATGTTTTAAAACTACTCAAGTTGGTTCATCATATTATGCAACCAGATCCAGTCACAGGCAGTAAAAAAAAGAGAAATGACATTTTTACCCTCTCCACTATCTCTTTCTCTCTCCCCCCCGACTCTCTCTCTTTTTCTCTCACTGGCGCCACCTTCGCCTCACCGTTGTCGCCTCGTCAACGTTGCGTCGCTACCGTCGTCTCATGTGGCCTAGAGAGAGAGGGAGGAGAGGGATGGAGAGAGTAAGTGGAGGGGGCGGGAACTAGCGGTAAGTGCACCTACGCAGGAGAGAAAGAGAGAGTGCAGTGGAGAGAAAGAATTCAAGGGTAAAAATATCATCTCTTTTTTCTTTTACTGACTTTGACAACTTTTAGACTTAGTTGCTCAATATGTCAAATTGATAAATCAACTTAAGTAGTTTTAAAATAGTAGGGACCTACTTGTACATATGGCTAAACAAGAGTAACCTACTTGCAATTTACCCTTAACTTAATTGCAGTTGATGGATTTGACTTTGAATAACTAGGAAATCATGTTGATTTTGAAAATTGAGAAAATTTAATTGACTATCGAATAAGTTTTGCACATTACTGCTGGTCATGCTCTTATCAATGCTATAGTTTACACTAATTCTTTTTGTGATCTCAGGGAGTCAAAGCGGTCATTGCCAAAAGTTTTGAGAGAATTCATCGGAGTAACTTGGTTGGAATGGGTATGATTCCTTTGTGCTTTAAACCCGGGGAAGATACTGATTCCCTTTGTTTGACTGGTTGTGAACAATACACCATTAATCTTCCAAGCAATATCCGCGAAATATGCCCGGGACAGGATGTGATAGTTTCAACAAACACTGGCAAATCTCTCTTGCACCATTCATTTTGACACAGAGGTACCAATTATTGTGACTTACATTTTGTACATTACTTTGTAGATTAAGAATCATTCAAATATAAGTTGGAAAATTTGTTAAAATAATCTTGTTAACTACTATTCCAGAATAATTTGTAATTTCATAGATAATTTGAAAATTCTATGTTTGGGCATAATACATTTTTCGGAGATGCTACTTATTAATTTTTGGTACTATATCTACTATTGATTTAGTACACGTCTCGTCTCTGAAATAAATAATTATGCTACAGATTATAGTTTTGAAAATATGCACAGAATATGATTATTTGCAAAATTATTTACTAAACATGATTACTTTCAAAGATCGGCTAAGATTACTATATGAAGAATTGAAGGCATTCATTAAACTTGAATATAAGTTCACATGGTTTGACAGTATGTGATGGAGAGGAAGAGAGCCATGCATATTTAATACTGGAATTTGTTAAAAAAAAAACTAAGTTGCATTAGTTCGTTTTGATCTCATATGATGTAGAATGATAATAGACCAAGGGAGTGACAATTAAATGTCATGGGAGAAAAGGATGAAATATAAGGAGTAGACAAATCATCATAAGAGGAAGTAGAGAGAGGAGAGAAGTATATTGGCGAGTCTATGTTATTTATCTAGTTCTTCAAAGCCTACAGGATTTTAAATAGTTGGGCAGTTTATGGTGATTCTCCATATATGCATGCTTGAAGTTGTTAAAAATGAAGTTGCTATAGTTCGTTTTCACCGCATATGGAGAAGACGAATCATGAGAAGAGGAAGGAGAGGAGAGGAAGAGAGAGAAGCATATGAGGAAGAGATAGAAGTATATTTGCCAATCTATGTTATTTTAGTTCAAATTCTATAGAATTCTAAATAGTTGGGCAATCTATAGTAAATCTCCATTCTCCATGCAAAAGGAAATGATAGAAATTTATCAAAGCAACAAAATGTAGAAACCTGGAAACCTGCCAAAACACTGAAGAAAGGAAATCAAACTATTCCAAATGCTAATTAGAACCTGAAAACTTTTCAATTCTCAGAAAATAAAATGATAATTTCTCTTTTAGAGTAAAATAATTTCTATAGTTAGGCATTGCCAGCATCACATATGCACTAAAAGATGATTTTTATAAGATCAATGATAAGATTGTCAAATGACAACCTATCATATTGCTAAGGTTGATCAAATCTGTGTTGTGTTACTTGTCAAAGTTTGTGAAAATCTTGAAAAGGAACAGTTTATCCATGTGCAATCCTATTTTGGATGTAACCCCATGCGAACATAACCCCATGGATGACTATAATTTCAAGAAAAGGTTCTTGATTGTATGGGTATATTGGTTCCTTAATCAATGAAGAAATGAGAAGAAAATCTCAAAGTTCTTGACAGTGAAGCTAGAAAGATCAAGTCAATGAATCAAGAGAGGAGTAAGTATAGATGAACTTCATCTACAAGGAAATGCTATTATTGTGACAAGCCTAGTCACATCAAAAGGGATTGTCAAAAATGGATTAATGATTACGAAGATGACGGAAAAGGTGCTTCTTTATGTTCAAACCCCTTTACCGCAATTGCAAATGAAGAGCATTTTGTGGTAAACTCAGCTATTTAAAAGACCGAACTTTGTCTTGACCATGAAGCGCTAACATGGGTAGTCGATTTTGGTGCATCCACGTATCTTCAAAAAGAGTACTCTCTTCGACTTCTAATCTCTCGAAGATCAATGTTCTAAAGATGGGAACATCATTGAACTTGAGATGAGTCTGAGGAGCAAGCTAAAACTTTGTAAAATGAGGCATGTCCTAGATATTTTCCTTGATTTCTACAGGCAAGCTAGATGAGGAGGAATATGTCAGCTCCTTTGGAAGAGGGCAATGAAAGCTAGCTAAAGGGTCATTAGGGTAGGAGTATGTTTTTGGGTGTTTTAAGTTGTTTTTGGGATTAGAGAGAGAATTATTTTAATGTTATTATACAAAATAAAATTGATTTTTTCATTGAACTGTGTGTAGGATATGAAATAAAGTTGATTTTTAATGTTAAAATTTATTTAGGATATAGAACAAAATTAATTTTTAATATTAGAATTTATGTCTTATATGAAACGGATATAAAAATTGTGTTTTTGGGATGTGTTTGAGGTGTGTTGGGGCCAATATTAAAAAAAGAAAAGTTATTATAGCTAGGGATCAAGTGTTGTTCGCTATACTGGTTAATGGCAAAGATGTGCAAACCTCTAGTGACATTACAATAAATGAAACCTTAAGATTACTATGGCAAATAAGATGGGCCATATGAGGGAGAGAAGTCTAGACGTCACTGAGAAGCAAATGTTGGTTCCAGGTCTCAAAGGAATACTAGAGAATTGTGTTCAATTCTTGGCCTGTAAGCAGTCCAGACTCCTTGGAAAGTTTTTTTTTATGAACATTCTTTGGAAAGTTGCCATATTATTGAAGGAAGAAACCTCTCGAGAAGGTTCATTCTGATGTTTGCAAAGTAGATTATAGATCACTTAGTGGTGCGTATTATTTTGTGACATTTATCTAGAAATTTGGGTTTTAATTCAAAATTTTGGTATTTTGTAATATTTATTGACGATTCTTTGACGAAGCCATAGATATATCCTCTAAAGATTAAGAATCAAGTCTTCAAGAAATTCCAGAGTTTTGTAAGATGGCAAAAAGGAATCTGAAAAGCATCTGAAGTGTACAGATAATGGTGGAGAATACTTTCCCTTTACTAATTACTATGGAAGAAAATTCAATATATGCGAAATCTAGAATTGATTTGATTTGATTTGATTTAATTTGATTCAGACCAGATTTATTATATTTAGAGTTGATTTTATTTTATTGTAATAAAATTATTTTTATATTTGTTTAGATTTATTTGGTATGCCCCGTTTGTTTGCTGATTTAAAATTAACCTGGTTTAATTTTAACCTAGCATATTACATCACATAAAATTTAATATTAAAAATTAATTTTATTTCACATCTTACACACATTACTAAAATAATAACCAACTTATATCACATCCCTCACATATCCCAACATAATAACTAACTTTATATCACATCCCTCACGCACCCCAACATAATAACGAACTTTACTTCACATCATTCACAACTTTCAATAAAAAAATATCTCTATCTAAGTTTAATTTTAACCTTGTTAAATTTAATCTTACAAACAAACAGACTTTTAGTAGTATATTTTCAAATTTCATCATAGGATCTCTCAATATAAGGAGGTCGTTCAACATTGTATTAATTAGTGTTATGTGTTGAGTGAAATTATGTTTGAGTTTTCTCAAAGTTTAGATCCCAGTTTCTGATGATGGAAAGGGTGGGGTAGCCTTAGGTGAGAATCCTTTATTATCTAATTATCCAAGTATAAAAAAAAACATTCGCCACTCCCTCTCTATTTGACTTCGCATCCTTTGTGAATTCAACCCATTTTGCTCTACAGTCACCTGCGAGCACAACTACCCGCCGACGTGCTTGGCTCATTTAAGTGCCACACACGCAAGTGCGCCCCAGCACGCGCAAGCATCGCCCGAGCAGTTAGCGCAGCACACGGTCCACCCACACAAGTGCTATCCTAGACTTCCCTGCTCTTCGTGCCTACCGCGGCCCTCATCACAGCCACACTGCTTGCCACCCTCCTTCGCTGTGCATGCGAGCGCTAGCCCCGGCTGCCCGCTCTGGCTTCCGACAAATGGCCTCCGAAAACCCATCTCTGCTCCACTGTTCCAGCTCGCTTCCCCCCGTCGCGCACTTTCGCACTTCTTCATTGCCTCGTCGCTCTCCTACACCGACTAAACTGTGCAGCTTAAAAACTCGAAGTTGTTGCTAATTGGCATAATCTCTTAATCAAATTATTTATTGACTTTGAATTCATAATATTATTTAATCAATTTGATTATTCGCTCAGCTCTAATTGTGTGACCATAAACTTTAATTAAGAGAATTAATTACTGTTGAAATTATAATCGCAAGGCATCTAACCTAAATTTTTGATTCTCGAATCTGATTTGTTGAAATTAAATCGTCGTCATAATCTAATTTGATAAATTATTATTTATCAAACGATCCAGTTTTATTTTTAATTTTAAGATATTTTAATTTGCGGGATTTGGAATCTGATTTATCATAAAATTATAATATGAAAAATATTTTGAGCTTAATTGAAATAGTTTATCAATTAATTTTACTTATTATAAATTCTAAAATACCATTCCCATTTTCCGTCTCGCATCAGAGATGTTGAAGATCCCTTATCTGTTGTTGAAAATTTAATGTATGCAATGGTCTGCACTAAACCAAACATCACATATGTTATCGGAGTGGTTAGTAAATTCCTCTTGAAGGCAAAGAGCACTGGGCTGCTGTGAAGTGAATCATACGTTATATCACAAGCACAAGTCAAATGACATTGTGTTTCAGGAGGAAAGAGAGCCAAGGTTGCCATGGATTTGGATTCACAAATGTCAACCATGGGCTATCTTATCAAGTTTGCAAGAGGTGCAGATGCTTGTCAATCCAACTTGTTGAAATATGTCACCTTGTCAATGACTTAATACTGATGGTTGCAAGGAGCTTCACTGATGAAGGAATTGCTCAAAGAATTGAGCCACATTTAAGATAAGTATTCCTGATACTGTGATAGCCAAAGTCCTTTTAGCAAAGAATTGTAGTTTTCATTCTAAGTCGAAGTATATTGAGGTGCAGTATCTCTGAATTAGGAACACAATGGAGGGCAAGAGTACAACTATGAGAGCACTCCTAGTGATCCATTATCGACGGTGAACTCAGACAGTGAAAACTAGCAATGAGGTTTATTAGAGCAGAAAGCCTGTCATCCAAAGTTCAAGTCTTCGTGTGCATCTAGTGATCATTAGGTTCCAGCCTCCAGGTAAGGAAATTAAGTCACTATTTAAGATCATTGTTCTCATGTTAAATCTATGAAGTATTTCCATTTTGTTTCTTATACAACATGCAAGGTCTCAGTTTGGAGAAGCGTACTCCCCGAAGTTTGTTGTGTACGACAAATAAGTCTGTTTGATTATCCCCGTTTTTCATGTTCTCACTTCCGCACAGTAATATGCTTCAAGCATCGATATTTTTAACATTAGCTTCTTTCTTATGTGCATGAGAATGTCACATATGCGACTGAACGTTGTGTGCAATCTACTTTGGTAGAGAAAATTTGATCACTAATTTCACAGCTGTTCTGTAACATAATGACTCTTTGAATTATAGGTGGAGCTGGCTTACTTCGATCATGGAGGCATTCTTCATTTTGTCATCTGGAGCCTGATCAAATCTCAGCAACGAGAGCGCCGCCCTGCTCTTTAGCTGGATGTGAGTCTTTGTGTGCTTTCTTCAGTAGTTCCCCTGCCTTTGAGAAGATTCTCTGCTGTAGCAACTTTGTAATTAATGGCACAGTTCATAGAACTGCAATATTCTGTGCTATTTCACCTGGTATTTCTAACTTGTGATGTACCATTATATGTTATCTCTAATTTTTTTCACACCTCATGTGCAGTAGAGAGAGTACATATTCTATTGAACTCAGCAGGTGATAAACCACAATTTAAATAGCTCATAGCTTTCGCATTAAGTTGTAATAGTCTGCACTCTCGCTCATTGCATTCACTAAATGGTTTAGGTATTTTCTTACCATTTAATGTCTTAATGGAAATATTAAATCCGTCTCTAACCACTTCTCATAACTCAATATTAACAATACTGTTAGTCGCTGCAGTATATTATCAATTTATCATCTCTCGTACAGTTTTAAACGTTAGAATATATGGAAAGTTTATGCAGAAATATTAAAAAATATCAGTTTATATATGTATCTCTTGAAGTTAACCCTGAGGTCATATTCTATATAAATTTAGGAGATTAAAACCATGTTTCATGTATTATATAAGTTTGTCTTATTAAGCACGTTGCACATTTTATATTTTAATATGTTTTTCAAAATAACAAGTAGTCTAGGTACATTGTACATGTATGTCAATAATTCTAAATAAATTTATAAAAAATTATATATTTTATATGATATTTAAAAAAAATTATGAATTAAATTATTAATGTATTTTATGAATTTTATTTTATTGTGTATGATTTATTAATTTATAATAAATATTTTTATTTTATAGAATAAATTTATAGTAAATTTTATATATAATTAATTTATGAAAATTAAAATTTAGGAGTTATAAAATTATTTAGGTTATTAAATTTAATGATTTAAATTATATTTGTTGATTTAGAATATAGTGTGATTTTATTTAAAAATAATATAAAATTTATAATTTTGTAAGATTGTAATGTGATATATATATATATATATATATATATATTATATATATATAATATATAGTATTTATATTATTTTATAATAAAATTATAGGGAAATTACAACTCAGGTCAGTGAGTTTAATGCTTAATAACACGTAAGTCTATGTTTTTTAAATTATAACAACAGGACTCAAGTTTAATAAATTATTAAATGGGTTTTTTTATTTTTTTTATTTTTAAAATTACCATCTTACCCCTCCAATCTCTCTCTCTCCTCCCCGATCTCCGCTGCAAAGCGCCAGGCCGCACGGCCGCCGGTGGATCGCGCACTCCGCGCGGCCGCGCGCACCGCCCGCAACCGCGAATCGGGGGGAAGAGAGAGATTGGAGGGGTAAGATGGTAATTTTAAAAAAAATTAATAATAAAAAAATAAAAAAGAACTTATTTTTAATTTATTAAAACTCAGGGACTCTGCGATGTTAAATTTTAAAACACGAATATGTGCGTTATTAGGCATTAAACTTAAAGACCTGAGTGTAATTATTTCTAAAATATATAATTTTTTTATAATTAAAATTTTTTTTAATGTAAGCACTTAGTAATTCTATTAGAGCCCTTTTCCCGTGGTCTCACAGATTCTTATAAAGAGAGTAAATATAAAACTATATGTTTTCATCAAACAAATATATATATATATATATATATATAAAACTATATGTATATGGCTCAAAATATCCCACATAGTTTTTTTTTTTGTTGTTCTCTGCCATCTAGAAGACTTGAACTAGTTGACTTAGCTCTCAAGATGCTATTAATTAAATTTTTGGAGTCCAAGATATTTTTATACTTCATAATCGAAGCAGCCCTCTGGATCTTCTAGAAGAAAAGATGGCGTCAGTGCTGCCCAAGCTGCCCGCGCTTGATAAGCACACCCCCATTATGTGCCGCAAAATAAGTCAAATGTCTTCATCAGATAGTTATAATGTATCTTTCTTTTATAAGGATAAATAGCACGTCATTCTATTTAATTTGGATTTAGTTCATTTGGGTCCCTCACATTTTCAATTTAAGTAAACAGACCCTCTAGATTTAAGATATGTCCGAAAAGATCCACATGAGATAACAGTCGTTAAGTTTTAATATAGAAAACGTAAAGATCTATTTGCGCATATTTTCAATATAAAGACTTGTTTAATTAAATTTGAAATGTGAGAGAAACGATTGCATGTACATAAAATTTATTTTAATTATTGATAATTATACAACATTAACACAAACTGGTTCAAGTAAGATCAAACCTAGAGCCACTTATAACCCGAGTTAAGCCAGACTCAAAATTAGGATTGTGCTTAATGAGTCCAGCTTAACCTGCTCAATTCTGATCCAAATAATATGTATGCGATTTGTAATTTATTTGTTTAAGCTAGAGTGGATGTTTAGATTTTTTATTTTTTTTTAAGAATAATTTCATTTAGGCTCCCAGGATAGACTTTTAATTTCGTACAGGTGCATAAAAACAAAAATATAATATTTAGATTCTTTCTACCAAAAATATTTTTTATGTGAAATCTTCTTTGATAGATTTATTTGAGCTTGATCGTTAAGATATGCATATTTAAGCAATTAAAAAAATATTATTACTACTATTATTATTAATTACTATAGGCTATAATCAAGAAAACGTAAAAAATTGATATCGTAATAGCATTTTAAAATACTTAGATATATTTTTAATACTTATTTTTGTTGTTTGATGGGAATATTCTTTTTGTATTTATTTAGAAGGCATACTTGTTGGCATATTTAGCTTATTTGTTTTTATTATTCAAATTAAAGTTTGAACTTGAGTCACATTTAACCTGAGTTGGTTTTTTTTATAATTATTTAGAAGGCATATTTGTTGGCATATTTAGCTTGTTTATTTTTATTATTCAAATTAAAGTTTGAACTTGAGTCATATTTAACCTGAGTTACATTTAACCTGAGTTGCTCCTATTTAACAGACTGTTTGGCGTGGATTCAATTTGATTAAGTAGGTAACAGTCATCTTCTTCCCCTCTGTAACCTTCTGGCCTGCAACACAGCTTACCCTGATATTATTTTTCTCGCTATTTGTTGAAAGATGAATCGAACAGAGGAGCCAAGTGTGGATTCAGAAGGTGCTCAATGTGGATTTAATATATAGTTTTTTTTCTGCTATTGATCAACTGTTCGTCATTTAATGAAATCTATAGTTTCATCTTTAGCTTGCTTATTTTATCTTCGTATTCCTTCGATCAAAATGCAGTCTGCTGGCTTCCGTGATGGTTTTCTTCGATTTTTTGTGCACGCCCTTCAAGTTTATTCATATGAGAAGTAAACAATCCTTCATTTTGTTGCTGTTTTCTTCCAGAAAGAAACTGCAAGAAGGTCCATGCTGACTTCACGGAGGATGAGCAGGATCTCATTGCTAGGGTTTATAACCTCATTGGAGAGAGGTTCTTATATCCTTCTGAAATCTTCTTCTTGAAAAATTTAGCTTCCCATAAATGTGATAAGTCGTAGCCGAAAAGGACGGGGAGTGATCGCCGAGTGAAGTCTCAGAAAAAGAAAATCACTGGTGCGAAGAAAGTAGATCAGAAATGAATTATCTCATATTAAAAAGCGAATGAGAGTTCGATCCTGAGCTAAATATATGAGATAAAGGCCTTAAGATGTCAATTAATGTGCTTTAGCTGCGTGTTCGAATGAAAACACTAAGCAGATTAAGTTCGCTCCAGCATGAGGCAGCTTCCCTTTTCTTGTGGCTGCAAATTTTATGTCGTTTAACTTAATTTAAAAGCTAATCAAGTGAGCTTAAACTTCAAAAATTTTCTAACGTGATCTATATTGTTCATACTTTCAGATGGTCTTTGATTGCTGGAAGGATCCCAGGAAGAACAGCTGAGGAGATTGAGAAGTACTGGAAATCAAAGTATGCGAGTTAAATATTATGAAAAAAACATTTTCGGAGTTCCGAGATTCTTGGAATGTTAAATATTATTGTTCTTCAGAACTGATTTGCCAGCTTGAGTTCTTGTATTGATGATGTTACAGGAGTTTAATATGATGCAAATGTTATTTTTTTTTCCTTTTGATGCAGTAAAAATAAAATGTTATGTTAAATAATATTGATGTTATCTGCACAACTGAAAGAAATCTCTTTTCAACCCTGCCTTTTGCTCTCAGCATGTTTTATCTTTTTACACGTGCATGAAAAATATCTTACATATTAGAAAATTTTAAATATTCTTCGACGTATATCAAATATAATGAGTTGAATCAATTTTTATTCGAATGAGCTAATACTGAGTAGCAAGAAAACTTAGTCAATCTTGAACCAAGTAAAATACAATTATCGAGCTGTTTTCGAGTTTTAAACGTAATTTCCAGCTTCCCCAAACATTAATGGTGATTATTATAGAAGTCAATTTTTAGTATTTATTTATTTATGTATATCGCATTAAGAAACTCACTCACTCACGTGAAGTCATCCTAATTTTCTCTATAGAATGTGTAATATCCCGAAAATTTAAATTTTTATGCGTATTATAAATTAGAATTGTATGTATAGATTTATGTGATAAATGATATTTACGGTATTTTGGCATAGAAACAATAGAAAATTTTTGGGTGATACTTTTGATTTATTTGATCTCCAAAAATGACCAAGAAAGAATGATAAAAGAAATATTGGATGTAGAAATAATTTTGGTAAGATTTAGTATTTATTTGAAAATATTAAGAGAAATATTAGGAAATTATTTTCTTGATTTAAATTTGAATTTATTTAAAATATCATAATTTATTTGAATTTTTATTGATTTGAAATTATCATGAGGATATTTATCAAAATTGGAGATATTTAAGGGATATGATTATGGGTTAAAAGATGATTTGTTATTTTTATTTAAATTTTGAATTTATGAGATTTAATTATCCCTTAATTTTAGCCTTAGAAAAAATACCAGATTTACCCTTAGATTAAGTTATTAGAGGAAATAATGTTTTCCTTCTCTCACACATCGATTCATTTCTCTGCTGATTCGTAACCGTCAGCCCTAGCCCTCTCTTTGGCCGAAAATGGGAAGAAGAGAGAAAAAAAAAAAAAAAAGAGAAGGGAGAATTAGAGATCCGAGGTATCACAACCTTTCTCCTTCGAATCGGCAACCACGGAAGAAAGATTTCAAAAATTTGGATGAGAAGGCAAGAGGAAAAGGAGGAAGAAAAAGGAGATATTTTCATGATTCTTTGAGGTAGGAGATTTCTCTAACTATGATTTAAATTAATCAAAGATAAGAATTCATATAATTTAATTTTTAATAATTTGACAAGAATTGAATAAATTTATTATTTAATTATTTATGAAATTTTATTTTATTGCATTGCTGATATTTTCTTCATGTTTATGGCTGTAAATTTCGTTTATTGCTTAAAATATCTTATTAGAGAAATTTATTTAGATATACACACGATTGAATATTGCTGGAATATTTCTGTTTTGGATCTAAGCCTTGTAGCATTAGTTTGGGGTATCAAATGATCTTGAATTATGATGCAAATTGTGAGTTAGATCTTGAAGTTACCTACAACTTTTATGAAAGAAATTTTGATTAATTCTGAATACAAAGTATGATTTTGGTGTCATTAGTAACATCTGACAAAAATTCGAATTTTCTAACCGAGTTTAGTTCATAAGGGATTTGGTGTACCAAATAAATTCGGATTGACATGAAATATTTTATGAAGATAGAGGACACATTATACTACAACTTTTATATAGAAATATTCCTTTAAAAAGTTTATTTTGGATAATATTTTGCTAGAGAGATTTGACATAAAAATCTGTTTTGAAAGAGATTATTATCATATGTAAATTAAATGGAGATTTCTTAAGTTAAATAATTGCTACTAAATGTGAATTTGGACATTATTAGATTATTTGATTATTTATCATATTTATATAGTACTTTTATTAATTAGCCTAAAAATATATATTTAGTATGAAAAATCATGGGCCCAAAAGAATAAAATAAAATTAATTAAACAGGAACTTGCTCGTTAATCATATTTTTATATTTGTTCTGTTATCAGGTGTACATTATAATTATTAGGCTAATTATATTGCACTTATTTATGTTTAGTATTCGTATTGTGTTAATTATCTATCATGCGTTTATGTTGTTCAATTGTTCATAAGAAACTCATAATATACATGCTCGTTTATTTGATAGTATTCATGTTATGAATTCTTGTTTAATATTTTCTGTTATACAATTTAACTACGCATAATTATCATAGTCATTGCTATCATGTTATTTATTCATTTAATATAAGTTCATGAATGTTACTGTGTATGCATATAATAATTATCTTAAATCTCAAAATAATAAATTTGTGATCATAAAACCTTATTAATATTTTATGTAGCTCATAGCTAGTTGATATCTTCTACTGAGTCCTTTGGTGGACTGACGCCGTTTTCGGCACTATTTTTACAGGTTTAGCACAAGCATAAGAGGCATGGGTGAGAGACAATTAGAAGATTATTTTAGATTATTTGTGTTCAGTATTTTATATTTATTTATGATGTAATGTACTAATTGTATATTCAGGACAGATTTATATTAAGATATAGTGAAATTATTTGAGGATAAAAAAAATTGGGTAACGGCCGAAGTAAAAGCCGAGATCGTCACAGAATGTATTGTTAAATATTCAATATGATTCAATAAGATCTATTTTTATACCCCCTGTCTATCTGAATGATTGATCACAACTCAAAAAGAACTAGGAACATGCATAAAGCCATCAATTCAAAGTACTTTCTGTTACAAAACAAAAGTCAAAAAGATTGAAAAATTCAAATTATTCATAACCACTGATGAAGGATTCTCAAAAAAAAATAAGGGGAGAAGTAATTAGACAGAAAGAGAAATAATTTAATACTATCAACTGTCAATAACCACTCAGTGCCACATGGCAAAAGAAGATATATCGAGCATTATCACAACCCCAATTCCATAAATAATTATACTCGAACAGAAGCTTGGGGGTAACACATAATGCTCCCTTATACTTTAAATTTTGCACTCTCAAAAATAATAAATATTTTTCTTATATAGAAATAATTTTTTGTAGAATTTTTGCACTCATTTCTTTTTTTTTTTTTACCTTCAATCTTTTTTTTTTATTAAATTATTTTTGAATCTTATGAGGTTTGTAATTCTGATTGGTTGACTTTTTTGATAACCAACCAATTGGAAACTTTAGAAGATTCCAATATTGGAAGCAGACAATGGCTTTAATTTTTATGCAATGACTGGTTTGAGGTTTCTGGAAGATTGAAATTTGCTCATCTGCTAGATGTTGTTCACAAGCACAACACGATTTTAAGGGATCTTCAGTTCAATGTTTTCACGATTAATTATTTCATTTGCCGACATGTATAAACAAATATTATAAAAAAATTATAAAATTATCTCTCAAATAATGAAAAAATTATTGGGTTCGGACACCCGACGTGCTAATAGTGGAGAGCCACGCAGGTGAACGGGCCCGCTTTAAGTTGCCGAGTTGTCGAACGGACCATTCAGTTGACCGACTGGACAGTCTAGTAGCCGATCAGACCGTCCGTTCGCTCTGATCGGACAATCTATTTGGCTACTAAATCAAGTAGATGTTTGTCCAAAAAAAAGTAAAGCTTGAAATCATGTAGCGTTCATCTGTAATAGTAAATATCACATGTAATCATATCTTCTCCAATTAATATCTACTTGATTTTAAATTATATCTATTTTTTTGAACAAAAACCTACTCATGTACATGATGGCTGAACGGATGGCCTAATCGGCCGAACGGATGGCCTAATCAGCCGACCAGACTGTCCTCAAATGGTCCGCTCGATCGCTCGGCAACTTAACGTTATTTGTAGCGTTATGCATAAAGCATAGCCCGCTCACCTGCGAACGCCTAACATGGTCAGCCGTTCAAATATGATTTTTTTCAAATAATGAGATCTGAGTGATATGATATAATACGAAAATAATATGCATCCACCAAGTCAAATCAGCATTAATAGCATTAATTATAAGCAAATACGTGTGTGTATAGTATATCATGTGATACTCTGCTTTTTTTTTTTTTTTTTGATATCAAACTAGTTTAATTTTAAGCAAATTAACTTTTCAAATTAAAAAAAAAAACAACTTTCTTTCATATCACAAACCAAAACCCAAATGAAAATAAACTTTCAAAAAAATTAGTTTTTTAATGTTCAAATTTGAACTAAATTTAATAGAAAAACTAATCGGACCGACATTGTTTCTTTGTACGAGCACTTGTGCAGTGTACAAGTTCCTAAGTTTAACGCTTAATAACGCACAGCTCCACATTTTTAAAATTATGACATCGAGGTTCCTGAATTTTAATAAATTATCAAATAGGTTCTTTTTTATTTTTTATTATTAAATTTTTTTAAAATTACAATTATACCCCCCTCTCTCTCCTCCCGATCCCCACGCACGCAGCCTCGAGCGAGGCCGGCAGCCGCGCTGCGTGTGCAACCCACCGGCGAGTCGCGCGGTCTCACGCGTGCGCGAGGATAGGGAGGACAGAGAGAAGGGAATGGATATAATAGTAATTTTAAAAAAATTTAATAATAAAAAAATTTAAAAAAAAATCTATTTGATAATTTATTAAAGCTCAAAGACTCCGATGTTATAACATGAACCTGTACATTATTAAACCTTAAAATCAAAAATCTGAACATAATTTATCCAAAAAAAAATAAATGAAAAAGAAAAGAGAACACAACTTTACGTGAAAATACTAATCCAGAAAAATTACGACACTATTGCTAGCCAGACAACTCGAGAAAAACTCGAAAGTGCTCTTAACGTCAAAACATCTGGATGGCAACAAAAGATCTGATTATGGTTGAAATTTCGAGCTTTGTTGAAAGAACTTGGTCAAAGGGTTCTATCACGTACGTCAGGCGTGAAAATTTCTACCCAAAATAAAAATAAAACAAAAAAAAGCATATAAATTTCTAGATCAATGATAATATCTGGTACCTTTAACTAGGGGTGTGCAAACTATGGTTTAAATCGAAAAACCGAACCGAACCGTTTAAATTTAACGGTTTGTTTTGGTTTAGAATCTAGCGGTTTGATGATGGTTTGATATTTTGAATATTTTGATTAATTGGTTTGGGTTCGGTTTCACATGTTTGGTAACCAAACCGACCGAATTAACCGAATAACCCACGTATTTATATTGGGCCGGTTCAGTTGCCAATTTGCCGATTTGGGTTCGCTCGTAGATGAGTTCGCGAGAAAGAAGGCTGATTTGACCGACCGAAAAGTTTCAGATTATTTAGGGTTGCGCGACTTGCGCGGCTTGCGCTGTAGATCAAAGGGTTACAGACCAAAAATATGGTTTTAACCAAACCAAACCAAACCGAACCGATATTTATTTGGTTGGTTTGGTTTGGTTTATAATATAATTTAGTTGGTTTTGTTTCATTAAATTTAAAACCGAATCCAATCTTTTTTTTTTGGTTTGGTCACCAAACCAACCACTCAAACCGAATACACACCCCTACCTTTAACCATGATCCTGCTCAAAAAAACAAAATATATTTTCATGGATACGAAAAAGTGAAAAAGATTATATATTTATCCAGTTATCATCACAAAAAAGGGACATTTACCTGCATGTCACACAAATTTTTTAAAATTACACCATGCACATTTTCTGCACAAAATTTACACTATGAATTGTATATTAGTTATTAAGAAAGCAAAGAGAGAGTGGAGAGAGGAGAGAGAAGAGAAATAAAAATTATAATTTAAATCTCTCTCTCCTCCTTCCCAACCGCCCTCTCTCTATCTCTCTCTAGCCGCGTCATCTCTTTTTATTACATAATATTTAAAATAATATTAAATTTTAATTGCATATTAGTAATTTTTAATTTAATAATAATTAAAATTTATAAGAATATTTTAGAAACTTAAAAAATTCTGTATTCCGTAGTACCATTCTTAATTATACAGTATAAATTATTAAATTAAAAATTAAATAATATGTAATTTAAATTTATTAGTTATTAAGAAAGGAGAGAGAGGAGAGAGAGGGAGGGCGGCATGAGAGAGAAAGCAGAGAGAGGAGAGAGAGAGAGAAACGGTGGCGGTGGACTGGAGAAAGCAGGGAGAGAGATACAGAGCTGTGGCATAAAAGTAATTGTTAAAAGAAATAGGGGCATTTTGGGAACTTCAAAAGTTCAGCTGCTTATCTACTATCTTTAATAGTATAGTATAAGTTATTATTCCGTCTTCTAAAACCTCCAAAAGAGTTTCGCTACGAGCCTCTTCTCAAAGAAAATTGACTCGAACTCAGTACAGACTTGATCAGCTCTGAAGGGCAAAAGGAATGCTATAATTTTACAAGTAATTAAAAAAATGTCTGGATGCTGAATGTTATTCATGTTAAATATGATAAAGTGCGTGTGGTGTAATTTTAAAAAGTTTGTGTGGCATGCAGGTAAATGCCCCTAAATTAAAATTATATAATAAATAATAGATTTAAATTACATATTATTTAATTTTTAGTTTAATAATTTATGCTATATAATTAAGAGTGGTACAGAATTCTGAATTTTTTAACTTTTCAAAATATTCTTAAAAATTTTAATTATTATTAAATTAAAAATTACTAATATGTAATAAAATTTAATTATATATTAAATATTATGCAATAGAGAGATGATGCGGCTAGAGAGATAGCGCGCGGTTGGGGAAGGAGGAGAGAGATAAGGCAGAGAATAGAGAGAGAGAGGAGAGAAAGGGGGTTAATGGGAAAAGAGAAAAGAAAGACATAAATTATAATTTTATGATTAATAATTTTTTTAATAAAAAAATAGAGATTAAATTATTATAATTTAATTAAATCGTTACTTAAAATTTTAAAAATTATAAATAATTTTAAAATTTTATATTATATAAATTTAAAAAATTTATATTTAATTTTACTATTTTCTCAAATAGAATTTAAAAATCATATAATTTTAATTTTAAAATTAAAATCTTGAAATTTAATTTGATTTATTAATTTTAAATTAAACTTTTTTATTATAAGATAAATTTAATTTAATAATAATATTTTTTAATAATAAGATTCTTAACGGCAGTTAATTTTAAAAATTCAAATAATAATGTTAAAATTTAAATTTTTTAATTTCATTTATTTTTAATTTAAACTTTCAAAATTTAAAATCAAATTTTAAGTTTAAATTATTAAATTTTATATCAATTTACTTGCATTTTGAATTAAAATATTTTCTTTAAAAAATATATTAAATACTAAAATTATTAAAAATAATATATATTTAATATTTATTATTTTTAATGTAAAATATTTAATTTTTTTATTTAAATTTTAGAAATTTTATGACAACAAATTTTATGTAATGAAGAGACAGGACGGCTAGAGAGATAGAAAAAGAGGAGAGAGAGAGAGACAGCAAAAGAAAGAGAGAGAAAAGCGGTGGGTGACAGAAGAAAAAGTAGAAATCATAATTTAATTTAAATTTTTTATTTATAATATAATTTAAATAATCTGTGAAGGAGAAAGATGAGACGATTGGAAAAATCGGAGGGAGGGAGAGAGAGAGGAGAGACTAGAGAGGAGAGAGAGAAAGCAAAGGGAGAGAGGAAAGAGCAGAGGTGATGGCGGCAAGAGAGAGAAAGTAGAGAGAGGTAGGCGGAGAGATTCAGAGAAAGAGGAGAGAAGGGGAGGAGATGGGCGGCAAGAATAATTTATATTTAATTATAAATTACTTATTATTATTTTATTAAATATTTAATTTATATTATTCAATCATTAAATTTGATTAATTTTATTTAATAGATTAATATATAAATATTTATATATAATGTTAGAAATTTATTTATTATGATTAAGTGTAAATTAATATTTTAATAATTTTATATTTCTATTATAAAATATTTATATACAAAAAATAAAAAAGTTAAATATATAATTTACAACTTTTATTTAAATTTTATAATAAATATATTTATATTTAAAAAATATGAAAATATATATGAGTGAATTTAAAATAAATTTAAATTGAAATAGTGAAACGTGTCTTTTAATTTGATAAAAATTTAAAAATTTATCTGAAGCCGATATTCATAATTAAATTTTATAAAATTTCTAATTACTGATATCAATAATAAAATACTATTTAAATTTTATATTATATAATTTTTAAAAAATAATTTATACTTTTTATTTTTATATTTTTAATATAATTTTAAAGTCATAAAATTTTCAAGTTAATTCAACCAATTAATTATAAATTAAAATATTTAATTGTGAGTTAAATTTAATTAATTTAAATTAATTAATTATAAATTAAAATATTACTTCTGAGTTAAATTTAATTAATTAATTTTTTAAATTTAAAATTAATATTCAAATTTAATTGCATTAATTAAATTTATTTTTCATAATTATCATTTGATTAATTAATTTTTTGCTGCCTTTTAATATAAATTAACATTTAATTACTATAAAATTAATTTAATAAATATATACAAATAATTTGTTAAACTTTTTTTATTATATCTATTTTTATAAATACAGTATAATAAAATTATTTAAAATATATATTGAACAAATTTATTTATATAAAAAATAAATAATCTTTTCTTGAAAATTCTTTAAAATTTAAAAAAAAATTGTTAAATTATTTTTTATTAATGTTATTATTGCATTTAATCTTTAATTTTTAAAAATTTAATAAAAATATTAAATACTTTAAATATATAAAATATAATTTATTAATTATTTATTATTTTTAATATAATTAATTTTTTATTTTAAAAAAATTTTATGAAAAAAAATTATGTAAATTTTGCATAGAACAATACTAATTTAGAGATAAAACACGACATCGAAGACTTTAACATTACAACCCAACTAGAAAGAAACCCAAAGGATGCCTATTTTTTCGCAACAAGCTCAACTGAATTACTTATCAATAGGACTAGATTTATTCTCGTCACAATGAAGAGTTGAGATGAATAATTACCTTCGTGTGGTTCTTATGTTGTATGTTACAGCCGTTAGTGTTATATGACTACTCGAACGACAACTCCTTTGTGCGCATAGCGGTCATTCAACTTATCCCTATTTAATTTATAGAGAGCTATATGTCTCCTCATTTTGCGCACCGTCTTCGTGCCAACATGAAGCCCCTCGACTGCTATATTGACGACAATTTCCGTGATGGTATTGGGCTTGAGGCTTGAATCTTTGAGTTCATCTGTCATCGAAGAAGATGAGCCTCTTCGGCTCCCAAGCCTTTTCAGCTAGTCTCTTCATTGACTTCTTGACAAATGATCGATCTCGAAGACTCCCTTCTTCAAGGATATTTTTCAGTTCCATCGAATTGATTGGTATCTTCTTTCTCACGAGAAGGTACAACCCAAACATATACCATGTCGAACATCAAATGATTTTCATTATATAAATTAAAGTAATGAAATTTGATTGACTCTGCAATTTTGGGGTGGCAAAATGGGTCGGCGGGTCGGGTTCGAGTCGAACCCGAATTCGACCCAACCCGAATAGCCTCAACCCGAACCCGACCCATTTATTAAATAAGTCAAAATACATGACCCGAACCTGACCCGATTAATAAATGGGTCGGGTTGGCAGGTCGACCCGACCCGTTTATAGAGTATTTTTTGATAAATGCCCAACCCGAACCCTACCCGACCCAATTATGCTCAACCCGAACCCGACCCGTTTAATAAATGGGTCAAAATTCATGGCCCATACCCGAAATTTGCGAGTCAGGTTCGGGTCGGGTTCATGGGTCGGATCATATATTGCCGCCCCTACTCTGCATACAAGCCAATCATAAATCAAAGAACTAATAAAATATGCACAGCATAACATTGCAACATGAAAAAAACACCAACTAATGAAAATGTAAATTTCAAAAATGGAAGAATAAAAATGTGCCCTTGTTTAAAAAACTGGATTAATATTTGGAAATAATCTAGTGATATCAATCTAATTCTAGGGAATCTCAAAAATGAAATTACTCATGACCTTCTCTTCAGAAATTTATTACAGTAATCTAAAAAAGTTTACAAGAGACCTATATTTTCTCACTCAGCACGAAGCTATTCGTTGAATTAAGAAACGAATCATCCAGTGAGTATATTTTTAGATTGACCTGATCGAGATCTAACATCGAATTTTTCAGATCACAATTCTTCAAGTCAAATCCGACTCTGAAGCTTAAAACAAGCTGACATGAATACAAACATACTGTTAAAGATTCTTAGAATCAGTGGAAGCATTCATGAAAGTGATCCCAGGTAGTCTATGATAATAGAAATACTGAACAGTACAACCTACAAGAGAATCAAGAATAGCTACTGTGGAAGATAGCATGCTCTTCTAATGACCCTCCACAAACACCAGAGAAAAAAAAAAAAAAAAAACAAGAAGAAAGCCAGAATATACAATAAGACAAACATATTCTCATAATTAGTTCACAATGCAAACCTCATTTATGCACCATTTTGCACATAAATTATTGATTAATCAGTAACACTAGAAAAGCTTTGCTGAATGCTGAAGTCCACTTCTCATCATTGTGCAGAATTCTTCGTAGTTGATCCGGCCGTCCTGCAGCAATTACAGGATTGTGTTTAACATGGGATAAGAAACATAGTTGAAATCTTATTCTGGATAGCGGTGAGATGTTTTATGCCAAAATATGCCGTTCAGAGATTCGTCACAAAGAAGAAGAAATAATGAAACAAGTGCTTACGTTGTCGGTGTCGACCTCCGATATTATTTCCTTTATTGTGGCAGCATCACCCATTCCATGCTCCTTCATGGCAATTTCGAGCTCATCTCTTGTAATGAATCTGCATAAAGGAGCAAGCAAACAATATAAAGTGAGCCAGCAGTTTATGTTCATAAGTGGCAAAGTGCCAGTTTGATTTGCAACCCATAACATGCCAGGATCACATGTAGGCATTATAACATTTATATGGTTATTTATTTAGATAGATGCAAGAGGCTCCAGCACACATTGACACTGTGGTAGATTAGTCACTGATGTAGAAAGGGAGAAGGGAGAAGGGAGAAGGTTAATTAGAAAAACTAGATTTACAAGAGAAATATTTTATAAATTCATTAAAGCAACCGAAAACAAAGATAATAGGACTATTTTGTAGAGTTCATGGCCATACAATAAAGGAAAAATATCAAATTTTGCTTAAATGATAAAATGGAAGCTTTGTTAATATTGAAAAACAGAAGATAAAATATTCGAAATGCTAATATTAGATGCTGCTAAATCCCCCAATCAATATTCCAAATATAAAATAGGAAACTATTAAACCCTTAATAATCAAGCAATCGAATTTTCCTTGAGCCTCCAATGGCTTCTCATAAGTTGCACTATTGAAACCTAGATATTTTTAGTTTTCATCTTTCTGTAGGGAATTCTTCCTTATGAGGACAAGGAGGAAGTCGAAGAGGGATTGATGAAAAAAGTCTCTTCAAAAAAATTCATCATTGAAGAAGCCTTTATCGAAGTCTTCATTGAAGACTAAAATCCCAAATTTAAGATCTAACAAAGAATACTTAGAAATATCAACGAGCCCAAGGATATGCTGAGGTTTGACAACCTCGAATGAAAAAGAGCAATAAATGGAGTTTTAACAAACCAAGATTTAGCTTCTACTGAGAAGAAAACCCGAAGTGACTGGGTGTTTTGGCAACTATTGTCAGAAATTAGGGTTTGGCATCTAATAAGAAGTAAATCATGGGCCAAGAGAAACACTATCCAGAATAGGGTTTTTTGGGGTACAAGTAGCCTTCAAATAGTGGTGTCTAATTTAATGAAAATCTCCTAGAATTCCAAGTTGATGGTTCATCTATTCATTAAGAAAATATTTCCTTGAGTTGAACTAAACATGTACTTCTAAGTCTTCTATATGGTTAGAGAATCTCAAACGGTTATGGAGTGTGACCACATAGACCTACAAAGAGTAGTGGAGCAGAAGCCACATTAGCCCACAACTAAATTTCCAAAAGTGACTATATTGATAGCGACAGGCAACAATATTCTTGGGAAATAATTGCCAAAAACCCATTACCCCTCCCACTATAAAGTGGGCAATGGCATGGAGTTACTATTGCTACTTACGAGAGATTCTGTCAAACTGAATTCAGAGGGCAATAGTGAAGAGTTTTAGGATATCTTTGCCAAGAAGGGTGATCCAACTTCAAATGTATCATCACTGTCATTGAAGAAGTAAAAGAATAGAGAGAACTTTGCTTCTGTCAAAGGAGTTTTACACAAAAATGCCTATAACTCTCAAGCACTCAATCCAAATTCTATATAGCTAGTTGAGGGTCGTGGGCAATGGGTTATTAGATATCACACGTAAAATCTCTAGATGCCTATCTTATAGTTAGTGCAATATCCTTTAGAAGAGCATTCCCGTAGTTTTGCTCTTAAGCCTATAGTCAAAGTTTTGCCCTAGTAAAAAATAGGGAGATCTTCGACGAGTGTGTTGTGTTTTTCTTCATCAATCAAGGTTATTTGTGGACGAAGTTTTGGTGTTCCTCTCTTATATTGCAACTCTGATATATCAAAGCTTCATTTTTGTACAACCATGAAAATGAAAGACTTTAAGATGATGACTAGGATGGTGAGCCTAAACTAAAAGAACTATGGCATTTGAAAGTGAAAAATATGAGACTTCCCAAGATGCAAGAAATTGCATATGCCGCTGCTAAGCATCACGAAGAAACCAGCAAAAATGAAGATGGACTGACAAGATTTGAATGAGATAGTTGTCGATCATATGCAGATGTTGTTATACAAATGTGTATTCCACCTGGTGAAGCCCGCAATGTTTAAAGAAGTTGGAGGGATTATACGAGAGAGATAGCAGGCAACAAAATCTTCTTGATTATGAAGCTTGTGAATAAGAAGCTTCGGGAAGGAGAATCCATCTCAGACCATCTTAATGAGATATTAAGAATCGTAAATCAACTTACAATGATGAAGATGTGCAGTTTGATGATAAATTGCAAACCCACCTGCTTCTCACTTCATCTTTAGAAAGTTTGGAAAATATCGCGGTTCCCCCAAGCTATGTAGCATTGGATGAAGTTCTCTCCATTAATGTCGTTACCGTAATCTTGCTGAGTGAAGTGAAAGAGAGGGAGAAAGACTTCAGATGTTGCTACACTGCAATAGATTGCGTCACTTAAGAAAGGATTGAAGAAAGAAGAGAGGGCACTAAGGCCTTGTTTGGTTAAAGTATATTTTAAGAATGTTTGAAATTTATTTTGAGATAAAGAGAAAGAAATTTATTTTAATATTATGATATAAAATAAAGTTATTTTATTATTGTGGATTGCGTTGGATGTGAAAAAAAGTAGATTTGCTTTATTAAAGCATGGGTATGATGTGAATTAAAGTTATTTTTTTAATATTGAGATTTGTGCAAAATGCAAAATAAAATTGATTTTTAATATTTAAATTTGTATATGATGTAAAATAAATATAATATTGATGGAAGTGTTTTTAGATAAGTTTTAGATTTTTTAAAGTTCCAACTAAATGAGGCCTAAAGAAAGAAGCTACCTTCGAAAAAAAAGAAGCAACACAGGAGAAGATGTACTCCAATGTTTGCAAAGTGGTATAGAGTTCGCTTAAGTATAATGATGATGTCAACTAGACGACTAATGCATGGTCTCTTTTTATGCCATGTTAGTGGGTGGGGATCCCCCACCAACACAAGGGTTTATTGTCCCACGAGGAAAGAGGAGATCCTAATGGTTGAATCATAAAATGAAACAGAGACATGTAAGGCGTTTGCCATTCTAGTTTTTATCTTCATCCCAATAAACAAAAAAGTAACACAAGAAGCAACAAGAAGAGAAGTAAATTGCATCTAGGACGCTAAGGTTGCAAATTGGTCTTAACTTTTTAAAAACTTAGATTTGGATCCTTGAAATTGTAAAAGCATTGTCATTAGGTCCCAATTAACACACAATTATTAATTTTTTACCATTATACTGTACGATTGTTGTTGTTGTTATGAGTACGATTGTTGTCATTAGGTCACCTAGTGGGATTAAGGCTTGGTTGTTGTTGTTGTTGTTTATACTGTACGATTGTTCTCAATCATTATTATTTGATTTTTTAGAATATAATTTTAAAATATTACTATTTATTTTTTTGTTTTAAATACCTAGAGAGAATAAAACAAGAAATGAGAAAAATTAAATTTTATGTTTTTATTAATTTTTTTAAAATGAGTCATGATAGAAAAGTATAATAGTTCTTTAAAATGTGTAAACAGTCTAAACTAGTTAAAATTGATAAAATTTCATGTTTTTTATCAGGTAAAACAAGTAAAAAAAGGCAAGGTTTTGAAAGAAACCGAAATTACAGGGATTTATTTTACAACCTTAAGAATCAAAATTAAGATTTTTCAAAAATTGGGACCAATTTGCAAACCCCTCCCAACCTCAGGGACTTGGATGCAATTTACTCAAAATAAAACATGATCAAAAACCCAAAAGTGGAGTGGGTTTAAGAACTTGAACTCTAAGCTTCCTCTCAAAAGCATAAATTATCCTTCAATAATGGTGTTGCAAGTTGTAGCCTCAAATGGAATTTGTCCCTTCTATTAAGATATGGGCTTGCTTATTTTGGTACAAAGCAAACAACATACTCATTTAGAGGTCCCCCATAAGCACCATTAAATTAGGGCTACACTCCCAATGCAGATATGCCCTTGGGAACATTTTCATATTAGATGTCCTCGATGATCTCAGCAAGAAGCTAGGTCATGCTCCTCCCTTGGATCTCCAAGACCTATTTCAAAGTTGCATGCTGTCTCATCAAGGTCATCCAGAAAAAGGATTGAAGCTTTGGTTTCGAGTGTTTTGTTCCTGAGAAAATAAGTTTCCCTCCTTGGTCCAATTGTGTATGTCCTTGACCACCCTTCTTTGAAGGAGACAAGCTAAAGATATTTCCTTGAGTTGAGCTGAATGTGTACTTCTAGAAGGTCAAGAAATACCAAATAGTTATGAGGAAGTGGCTACGTAAACTTGCAAATAATAGTGGAGCAAGGACACCTTAGTTTACAATCAAATTGCCAAAAAGAGTGGCTACATTGATAGTGACATACAAGGGCACTCTTAGGAGATCCTGCAAAAAAAACTGTTACCCTTCTTTAGCTATACAAGAGGCAATGGCATGGAGTTGCTATGTGGTTGATGTATTTTAGGCAAGACTCTGTTAGAGTGAATTCAAAGGTCCATCGTGAAGAGTTTCAAGAGATCCCCATAGATTATGTCCAGCAACATTGATTTAAAACAAGAGTGATGCGATCTTCAAGTTCTATCATCATCACAATTGGGGGTAGTAAAAGAAGAAGAATAGCGAGATGTTTATTTGCGTTCAAGTAGTTTAGATGGAGGTCTTTGTAACTCCTCAATGAAACATGAAGAGAGTCTCCCAATCCAAATCCTACAAGGCTAATTTCTAAACTTGTCACAACCATGAGTTATTACATTTCCCACATAAAATTGTTGTAACTTCCTTATCATATAGTTAGTACAAGGTCCTATAGAAGAGATTTCCCTAATCGAAAATCAAAAGTTTTTCAAAGACGATGTGTTTTTCTTCATCATCGAGGTTTCACATCAACAAAGTTTCTAGGTTCCACTCCCTTCATCCACAGCACTGCCATGCAAGAATAATGGACATCATGCATCTCTAGAGATAAATAATGAGTACAGTGCATCTAGTGCTACGTTTATGGATGCAATATGTCACATTTCCCTAATCGAAAATCAATTGTAATCAAAGCTCGAAACTCGCTTGAATTTTAACTTGAATTGAAATTAACTAGAATCTTTTCTACAAGTTTTGAGTCATACACATCACTTGAAAATAATTTCGAGCATTGATTCATGGGAGTCTTACTTAAAATTACTTTTGAATTGGCCCAAAACTAAATATCATATATTGTGATTCCAGCATAAATGGAAAGGTACATGACATAATGATGGGCGAGTCAATATAAGAATTGGAGGCCATGGGTTTAATATCAGATGGTTAAACCTATCCAAATCAGTTTTTCCTTTAAATAGCTTTATTTTGAGTTGGCTTGAAATCTACTCAATTTTAAGTCGGATAGACTCAAATTCAAATGCACAAGTTGACCCAAACTTGCTCAAGCTCAACTCATTGCCAGCCCTACTCTCATCAAGGACTGGAAAGGTATACAGAAAACTTGCCAGTAATTCACATTGAAAAGCTGCGATACCAGCATTTATGAACATTGTTGTTAGCTTCTCATATAAGACTACTAAAAACTAAAAGAGTTTGCACAGCAGACTCACCCACTATTATCCTTATCAAAATACTGAAAGGCACCATACAAGTTTTCCTCCCGTTCCAACCTGTGCCTGTGCATAGTTGCAGTGATAAATTCAATGTAGTCAATTGTTCCATTACCATCCACATCAGCCTAAAAGAAAAAAAAAAGGACACGTATGTTAACAATAACCGCAAACTGGACAGAAAACTGATCTCAAAATCAAATGAATAAGCTTACGGCATCCATGAGCTGCTTTACTTCAGCTTCTGTGAGTTTTGAGCCAAGCCGTGCCAAACCTGTCTTCAGTTCCTCATATGTAATGGTGCCACTGTTGTCAGTGTCCATATTAGAGAACATTTGCTTGAGCCCCTTAATTTCTTCCTCTGAAAGATTCTCAGCAATAACCTAAATTTTGTTTGGAAATCAAGAATGTCATAAGGAGAAGACACTAACCAAGAGAACATGTATGATCAAACCTTTAAGGCCAATTTCTTCATCTTGTTCATTGCTCGGAATTGCTTCATCCGAGAAAGAACTGCACTGTCTATAGGTCTATCAGATGCCTCCCCACCTTCTCTGATCCATCGATGCTCTGAAATTTTAAGTAGCAACAGTTAGTTTGCTTAATCTTGTTAGGTAATGGCCAAAGACAAAGTGTAAGTGTAAGCAACTTTTTAAGCGGCTAAAACTTAAACAAGTGCCCTGATCCCAGTATAATGCCAAATTTTGATTGGTTGTCAAAATAATTTAAGGTGGCTTGACGTTTAATTCTCTTTGGCTATAAATTATTTTGATTAATAATTTATAAGTGTATGAAACAACTACACATATATACTATGAAAGATAATAATTATGAGTTAGATACATCGTGAATTACATGAATTAGAACTATCTTTATTATAATCAAATTAATAAAGGAATGATATAATTGTCATATTGGTTCTTTGTGAGGAACAGCTGTTAACTGGTCTGGTATCCCTCCAATATGAGAGAGAAATGGAGGGAATTTGACAAGGTGCGGAAGAAAAGTATAGTCTATTCAACAGAGAGGCAAATCAAAGGTTTGAAATCTAGATGAAGGACTGAAGTATAAGGTTTGGATCTTTGTGTGAGAAGGGTCCTTAATAGATGGACTCGTCAAAAATGAGCACGAGGTTTGGTAAACCTCATGAGAATATATCCTCAAGAAGGTATAACCTGAAACCTCGATGAAGAATCTTTAGTTTATGACGAGCTACATGTTTAGACTATTCGTTGAGAAAAAGATTTTCTCAACCAAATTGGGCAGGTATTCGTTGGTGTCAAATGTGTCAAAACGATTATGCTAGGTGACCTAGTCAGCTCTTCTATCAAAACCATGAAAGTAGTGGCTAAGTGGGAAAACGGCATTGAGGGCATCTTAGAATTAGTCACTCATCTTCTTGCTATAATAGGAACACAAAAAGAGAACACTGTGGTGTTGTACCAAGAGAGCTACAACCAAAGGGAGCAAGACTACTGTGTGGAATTTATAGAGAAAGCACTCTAGGTAATCCATCGCAAGAAAAGAATTCTAGCGATGATGATAGATAGCTAACCATCTAGAGTTTCGATGATCGAAGTGAGGAAACTCAAACCAGTCTTTATACTCAACTAGTTTATTAGCTTGTAGCAACAATTGAGGGCGCTCTCACATTAAATGCTATAAGATGTAGTTAATGTAGAATCTAAATATGGATCTAAAAGAGAGTGAATAGACCCTAATTAAAATTTAATTTACTATAATTATATCATAATTAAAATAACTCATAAGAATTAACAAGCAGAAATAATAATTAAAGTGCAAATAAGTAAATAACACAAGGATATAATATGGTCCGGCTTAAATCCGAGCTTACATCCACTATAACATAATCTAACTATCCAACTATAATGAAACACTCCTCTAGTCAAAGGTGAAGAAACTCGTATAATCTAATCCTCCTCTATCTCACAATAAAGGCCCTCACACTCATGAGCGTGGGAAAAAAGCAGCCCCCTTAACACACAAGGGGCCTTCTTCACAATTAAGTAAAGGAATAAGAAAAACAAACCTAAAGTACAAGATTGTATAATTAAGCACAAATGAAAATGCCTTTCCTTTCTAGGATTGAAACCTTGAAGCACTTGGAGGCGGTTGGATCAACTATGAGAACTTAAGAACCTTAATCAACTTTTAATCTTCAATTAATTGTCTCAATCAGTTTTTAATCACTTCAACTCTCTCATTAAATGATGGTGAAAGATTTTCAATAACCGTTAAGAACAAATCCCAAAACACACCCACCATTTATATAGAATATCCCTTGAGCGACTAGAAAAAAGTACTATCAGATTGCCTTTGATCGATCAAACA
The DNA here is from genome assembly GCA_002786265.1 of Apostasia shenzhenica. Classification (NCBI taxonomy): domain Eukaryota; kingdom Viridiplantae; phylum Streptophyta; class Magnoliopsida; order Asparagales; family Orchidaceae; genus Apostasia; species Apostasia shenzhenica. Next base: position 1,406,803 of record KZ454830.1, read on the forward strand.
ATTAGCCGTTAAAAACTCAACAGTTACATTTCAAACAGCTTTGATAAGTTAATCAATCAAAACAGCTATTTGGCTCTATCACTTGATTTAAAAAAGGATAGCAGGTTTGATAAATCAAAGGTCTTTGAAATGTCTTTAATCAATCAAGCTATCGACCGATCTATCAAATAGCTTGATCTATCGATCAATCTATCGAAGACAACAGACCTACAAATCTAAATATTGGTTAGTTTACTCAACCTAATCCGATTCAAACACATTCCAACCAACCTATAACAATGTCTTAAATGCTCAAAACATGATCCACAAATTTTATAGCACTCTAAAAACAACCTTACTTAATTTTACTAAGATAAAAATAATAAACAATAAACTTAATCTTCAACTGAGCTCTTCTTGATCTTTAAGACTTATTCATTAATCTTGATCACTTCAACATTTCACTTCAAGCTTGATTTCACTCCTTAAGCTTTTTTTTACTTTAATCATTATGTAAAGCACCAAATGAGCAATAAATTATCAAAGACTACACACATTAAACTCAATAATCCATTAGTCACCAACTAATGTAAATAAAATAATAAACATCAAAACACATGATTGTATCAAAATTATAATGGAGGAACCAACAATAAATAACTATAACTTTCTCATCAAGTTGTAAAAGATCCTAATTGATGGGAGTGTTTCTCTAAGGTTTGAAACAGTTAAGTTGTTTTTAAAAACTAAGAGTTCTTTGACAAGTCTGATTTTCAACTTTCCACATCCAAAGTTTTTCAACTCTTCCAAGGTTTTAGCTAGTGCTATTAGAGCTTAGATTGTCTGCATCTTAAAAAAGGATGGACTCAACGGTTTTACCAATAAAGATAGTTATGCCCAATGGCAAAACCAAGACACCTAGAAGCACAAGATTTGGGATGTTCTAGTGTGAAAGAATACACAACAATGCTAAATTTAGAGAACTCGATGGAAATGGAAGTTGAAGAGTGGAGAAAGCTAGACAGAAGAGCTATTAGTCTCATTCAAAAGTGGTTAGACGATGTTGTGTTTCACCTCGTGGTTAAAAAAATAGCATCCCTAGCACTATTGGGAAAGCTAGAGAGCCTGTATAAGAGGACAGCAGCAACAAGAGTTTCCCGGTCAGGAAGCTCATGAACATGAAGCTAAAGGAAGAAACTCTGTTTTCGAGCACTAGAATGAGATCAGGGAACCATTCATCAGCTAGCCGCCATGAAGATGAAGCAGTTCGATGATGAGTTACAAGCTCAACTACCGCTAAATTTGTTGCTGAAGAAACTCTTGTTATCTCCTAGAACAACTACACACTAAACGAAGTTCTCATGATGAACCTCATAAGCTCAAGTCTATTAAACTAAGAGAATCTCAAGGTTCTTTGAGTAGGGAAGCCTTGGTCATTGGGAAGCAGGGAAAAACACAAAGAAGTGAAAAATACCAATAAAAGCATTAGGAAAGAAGTAAATACGGAGGAACATCATTAACAAGGAAGTGCTACTACTTGACAAATCAAGTCACATTAAGAGGGATTGCCAAAAATGGAGAGCAAATAAAAAAAAAGAAGACTGAAAAAGCACTTCTTCGTTTTCAAATCCCTCAACCACAATAGTAGCTGAAGAGCAGCTCTTGGTGACCCCAGCTGTCAGAAAAACTAAAGAGTGTAGTGACTGCAGAAAACTGACACAGGTAGTGGATTCAGGTGCATCACACCCGTAGCATCAAAGAAACAATTATTTTCGACATATAATCATCGTATTATGGCATTGTGAAGATGAATAATGATGGAATATCGAAGATTGTTTGTATAAGGACATAGTGCTTGAGCCCAGTCTAGGGTGTAAGCTCAAGATCAGATATGTGAGGTATGTCCCAAATATTCACCTCAACTTAATTTCCACGGGAAGTTAGACGAAGTAGGTTACATCAACACCTTTGGTAGAGAACAATGAAAACTAGCCAATGGGTCACCTTTCGTGGTGAAAGGAATTGAGTGGTGTTCATTATACAGAATGAATGCGAAAATTTACAAGCTTTCGATGGGAGTTTCTAAAGATGAAACGACGATAAGGAACACTAGAGAAGTGTGTTAAATGTTCAGCTGGCAAAAAGTCCAGAGCATCCTTCGTGAAATTGTCATACCACTGAAGAAATAAACCTTTTGAGAACCTAGTTTGATCAATCAGCTGATGGATCGATCAAAGACAATGGAAGCTGATGGATCGATCAAAGACAATGGACCCTTAAACTTGACCGATCAGAATGTGGTTGTTGGCTGAGATCTCTGCAGGTGTCAATCAATCAAAACAGTTTGACAGATCAACTAATCAATCAAACATAACCAAAATCTAGCAGTTAGACTCTAACGACTAGCGGCCCGATCGATCACTTGATCAATCAAAGGCCACCAACCCAGAGTTTTGCTAGCGATTGGAGACTCCCTTATTTAAGGGGATTGGATGATTTCTTGAGCCTCCTCTTAGCATTTTTTACATTTAAGAACTCTCAACTAACTCACCCACCTCTCAAAAATTCAAAAAGCGATCTAGTGCATTTAAGAGATGATCAAGCCAAAATTCAAGACTTTGGTCCTCAAGCTCTTTCTTCATTCCTCTCATATTCAAGCTCAACTTTTGAAGAGAAAAGTGAGTTAATTTCTTTTCTTGCTTTTTAATTATTTCTCATTAAATTCTCCTCCTCCGTGTGCCTACTTACAACTCTTGTAAAAAGGAGAAGAATCTTCATAATAGTTTGATAGGCTAGGATTTAGTGTACACTTGTTAGTATACAAAGTCCTAGGAACTAACTTTAGATATTTCATGTACGGTCTTCTCCAGCTAAGAGCAAAAGAGTGTTAATTAGTGATAGTTCGATTGTATGATTGGTTGTCGTGGACCAGGCTCAGAGTGAGCCAAACCATGTTAAATTTCTTGTGTTGTTCCTGTTACATTTTTATTTGCTTTCGCTTATTATTGTTATTATATTATTATTCTTCTTTCACTAACGCTTATATTTAGTAAATTTAAATTCATTAAAATTTATATTAGGGGTCTATTTACCCCCCTCTAGACCTATATCGATCCTGCAAGAACTATCTCGGACCACTACGTGTACGTAAAAAAGTTCGTAGGTGGATTTTTCATCACATTTCTACTTCACTTAGATAATATGTTAATTGTTGGCTAAGGTGTAGGAAAGTTGAAGGTAAAGCTCAACAAAATTTTCAACATGAAAGATTTGAGTCATTCCGAATAAATTCTCAGCATGAAGGTCATGCTACACCACGTGTGAAGCATACAGCGATTAATCGAAAGGGAATTTTCACTAGCACTCCCACTATAATTTCTTCAGGCATTTGTTATTTTGATGATATACAGTTACAGTCCTTTGTCCCCACACTATCTATCAAGCTGAGACTTTGACTTAGAGGCCACAAGAAGAACATTATGACTATTGCAAGAAAGCTAAGTTGAGAAGGTACCAAAGAGATTCAACATGGGCAAAGTGAAGTCAGTGATAACCCTTCTTGATGCATATTTTCAAATGTCCACAAAGCACCACCTAACTCTGAAAGTTGAAAAACAAGGGATGTCGAAGATTTCGTACTTGTTCACACTTGGAAACCCGAAACATGCAATGGTCTACACAAGGCCGGGCAATACAAATGTCGTCGGAATGTTCAGCAAATTCCTCTCCAATCTAGGTAAAGAACACTGGCCAGATCTACCATTATCCTAGAGGCACTAGTCAAATGATGATGTGCTTTGGGAAGGAAGAGCTGGAGTCAGTAGACTACATTGATGCTAATCTCGTTGGAGATTTAGATTCCTATTCCTGAAAATTTGTCTTGGGGTATTTCATCGAGCTTGATAATGGAGTGGTTGCCTAGCATTCCAAGGTGCATAACCATGTAGCCTTATCAATAGCAAAAGCAAAGTACATTGTTGCAACAAAAGGCTGGAAAGAGCTATTGCGGATGAGAAAGCTACTAAAACAGCTTAGTCACAAACAATATGATTATTCATGTTTTGTAATAATCAAAGCACTATCAATTTAGCTATGAATCCCAAGTTTCGCTCCAAGTCAAAGCACGTAGAGATGTGCAGCCATTGGTTCGAGGTGCTAAAGATGAAGACTCTGTTAGTGGAAAAGGTGCACATGGATGAGAATTCTTTGGACATGCCCACCAAGACAAAAACCAAGTCAAAATTTAAGATTTGCAAGGAAGTAGCGAGACTTAGACCTCTCTCATAAATTGGTTGAGGGAGATTGTTGGAGAAGAGAGATAGATGAAGTTTAACGAGTCAAAGAAAAGTGATAGTCGAAAGACTGTAGAAAAACAATGTTTTCAATAAAGCAAGCAAAGCCAAGGATTGAAAACATGATGAAGGATGGAACCTTGAGGTTTGAATCTTCATGTGAGAAAGAAACTCGATGAGGTCAAATCCTTAATAGACAATGAGCATGAGATTTGGCAAACCTAAGGAATGTATCCTCGAGAAGATGAAATCTCAAGGAGGAATCATTGGTTCAGAATAAGCTACTTATTTGACCCTTTGTTGAGCAAGGATTTCCTTAACCGAATTGGACGAGTAATTGCTAGTACCAAAGATACGTTAGTTCTTTTGTCAAATCCCTAGAAGTAATGGACAACTCAGAAAGCAATGTTGAGAACACTTAGAATTTTGGCTAGGGTTTAGTTATTCATTTTCCTGCTATAAAGGGTCACAGAATGAGAACATTGTGGTGGTATTGTCCCTGCTACCAAGAGAGCGAGTGCTAAATGGAAAGAGGATATTGTGAGTTCACACAGAGAGTACTCCACATAATCCATCATCGAATAGGAGTTCTAACAGTGAAGGAAAGCAAAGAAGTTTGGTGGTGCAAACTGCCACCCATCCAGAAAGAGCTTATTCTTTCGTAGTCTTTGTATCAACAAAGAAAAATAATAGAGAAGCCAATTTTTTATAGCTATATAGAGCTCTCAAAGATCCAGATGGGGAAACTCAAATCACCTTTTAAACTTAGTTGTTTAGCTTTAGGCAATGACGAGAGAATGTTCTCACGTTAAATTTTATAATGTGTAGTTCATTATAACTTTTTTCAAGTTGTACAAGAGCCTAGTCGATAAGAATGCTTCTTCAAGGTTTGGAGTTATCAAAAAATTAAAAGAATTTTTTGACAAGAGTGATTTTCGACTTATCCCATCCAATGTTTTACGACTCTCCTGATGTTTCAACATTAACTTCATGCTTCAAATGAGTTTATTTGGATCAACACCAATTGCTCATGATTGGGGGCAAAAAAAAATTCCTCATTTAAAAAAAATAAAATAATAGCGCTTTCACATCCTACAATAACTCCAATATAAAAATTCATTTTAATTCATATCCTACATAATTTATAATATAACTATTAACAGCATTTCATATCTTACATGACTTGTAATATAACAAATTAACCATATTTCTCATCATACATGTATCTCAAGACAAACCAAAATTTGCATTCCAAATACTAAAATTTCCACCAATGAAACAAATCCTAAGGATCATCTATATCAAACTTTGGAACACACCTAACCGCACACCCCACCCTAATCCCACAGTCACGAAGACAAGGCTGCTTTAAGTTGCCTCTTCCATGGTCAACCATTTACCTCGCTTAAGGCGGAGGGGTCTGGGGCTGGCTTAGTTTCAAGTTGCATGCGTAAATAAACTGAAGGTGCATATGCACACGGCTTAACCTTATGCTACTTAAAATTGCCCATAAGTAGCTTAACTATGATTACAGAATTGAAGTTAGAGAAGATCCTCTCTTTTAGGTTTAATAACTATTTTAAGAATCAATGATTGGAGCCTTTTAACACTAGTAAATACACCCTTTTCTACAATTGTGTAGAGTGAACAAGCAGTAGAAAAGATGCACAGACCAAGAACTTGAGCAGATGTAATTCTCTTTCGAGGATCCTGGGTTAACATCTTCCTGACCAGATCCTTGGCACTACTTGAAATAGAAGGCCATGGTTCACTTTCAAAGTCAATTTCACCTTCCAAGATGGCATCAAATATTCCTTTCTCAGTTTCTGCAAATAGCAAAATTACTATTAGTTACAAGAAGAAATGATATACATATATAAAGCGCATTACAAGAATAATGTCGTAGGAACCAAGACTACCTGCCCAAAAAGGAGGTACACCACTTAAAAGAATGTATAAAATAACACCTGCACTCCAGATATCTGCTTCTTTCCCATAGCTACGTCTTAGAACTTCAGGAGCAACATAATAAGCACTTCCGACAATATCTCTATAAACCTTTCCTGAAAGCATACCGTGATGAACAATGAGAAACTGAGCTAAGAAAGCACAACTTTCCAGTTTTTTTGAAGAACACTATCAAAAGCATAATGAAAACATGGTATAGTGTGTTTGCTTAGCCAACTAATATTTTATCTATGTTACTTAAAGCTAAATTGTGACTGTGATATTTTATATTGAAAATTATGTATAATGTTGTATGCTAGCCTACAAAGTAAAAATATACAAATAAAATAAGTATCACAGAGATAAAGATGCTAGGATAAATGAATAGGGCACACACAAAAAGACGGGTAAGAAATGAATACATCTGTGAAATGTTGGAGCAACCTCAGTTGAAGATAAAATCACAGAAAGTCATCTTACATGATTTAGACATATAAATTGTAGTACAATAGAAGCTTTAATAAAGAAAATTAGGTTATTTAATTATGCCTTTATTAAAAGAGTAAGAGAGAGATTAAAAAAGACATGAAAAAAAATAACTATAGGGAATGACATTACATAATTGGAGCTAAATGAGGCATTATAACGAGACTAAGACTTTGTTGTTATTGTTTGTTGCAATGAAATTTAGTTAATTATTAACTTCGGATGTGCGCAATATGTGAAATATTATAAGTTATCTTAGTATGTGTATAATATATGAAACTTTTTTTTTTGAGAATTGCATTGGATGTGACGTATTAGGTTAAAGTTAACTTGACTACCATAACTTACTAATCAAACGCCCTAAAGTGATCAAATCTAACAAATCACAGATGTTGGGAAGTGGGAACCAGCATGAAGGTCTCAATAAGCAATTAAATACTTGTGTTGATTTTAAAGGAATAGAATGACTAGTCACCTTCCTCAATAAATACTGAAAGCCCAAAATCAGTAGCCTTAAGCATTGCACCCTCATTCCTGGAAGCAAGCAAGAAGTTCTCAGGCTTGAGATCTCGGTGCATCACTCCCATAAAATGGCAACTATTCACCACATTGACAATTGCCCTGCAAATGCTTGCAGCCGCCCTCTCCGAGTAATGCCCCTTTGCAATTATTCGATCGAAAAGCTCTCCACCAGCACAAAGCTCCATCACAAGATGAACAGAATTCTTATCCTCATAAGCACCCTTGAATTCCACAATGTTTGATTGCCCACTCAAGTGCTGCATGATCTGGATCTCCCTCTTGATATCTTCCCTATCATTCTTATGAACAAGCTTCCTCTTTGAGATTGATTTGCAGGCGTAAGACCGCCCAGTAGCCGTCTCTGTGCAGAGGTAGGTGACCCCAAATTGACCTCGGCCGAGCTCCTTGCCAAAAGTGTAGTAGGTGCGAACATCATCGAACGCTTTGCCGAGGATTGTGTCGTATGGTGGAGCAGGTTTGGGAGGGGATGGGGCCGGAGGGTTTGGCTTCAGTGGGGATGACGCAGCATAGCGAGTCTCCTGCGGCGGCGGCGCCGCTTGGTAGGAGTTCAGCGGCGGCGGCGGAGGCGGCGGCGAGGGTTTCGCGGGCTGAGGCGTCGGCTGGGTCTTCTGGTAGGAATACCCATTGCCTTCCGGCCTCGTTGCTTTCCCTTTGCTGCAGCAAGCCCCCATCCTTCTCTTCCGCTGCTTGACTGAAATCGCTCTAATGAAACAAAAAAGATACGTCAAAACCAGATCCGAATTTCTCACGCGGTGTTCACCGGCAAATCAACCAAGAACAAAACTCAGGATCGCCGGCTAGATCGAAATCGAATCAAAAGAACATAGCATGAAGCATGACGTATAAACTCTACCTTGGCCAATATCAGATTCCAATGCCTTCAAGCATCAGGAAGAAGGACGAAAGAACGTCTCTGAAAGAACTGTAGAGGACAGGGAGTAAATGAAATCCGAGAAGAGAAGTCAGACTGAAAAAATCAACACGAAATGAAGAAGTGGAGGACGTAATCGCCGTAATCGCCGGCTAGATCGAGGCTCCAGCTCTGATTGACGAAGATTTTGGTTCCCACGCGGCTTCATGATTTATCCCAATTATTTTATTGGGATTTCATCATCACTGATTTCATTTCTCTCTCCACGAATTCCAGTGAGCAAAATATTCAGAAACTCATAAACTCCTTCGATGATCATTCGATATTTAAGTTGTTTAAGATCAACTCAACCTGAATCTGATTCAAATCAGTTATCTTGATGTAAAAATTATTTCGAGTGAAATTTGAGTTTTGATTTATTCGCTTAAAATTGAATTTGACTCGATACAAAAATGCTATACCTATAATAAAACTACAAATTTTATATAAATTTAATGTAAATATCATGTAAGTATTTCTACTTTGGGCCTTATATGTAATTGAGTCATCTACATTTTAGACTTAACCAATTTTCTAAATTGAAGATATACACTTAAATTAAAAAAAAAATTGAAGATATATACAAATAGATTTTTTCAAAGTAATTGTAACAACTATTAACATAGAAGACAACTTTATCCCCGATATAAATTTTCAATTATACCGAAAAAAGAGAGAATCATTGGTGAAACTTTAAAGTAAAATCAATTTTCTATATAAAGGCTTAATTGTTGTTCTCGTGAAAGAATTTATTTACATATTTTTAATACAGAGAATTTGTTTAGTTAAATTGAAAGTGTAGGCTTATTTTAAAGTACATATACGAAAATTTATTAAGTTGGTACATAAATTTTATGTTTTTTTACTACTTGATTTTATGTAAGATGGCATATAACGCTTTTGTTCAAATTTTGTGTAAGCCGTGCATTGTATCCTCTTTTTAGTTCAAATAATATATTTTATTTATATACTAATGTAAATGTGAATAAAATCTTCCGAAGTATCCCTAATAGCCCACCTAGCCCTGTTTGGCGTGAGAACTAAAATCAGGACCAAAATAATATTAATTTGAAAAATAATAATAATAAATAAATAAATATTTTTAATAATTCTACATAAATTTTAATATAAAAAATATTATTTTACTTCACATATCAATAATTTTCAATAAAAAAATTAACTTTATTTTACATCCTAAATCAAAATATTTGATTCGAATATTTTAGTATAGGATGTAAAATAAAGTATATATAAGTCAAGAATTTTTTTTTCTAAGGATGGTCATCATTTGAATATCTTCGGAGCACAAATTTCATGATTTAAGAAAATAAAATTGAAACCATTATATATACAAATTTCAATTTAAAAGAATAACTAATTTAAAAAATTCTAATTTAAGTATTATATTCACATATATATTAATAAAATAATTTTACTTTACATAATACATAATTTTTAATAAAAATTATTTTTATTCAAATTTAATTTTAATATTATTAAAAAAATAATTTATAATTACTTATAGTGATTGCAAACTTTGAATTTAACTGAGACTTTTAAATAATACTTATGTTATTGCCACAGAATTTCAATTAGATTTAAATTTTATGATTATTTTGGCAAATTTTTATTATTAAAATAATTCATGCTTTATTCTAAAAATTAAATTTCTGGTGAACCTATAACTATAAGTTAAAAAGAAATGAAAATACTAAAATCAAATAAGTTATTATTTTTCATTTAGATGGTATGTTTCATGCATAGGTTTTGGCTCAAAAAGGATACCAGTAACTTATAAATGTAATATTTTTTTAATAAATATAAATAAGTAATATTATTATTTATTTGTCAAAGGGTAAGTTATATATAATTGGAAGGAATATTAATGCTTCTCAAAGAAACAGAGATGTTGATTCACTTTTAATTGATCCATTTGATCACCAAACTAAAAATAGAAATTTAGTTTAATTTTAAATTAAAAAAAACCAACTAAATTAGATTATAAATCAAGTCAAATCAATCAAATATATATTAGTTTTGTTTGATTTTATTTGGTTAAAATTATATTTTTTATTTGAGTTTTTATTTAAAAAAATTTCTAAACTTTCTCGTAATGATGTTAAATATTATTATATAAATATCTAGATAATAGTCATAATATAAAAGTAATTTAGCACAAAAAATAATTTAGTTATATGAAAAATTCATCCTGACTCTTTTGTCTATAAAAAATATCCAAGCACATAAAATAGCTCAGAAATATTTGCATGTCTAACTTCACAATATAATCAAAATTATATGACATAATTATATTTATATGTAGAATTATTTAATAATCGGTTAATTCGGCCGGTTTGATTTCCCAAATATGTAAAACTGAATCCAAACCGATTAACCAAAATATTCAAAATATCAAATCATCACTAAACTATTAGATTATAAATAAAACTAAATTTTTAAATTAAATTTAAATCAGTGTTTACACACCCCTAATATTCAATGCGATTATTTACAAGATGCTCCACAAGAGAATTGGTTTGATGTTGCATGCCAAAAGACCATGGGCCTCCAATTCTTATTGGACTTCGGCCCAATGGGCCCTCAAATTTAATAGTTATAAAGATAACAAACTCCCACCCCTCTGCCTATCAAATATCACTTTACATTAAGGTATTAAAAATATTCGAAATCGAAAATTGCTCTAAACTTATTTAATTTTTAAATAGGTTTAAAATTAGTTCAAAATTTTTAAATCAAATCACGAGCTAAGAACTTTGGCTCAAAATTCCTTTTGAGCCGATTTTGAATTAGCCGTAACTCGCTCAAACAAGATTTGATTTAGCTCGAAATTTTATTAACGTCAGATAAAAAATAATTGAAACTCGAAGAACCAAGCCAAATTTGAAAAAACTAAACCGAAAAATTCAGTTAACCAAACCAACACTTTTGGATTCTGTTTTTATTTTTTATTTTATTTTCAATTTTTGAACATAAAAAACCGATCGTTAATCGAACCAAACTCCTTAATATAATTTATTTAGTTTAATGAGATAAATATAATTAAGACATATATATTTTATTAACAATTAGAGCTTAAATATGTCTTGTTATAAATTAAAAATATAATTTAAATTTTAATAGAAATTTTCATTATTAAAATTTACCTTTTTATATTATTATGATAGTTAAATTTTAATTAAATTTTATAATGTTGATTAAAAATGATTTAGATTTCAAATTTTTTATAAAATTTGATATAAATTTTAAATATAATTTTAAATAAATCTTAATTATAAATAAGATATTAATTAATTTGATAAATATATATTAAATATTATTTTATAATTTAATTAGTGATTTATTGGTAGAATAAAAACGGTTTAAAATTTATTCTTTTTAAAATTTAAAAATCAAATTCTTTTAGATACGTAATATTTTTTTTATACTTTTTATAATTATAAATCTATTTGAATTATCTCTTATAATTTTAAGTTAAATTGAACTCAAAATTTTTAATTTTTAATTTTAAATTATTTTAGGTTAACTAAAAATCAGTACAGTGACAGCCTAATTTCCATCGCATGAGAATCATTTTTTAGCTGAATTGATTTTAAATTTGTTCCAAACTAAATCAATTTAATTTATTTAAAAAACTAGCCTTTTTAAAATTTGCATAAAATTTAAAATTTGCATAAAATTTAAAATTTGATAAAATTATTAATTTAATATTAAAATTTATATATAATTTAATTCATAAAATTGAATATACATATTAGTTTTTTTTTGGTGTAAATATACGAAATAAAGGAGCCAAATAAAGCCTAAAATAGTTATTAAATTACTCTTCATACTAAAATATATTATTTTAAATTCATTTTTATATATTTATATAACTTAATTCAATAAAATAAATCATAATTATTTATTTTTACACGTAAAATAATATAATCATATAATAAAAATATTTAACACTTATAAAAATTTAGTCAATTTTAATTTAAATAAAATATGCTGGTGTGTTAATCAAATTTGGAACTAATTGCTGGCCTTGGACCCAATTAGGGTTGTTATCGATCTGATTTCGAGCCGAGTCAATACTTGCTCAAAATCAAATCGATTACATTTCGATCGACTTGAAATTGACTAAAATTCGATTGGATTCGACTTCGAGCCGATTGTGATTTATTTTCGAGGCGGCTCGAAAATGAATCGAATCTCAATTTTTTTCGAGTCGAGTAAGCTTGACTCGATCCGGCTCGAAATCGGCTCCGTTTATAATATATACCCGAACTTTTAGCTTGTTAGTCGGCTCATTTCGATTCAATTTTCGATCAATTTTCCATGTTAACACATTTAGACCCAATGGATAACTTACACACCATTTTTAATGTTAAAATTGTAAAACCAAGTAATATTTCACAATTTCTATTTATTGGGATCCCATTAAAAAGTGTACAATTACAAAAAGGATCATCTAAAATTCGTGTAATACAATTAGGTCTTACTTACAGTTAATATAAATGCTTTACATGATAATGGAACTCATTTATAACAATTCAAATGTTATTTGCAGTGACGCCCTTTGGTTTCTCTTTTAAATATTATTTATATGCATATTAGATGGACGCTTTGAGAATATAATGAAGGGATAATTAATTATGAGGCCAAAAAATAATACGTAATATACATTTAGACCCACGAACTAAAAATTTAAAATTTGTTAAAAAAATAGGGGGAGTATTAAAACCCTCATGAGTCACATATTATGAATTACACATTAATTTCATGATTTTGAGGATAATCCATAATTTTACATGTATTTTATGACTAAATAGTAAATGTTCAATTTATGAATTTTAATATATAATTATTTATATTTTTAATTTCTATGAGCACATCTTCTATTAGATTTTAGGGCCTCGTTTGGTTCAAAGCGAGTTTTTTGCCCAACACAAATTTTAATTATAAAAATCAGCTTTATTTCACATCTAATACAAATACGAATATTAGAATTAAAAATATTTCATATTTTACACACTTTCTAATAGTAAAATAAATTTCTCTTTTATTAAACTTAAAAAATAAATTAGTTTTTTTTCATGTATAAAAAAAAGCTCAAATCAAATGAGGTCTTGGGTCAATATTATCTCAAAATTACATCATATTTAAATATTATTTTTTACAAAATTGTTCTACATATGATTAAATTAAATATTTTTTTTACATAATAAGATATAAAATTAAATTAATAATTGTTCCCCAGTAGAGAGAAATGTTCAAAGTTATTTACGCAAATGAAAACTTTAGCGATAATCCATTGTCGTCTAGTCCGGTTAGGATACCTGGCTTTCACCCAGGCGACCCGGGTTCAAATCCCGGCAATGGAAATCATTTTGCCTCAGAGAAAAAAAATTCTTTTTTTATTAATTTAATTTCTGTTAAATGCACACATATGTGATATGTTTTTTTAGATATTTGGTTAAATTAAACATTTTTAAAGGGATAATATAGCTAAGATTAATATTAAATTTGAAAGATAATTGTTAAAAAAAAAATTGACAATATGATTTAAAATTAATTAACATAATATAAATTATTATTTTTACATATATATTTGTTAAATATGAAATAAATTTTTTATTTATATATGATATAAAACATAATTAAAATTTAATATTAAAATTTATACACGATATCATATAACAAATATGCCAATTAAAATATTTCTTCATCATGATCTAATGTATATATGGAAGATTTTTTATGAGGAGAAAGGATCAACCAATGAGTCTGAACTGCCCTATTGTTTGATAATTTTTAAAATTTAATATTCAAATTAAGTATTTTTAATTAACTAATTAATAATAAAATCATAATTAAGAAAAAAATTAACAAATGGAGCATATTTCTGATGGCGTTAAGTAACGTTGTTAGATTAAGAAGTTGCTCGATGGACCGGCAATTTCTGTTAAGCAGAAGTCGGCCAGCGCGCGGGCGACTTTTACTTTCAAAAAAAATAAAAAATTTATTTAATTAATTATAATAATCATTTAATTTAATTTAAATATTACTAATTTAAAATTCTCACAATGATATATATATATATATATATATATCAAAATTGAGATATTTAAGGGATGTAGTTATGTTTCAAAAAATGATTTGTTATTATTCCTCAAATTTTGAACTTATCAAATTTAATTATCCCTTAATTTTAGCCTCGAGAGAAATACCAAATTTATCTTCAGATATATTTTTCTAAAAATCAGCAAAAAAAGAAGAAAGCGATCGCAAGTCTGGTGAGACTTTATATTTAAAATGTTTGTTATAAGCTTTAAAGTAACAAATTAAATCAAATAGGCATTTGAGATGAGACTTTATATTTTTTTAATTATTTAATAATTAAGTATTTTATTAAAAATTATATTTTAAATTAATAATATTCAAATAAATTAAATTAAATTAAATTAAAATAAATTTTAAACGTGGTTTCACAACGTTCGCTTCTTTTTTCTCAGATTTTTAGAAAATATATCTGGAGATAAATTTGGTATTTCTCTTAAGACTAAAATTAAGAAATAATTAAATCTGATAAATTTAAAATTTAAAGAATAATAGCAAATCATCTTTTGACTCGTAACCGTATCCCTTAGGTATCTCAAATTTTAATATATATATATATATATATCCTTGTGAAATTTTTTAATTAATAATACTCAAATTAAATTAAATTATTTTTTTAAAGTTTTTTAAAGCACCCGGGCAACTTCTATTAAGCGGAAGTCGCCTGGGCACTGGGCGACTTATGTCGCTCGTTCGTTAGGTAACTTCTTAATGTAATGGTGTTATTTAACGCAGACAGAAACATGCTCTATTTGTTAATTTTTTCTTAATTATATTTTTATTATTAATTAGTTAATTAAAAATACTTAAATTTAAAAAAATCATCCCTATTGTTTGCAGTTTAACATGGTGGCACTGATCCATCATTAATCATAAACCATGTGATTAATTTACCAACGAAGAACATGCTTGGAGCTCTACCCGCAATCGCTCTAAATAGGTTGAGATTTATAAAGGAAAATCACGCGGTTAAGACGATTTTATTTTTTTTAGAGTAAATTACACAGGGGCCTGAGGTTAAAATAATACTGCAAATAGGTTTTACATTTTGAAAAGCCTAGATTTGGGTCCCTAAGTTTGTATTTGCGCTGTCATTTGATCCGTTAGTTTAAATATCGCTTTTTTGGATGGTCCAATTAGACAGTAACGATTAAATTTGGCTGTTAATAATATTTGTATGCACCAAAATGCCCTTATGACTCTCTCGAAATACTTTAAAATAATATAAAAAATGAGTAAAAAATCTGAGAATAAAATTGTAAAAAACTAGTAAATTTCAGACGTATGACCAAACTGCAGTGCAAACACAAACTCGGGGATTCAAATCTAGGCTTTTTAAAACGTGAGACCTATTTGCAGCGCTAATCTAACCTCATGGGCCACTGTGCAATTTACCCTTTTTTTTATTACCGACATGTGTAATGACCTAAGCTTTTATCTTTGTCATTACACAAATGTTTTCTATTGATCCACAAATAATTTCACTACATCTTAACGTAAATTTATCCTCAATATATAATTATTATATTATATTGTAAACAAATGTAATATCTTAAATATAAATAATTTAAAATAATCTTCTAATATTCTCTCACTTATATTTCTTGTTAGCAAAAATATTACTGAAAATAGTATCAGTCCACTAATAAGACTCAGTAGAAGATATTAACAAATTATGCATCATATAAAATATTTAATAATTTTTTTATAATTACAAATTTATTATTTTGAAATTTAAGTTGATTATTACATGCATACATAGCAATATATTTAAACTTATATCAACTGAACGAACAACATGATAACAACAACTATAATTCATTTAACTAGTATTTGAATTGAATCATCTATTAATAAATTCATTTAACATAATTTTTAAACTTTAAATTATTAGAAAATAATTAAATAATCAATTCTCAATACATACTTAATTATTTTTAATAAAATTATTAATTTTATTTTACATTCTAGATCAAAATACTCAAGTATTTTTATTATAGAATAGATGGCTTGAGAAGAACCAAGGTGTGACGCCCATGACCGAAGAGGGCAGGGAGTGATCGTCAGGTGATGTCCTAAATAAAAGGAAACACTGAGGTAAAGTGAGGCTCTTGACAGGCTTCTAGGCCGAATAATGAGTGATGAGAGGAGCATAGGAATAAAAAATTATATAGTGTTTGGAATTATAATACGAACTAAAGAATTGAATTTCTCAAAGTCACAGTGAGTATTCTATTAATTATTAACATAAAACTTAGGTGATGCTAATGACTGGTTAATTACAGTTAGAGGAAGGTAGGAGATCAAGAAAGAAGATATAGTACTAATTCCACATGAGTAATGTCAAGATTACTTAATAATTTTAAATTTTTTCATTAAAGTTGATGCATTCCTTCACATGTATGATATAAATTAATAATAAAGTTTTTAGTCAATACTAACATATGAAAATATGACGCAAGATTATGACTATAATGTATTAAAATTATGACTGTATATTTTTTTAAGGGATAATTACCTACATGTCACACAATTTAGTTTTATTTATGTCTTACCCATCCATTCTTAGTTAATTATGCTATGCACACTCAAAATATTATAAAATATTACATATACACATTTTAACTTATTTTTATTATAATGAGTAATCATAATTTTTCAATAACTTAACTATAGTTAAATTATAAAAAATCTGAGTCATTCATCATATTATTTTAAGGATATTTAAATATATTTTGAGTGAAAATCCTAAAACATTAATATTTAGGTGGCGGCAAAGGAAGGAGATATCCGCGACGTGAATTGATTTTAGGATAAATCAGCGCTTTAGTGTAGCATTGAGGATGAGAAAAATATGTACCATTAATGATTTACTAAAAGAATATTTTTTTCAAATAGATTTTGATTAAGTTTTAACTCAAATGTGTGTATGTAAGATTTTGTAATGTTTTGAGTGTGCATAGCGTAATTAACTAAGAATATATGAGTAAAACATAAATAAAATTAAATTGTGTGGCATGTAGATAATTATCCTTTTTTTTTAATTGGCATGTGAAAATTCATATACAAATATTGGAAAGAAGTTTATGCCAATCCGAAGGAGACATTGGTTCATATTTAAGGCAAAGCATTGCATATATATAGATTTGATATGATTAATTGAGAAATCCTTGTTATATCCAAAATGTTTAAAATCTAATTAGCTAAATTGCATGTAAAATTCATAAATTTATTAATTTAGATTTATGCCATGAAATCTTTTAAATATCACTCAAATATTTCATATATTATTTGTCAAAAAGTTATATGTATTAAAAAAATTTAAATATTTAGTTAGACAAATAATTTATACTAAATAGATAAGAAAAAAATAATAATAAAAGAATAATATAACAAAAACATATTAGAATTTACGTAATACAAAGACAATCTCAGCCTCCCACATTCATGGAGAGTATTAGAAATAGATTTCATAATATTAAAGATAGATAGGCAAAAAATAATTTGCATCAAATACATATTATTATCAATTTTAAATAAAATACAAAAAAATATTTTATTGAGGATTCAACTAATTTCTAAGAAGATTTTCTCTAGTTGGAAGACAAAAACTTGAGAAATATTTTTTAGCTTAGATTAATTATTTTAAAAAAATTAAACAATAAATGATTTACCATAAAATTTTATCAAAATTATAAATTTCACAAAAAAATCAAATATTATGTATATCAAACTAATTACTTGTAATATTATGTATTTCATCTAAATTAGTCTAAATTCATATATTCTTTTAGCTTCATTATAGTAAATATTTAAAAAAAATCAAATTTACATATAGAATATGAAATTCTACTAAAATTATATATTTTACTTAAATTCTTTAAAAATTACATATTTTACACTTAATTTTAAAACTTGTCTAATGAGATGTAAGATTTTAAATATTTATTATGATAAGATTGAAAAGATATATAAATTTGAAAAAAATTAGGTGAAATGCATGATATACAAAATTTTGAGGTATTTTAATAAATTGTATAATTTTGATATAATGTTATATACTGTCAGTAAATTATTCACATTTAAAAGAGCACATCTCGTTAGATTATTTTTGTGCATTAAGTATGATAAAATAATTTTTTAATTATATTTTTTAATTTTTGTAGAATTTAAATAAAATATATATAAATCATGCCATTCCTTTCATGAAAAAGCGATGATAGAAATCCTTGGCTTCACCCTCCACAGATCATCAGTTCGCTGTCCACCCAGCCAGCTAACACGTGCAAACTCTGGCGTCATGCGCACCAGCCACGCTCGGTCACGTGCCGCACCTCCAATTATTGGCGGCGCTCGATTAACCGTTTGGGAACCGACGACACTGCACCCTTTTTCTCACTCAATGATCGACACGGTGACACGTGGTTTACCGCTTGCGTGTGTGGCGAAAGGAACGTTTTTATCGTTTTTATCTCTGTGTTCTTTGTGAGCCGTAGGATCTTTCGGCCCCAGATTATTGGAATTGGGGCAGGCACCATAATGGCGGCTGTTGTATTCTATATATAAAATGATATTATTATTATTATTATTATTATTATTATTATTATTATTATTATTATTATCAGTTTTTAATAATTCATAATATATGAGATCAGTAGGTAATAGACATTCATCTTCCCGTTTAACTCATGATCATTATTTATTATTTTTCTTGCACCTCCACGATCATAATTAAAAACATTACATTCAATTGATAACAATTTACAAGTCATCTATGATAAATAGATTTTTTTTATATAAAATAAATTTTATTGATATTTTTTATTTTGCTTATAAGTTTGTACACCTAGATTCAGTGTCGCATCTCGGCTATACAAGTGGCGGCCCTTTCAAATTCTATTATCTTTTATTGTGTACGATCTTTAGTTTGTCGGTCATAATTTGACTAATCATGTTTTGCCTTTACAAGTTTCGTACCTCGGCCACGACATTTTGGCTTCGGTGCCCTCAGTAATGTCGGCTACGATGTCTGCTCAACCTCAATTATTGCCGCCTCAGCCTAGTGGAGATTGTCACATCAGCATAGCTTCCACTAAGTGAAAATTCCCAGTAGTCACAGAAATCAATGACTCACATGCCTTGATTATTATTGGCAATTTTTCTTGAGTTAGCAATGATGGGGCTGTCAGTATGGATGCAGTAGATATAATATACAATATTTCATGCTGAAAAATCCGCTAAGTTCTACTACAGCTTACCTATAAATACCTTTAAGCGGAGCTCCAGAGAAAACAGAACAGATCAACAAAGAAAAAAATAGGGATGCCAAGAAAATCAACAAGCAGATCATAAAGAACAAGCCAAAAACAGAATCGTCGGAGACAACTTATATTCTTTAATTTTTTTCTTGTACTGGTCCTCTGACCAAAACTTATATTGTGAATGATTGCTATTTCTCGGACACCAATATTTTGGGTTAGAAATGTTACATACCGCTAATTCTCAGTACTCTATCTCTCTCCGTCAACAAAGTGTCAATGGTTTTTAAGCTTTGTGAAGCCCTTACTATACCTTAGTAACGACCAAATACTAAAGGCAATTACCTTAGTGTAAGCCATACTTCTCATGAATTATAATAATATTATATTATTTACGTATATTTAATCAATTAAGCTTTAAATGCATGTACTATCAAAATACAATGACCCATCAAATTTTAATTGATGAAAATAATTTTAATTTTTTTTTAGTGCATTACATCAAAAAAATAAATTATTAAAAACCAAGAATGAGCTGCTAATAAAGATAAGTATTTGACAAGACCCAACTACTTGAAATCACAAGGTGCATCCAAAGTAAGCTGAGCTGACCTGCAATCTCCCATATGATCACCACAATATGACAAAATAGTTCTAATATTTAATGCACATTAATTTATCACATGAAAAAATGATAATATGGACATTTTTATTCACACTTGATTAAGACTACAAATTAACAAATAATTCTAAATTTTGAAATTAATTTCTATTAATTCATTTGAAATTTTTAAAAGCCATAACATTAATACGAGGCTTTTGTTTACACCATTTTTGTAGGTCGGTAAAGTGCGACTGAGACTTAATTGTAACCAAAATGAAAATGTAGGACTAATTACAGTCATATTCCAAAGAAAGGGACTCCGTAGTAATTATCCTTATAATTTCTATTTTACTTTGGGGTCGGGTCAGCCAAAGAACCCGGTCCGGCTCCAGACCGCGTCGCGAACCCGGCTCAAATCACGGCCCTTGAGGGTCCGGCCGGCCCCTTCGAAGACCGACGTCTCCACCGTCGTCTTCCCGTGCGCCCGGGCCAGGTACTCGTGCGGCGGCATCCACTCCTCCTCCTCCGCCGCCGCCGCCGAAGCCACTTCCGGCGGCCGCCACTCCTCCTCGCGAGAAAAACCGCCAGCTGTACTCACAGTCCCGCCCCGGTCCGATCCCATCCTCCCCCACCACGGCACGACCACAGGCGCCGACGCAGCCACCTCCGCCGTCGTCCGGCAGCAGCCGTGCGCTCCAGAAGCCTCGTACCCACTCTCGAAAGCAAGCGAGAGTCCCCCCACGTGCCGCCGGCGATGCTCCAAGCCGCCAGCCGAGAGTCTACTGCCCCGTCCACCGCAGGAGAAGGAAGAGGATGACGATGACGGGGTACTGGAAGGCCTGGCGGCTCCGCCGGCGGTCCATACGTCCTCTTCAACGAGTTCGGAAAGATCAGATCCCGAAACTGACCCGCCGGCGGCAACGTCGACGCCAAGCAAGCGTTCGGACGAGAGGACCTTCCGGCCCATGGTGCACCGAATTTGCCGGGAGCGATCAACAGCGGCACGCGGGGCCGCCTCCAAATATATAGCTCTCGCCGTCTGGCGCAGACTCTAGCATTTCATTTAAGTTTCATTTCAGTTTCATAATTTCATTTGGTCCGAAATTACACTCCACACGTGTCGGCATCCACATGCGAAACGTGTTCGACCAGCTGATAAGAATGTTACTTCCCATGTTATCTGGGGCACACAACTTAAGTTATTTAATTAAAATATTCGGTTAAATTGCATTTGAATTCTTATGTTTGAGTATCATCAAGTTCCGATACCAGGAATTGTCAATATTGTCAAAATCGTCACGTCACCCGTTGTCTATGGGTCCCTTAGGTTTTTGGTTTATTACATATTGGTCCCAAAATTTCAAACACTTCACTCGAGTTTGAGTTGATTTGGATTTGAAGCATTTTAAAAGTCAAGATAATTATAAAAATAAATTTCCCAACTAAAGAAATGAACTTTTGGTGTAGAGCTTATGCTAATTTTATTCATTAAGGTAAAAATTTCATTATGATACCTAAGTGATGTAGGGCGAGCTATCAGAGTTTTTCTATATGAAACTAAATGCAAAACTAATGCGAATTATATAGATAAATTTAGATTAAATTTGATGATCTTCGCAAAGAAGTTAAGTTAGACAAATTAATCCAAAGTTTGTAGATCTCAATACCCATGATAATATAAAAAGTTCATGTAATTTAGAATATCGACTGAACAATGTCCAAAGCAAATTTATGAGGATGGCCCTAGAACATGAAATCCGTCAATGGCAATTATTATAAGAGAATAGCAACCCAATTGGAACAAGATGGACGATAATCCAAGTTCACGAGCCAAACTAACAAATCATCCAAATGATAAGTAAATGAGAAACTAAGGGATAAATACGGCAAACTAAGGGTGGATCAGTGGCGTCCGCCACATGGGAGTCAGCCTTGATTTTTTTTAAAATTAAACACCTAAGTTTTTTTTTAATTTAGTTCTGAATTTCATGTAATAAATATCATATCATAAATTATGATAATAAGTTAAAAAAAATTAACAAATTATTTAAATAACTTATAATTTCAATTTTTCATAAATTATTCAACATATAAATTATATAAATAGACTTTATACTGGTGAAAACTCATTCAATTTAAATAATTTATTTACGTATTTTATATTTAAATTAAAACTTTATTATATATCTTTAATAAATAATCAATTTACTGATCATAATTTAGATTTTTAATTCACTAAATTATTTAATGGATTAACACTTAATTTATTGAATAATTTAGTGTATTAAAATTTTAATTTATGAATAGCTATTTTATTGGTTAGTTATTTGAGATATGCAACAGAACTTTTAAATCAAAATCTTTTATTTTAAATGAAATACAGTAAGAATTTTTTTTTTTTTATAATTTAAATAATTTTAAATAACTTTAATCCTCATCATCTAACAACCACTTGAATCTAAGCCCTTGATTTGTGGGCATTAATCTAAATCATCCAAAAAAAAAAATGGAAACCAATGATCCAATGGTGGATATGAAGCTACAATTGGCTACTTATCATGTAGATTAGGCTTGGATTTGGTCCAATTGCTCTCGAAAGCTCCAAAAACTCTAAACTAATCTAAATACCACGAAATAAAAAGCTTATGTAGATATACAAGTAATAATCCCTCCCAAAATAACAATATATGTATATATGCATATACGCGACTATGGTGCAAATAAATAAGAAAACAAAAACAGTAGGCCAGAAGGCAATGAGAATCGCTCCCCCAAGGTGTATTGTTTGCGATGCCGATACCGGAGATGCCCTGCATCACTAAGGTTAGTTTAAGATACTTTGGTCATTCGGCTTCTCAAAAAATGCAGATGCTTAGGCACCTAACCTAGGCTGATGGATCACTCTTAACATATTTATTTATATTGTTGAAGAACTGGAGTCACTAATACATAGACAAAAGTATTGGGACCCAAAAGATTAGGATTCAAAGTAGTGGGATCAATTAATATTCAATGAGTCTTAAATCTCAATGTAAATAACAAGTCAATTTGAGCAGTTAAAGAAGTTCATATAATTCTTCATGTATCGTGTTATAAATATGAATAATAAGATCAAAAGTTGAGGAAAATGGAATTTTTAAAAAAAAAAAAAACATAAAGAGTGGTGTTATTCTAAATTTAAAATTTTTTTAATTAATTCTATAAAAAAAGAAATTTTAAATGAATTACTAATTTTTTAATTGATTGTTGTGAGTCAGTTGAGGGAGCCCAAAGGAGAAGGCACATTGAGCGGTGGAGAATAGAACTGGGCCGGCCGTAATCGGGCCCAGTATCCTTGTCGTCTTTCTAAAGCGTTCAGATGGTCCGGCGGAGCACGAGAGTAACAATGGGACCATCGGGCTTGCCGCAGTGTATAATTGGCGGAGTGGGCCACCGGCCCATAATACTAGTGGGCCCAATGGGCCATCCCCTTTGGGGAGATCTTGTTCTCCAAAGCTAAATGGCAAGCAGTTATGTAAGAAAAATTTAAATTATTTATTAATCATTTTTTACACTATAATTCAAGTTTTTTTTAAATAAAATAACGTAATTTGATATTTGCTCGACATACTTATAAAAGATATCAATCAGAAAAGCTTTAAGGGCAATCAGAATTCAAAGTCAAAATTATCTTCAAAACGTTTAGAGATAGTGGCCCGACTCGGGCTACAGTAGCCGATATATTCGAGTTTAGAAGATAATTTCTAATGTGCTGTAATGCGACATAGATGAATGAGATTAACGATAGATCATTCTGTTTGTAAATAGCATTTTAAATATATTTTTTATTGGCAAATTATGTGATTGGAGAATCAAAAACACAAAAGAGCACCATACATAGTTGAGCATTTTAAGGATGGGTAAAATGGAGAAATGCTTCTAGTGTGTTGTGCGATAGAAAAATCTCATCTAAAATTAAGGGTAAATTTTATAAAACTGTAGTAAGACCAACGATGATATATGGTGCAGAATGCTGGCCTGTAAAGAAGAAACATACAAATAAAATAAATATTGTAGAAATGAGAATGTTAAGGATAAACTTAGAGAAAGTCGGCTTAGATGGTTTGGACATCTAAATCGTAGGCCAATTGAATACATACAAGATATGAAATTTACACTTCATCATCAATTCATAAATATTACCACTATCACACCATATTCATTTATAGAGTTTGATTGACCATTATAACGGCTCTATGAAATATGTGAAATGCAAAATAGTTAAATGAATATGGTGTGATAGTGATAATATTTACGAATTAATAGTGAAATGCGTAATTTCGTGTAAATTTCATATTCTGTATGTAAAAACCTCTTTTAATTAATGGTTCAATTTAAACTCTTCCTTCAACATTAGTTGGAAATATGTAGTCATTGAAGATGATTTTGAGAATCTTGGCAAAAAGAATTTAAAATATGTAATCGAGTAGATATTTAAAATGCTCACTAGTTTTAATCCGAGAAAAGTTATGAGATTTATAACGTAATTTTAGAAAGATGTTGAACTTGTGGCAAATTTGTTACATTTCGGTCACTACTAATCCGACAATACGAATATTCAAAGTTGGGCTAATAACAACGAATTGTCAGGTCAACAAACTTTCTTAATTTGCCACAAAAATAATATTCTTTATAATTAAATACAATAAAATAAATTTTACTAATTGCTTTTCTTTCTCTTTGCTAAGCTCGTGATTTAGTTGTAACTATAAACTTATAATTTTGATGCCATAAAAATGGCATCTGTCGAATTATAAGACTCAGTAGATGAATTCAACTCAACAAACTAAATAAAACGCGTTACATGCACTAATATCTAATTAGACTTTTTTTTTTTAAAAAAATTATTTTTAATTTACAAGTCATATATCTCAATCACGGTCTCACGTACCCATCTATTTTTTAATATGTAACAAGCAAGGTTTTGAAAACCGGACCGGCTTCAGAACCGGTAGACTGAAAGATTCAAGGTTCAATGGTCGAACCGGGGTCGAACCGGGGTCGAACCGGGATGAAATAAAAATTAAAAAAATTAATAAAATATAATATAAATATAATTAAGATATATATTATTCACACATCAACACAATAATTAGACATAAAATGAATGTTTAATAATTAAATTTAATAAATAATATCTTATGTCAATAACCCAAACAATTATTTCAAGCAAATCGAAATAACAATAACCCTACAAAATATTTGCAAATCATAAATTGAGTATAATATTTAGTACATATTAAAATATCTGAACAAATGTATGCTTTATCAATATTAAAATACTAAATTATTTCATCATTTCATATCTCTAAAATTCTAAAATACTAAATTATTTTGAAAAGATGGGGGCTGGAAAGGAGAGTACGAGACAAGAGAAATCGTGAGTTCGTGACTGTCGCGCGAGTAGAAGCCGCAAAACGGAGGCTGAGTTAGGGACCCAGAGTTTAGGAAAGTTTTTTTTTTTAATTTTAAACTGAACCGGTCCAACCGTACCGGTTCACCGGTTGAACCGCGGTTTAGACCGGTTCTGGCCGGTTTTGACCGGATCCGGTTATAAAGTTAAACCGGACCGGTTGGCTGACTGTTTACGGTTCGACCGGTTGAACCGGCCGGTCCGGCCCGGTTTTTAAAACCTTGGTAACAAGTACTTTCT
Organism: Apostasia shenzhenica; assembly: GCA_002786265.1. Lineage (NCBI taxonomy): Eukaryota > Viridiplantae > Streptophyta > Magnoliopsida > Asparagales > Orchidaceae > Apostasia > Apostasia shenzhenica. Next base: position 1,432,637 of record KZ454830.1, read on the forward strand.
ATGCTCTTTTCCTATGCCTAAAACTAAAAGCCTGTCAGGAGCCACATCTTATCATAGTGATTCTCTTCTTTTAGGACATCACGTGACAATCACTCCCCGTTCTCTTTAGCCATGAGTCATAACAAATTCAACTTAAACCACATCGTATTCTTATTAATCAGTTCTTGATTTCCTTTAACTATCACATCTTAGCATCAATTTCAATAATTTTATAATAATTATATCTCCTCAATATGCAACATATCATGAGTAACAAATAAATATCATAAGCATGAAATTTAACAGTATCACAAAACATACGAACAATCAGTATCACGGAGCAATCTGTTATATAACTCGAAATAGCAAATAAATATCTTTAAATTTAATTTATATGTAAACCAAGTTAAATCACCTATATGATTCAATTCTTATTTCTCACAAATGATCATTTTGTACTAAAATATAAACTTTAAAACCAATGAGGATCTCGATATAATTTCTTTCGGATCTGCCTATGTGACTATGCAATGGCTATAAGAAATTAAGTTAGTAACATTAATATAACAAATTAAGTATTAATTATAATTAAATTTAAATAAATTCAATTAATAAAATTGTCTATCAACTTCTTATAATTTTTTCTTATTTTTAATACTATTTAATTCAAAAAAATCAACCATTGTATTTAATAAATTTATAATTTTATTTGTAACTGAATTTAAATAAATTTATATTCAAGCTAATTCTATTTTTAATATCATTATTTATTATTTAACTTATAAATTATAATTATTATTATTTCACTCAAATCATATTTTATACCCAAAATAAGAGCTTATACTAACTAATTAGTGACAACTTTTATTTTATTCTCAGTGATGGCCATTATTATCTGAAATTTTGCATATTACCAAATATGATTTATTTTTTTTTTAATTTTATTTTGTTTTATATTATTTTAACATAAGAGTATTGTTGCCTATAATGGTTTGTGCTTTTTTTCACTATTCAATAAAATTATCTTTGAAATTATTATACATATTCCAATTCATTGTTCTAAGTGCAATGCTATATAATGTCTTGTTCTTTGCTTATTGTCATTTTGATATTTATGCTACTGCGAAATATTTATAATCTTGACTCGAAAAAGCACTTATCATATCATACATAATATCAGATGTTATAAATATATATATATATATATATAATTTATATAAATAATTTTTTTATAGAGAAATAACTGTCTATAATATGGAGTTGAGTTTATCTTTGTTTTATTGGGAAACAAGTTATCAAAAATGAATTCAAAATGACACCTTAATTCTTCCAATAAATGGGCCGAATTTTATAAACTTGAACTCTTACGGCCCATATAAAAGAGGTGTATAAAGTTTGGAAGCAGGTCCAAGTATTTAGGCCCATGTTGTAATAAGAAATGTTGCAACAATATTTAATTAATTTTAAAATAATTAATTTTTTAAAAAAAAATAATATGAAATAAAATAAATTATTATATTATATATATGAGAGTTGTGATATAAATTAGTTATTATTTTAGTACGTGTGTAGCATGAGAAATAAATTAACTATGTAATGTGATATAACTGTTTAAAATTAAATCAGGTTAATTTTAATCTGCCAAATAAACAGACCCTAAATGTTGTTGGTGCAAAATTTCAATATCGTCGTGGTATATGATGGCGCAATTTATAGATAATAATGATAGTAAAATCACTCGTTTTTCTTAATATCCACGGAACATTTTGCGGAAATGGGATTTGCATAACAGGATTTGTTTGCGAACTCTACAAAATATTCGTCAATCTTTCTTGCGAATTTTGTTTGCTAGAATTTGTTCAACAAGTTTGTATAAAAATCTCGAAGGAAATGTGTATCACTCGTATTTTAAATTTCAAAACTTGATTAATTATTTAAAAAATTAAACTTAAGCAAATGAACTTCAAGTCATATGAGTGATTTACATGAACCTTCAGTGAATTATTCTCATGATTTATTTTTTTTTGATAAACTTATTCTCATGATTTTGATAGTTCATCTTTGCCAACATTTCCTTTTTATTCACCTTTTGCATGGTGCAAGCAATAATTTGATTATATATTTATACCTCTGAATAGAAATCATGATTTTTTTTTAAAAAAAATGCATATCTTACATGTTTAATTAATTTACAAATACCATTAGAAAAATTTTAATCTACAAATACCATAAAAATATTTGAAAAAATTATACATGACAATTTTTTATTTTTTTTGTTATATGAATGTTTATATATTAATTTCTTATCTAAGCTAGCGAGCTAATCAAAATTATGTTGAGCTAAAAAAAGACATCGAACTAAGCCTCTAACACTTTTTTTATCATTAACTTGTAATTAAAAATAAATTTAAGTTATATCAATATTAGATATTTTTTATCATTTCAAAAAAAATTTAAATATTAAATATTTTCGTTATATATTTATTTTTATACATATCTTTACTATTATTTTTGCATAGCGAATCTCATGAGACAAGAGACATTGCAATAGGTTAACTAATCTAAAATTAATCACACTATGATGTATATTTCTTTTTTAATGCAACTTAAAAATAGTTTGAGATTTTTTCAACTTAAATAGCTTGAGATTAAGACTTTAGCTTCTGCTTAGTTAGTGGCCAACTTGATCATGACTATTTTTTAAAAAAAATAAAATAATTTATATAAATTTCAAAATATTAATTAATTTTATTTAATATTCTCAAAATTAACTGACTATATTTTTCATCATATATATATATATTTATAAAAAAATAATCATGATCAACTTGACCATAAAACAAAGAGAAGTTTTAGTGTTAAGATATTTGTAATATGAGTCTATAAGGTATTTTATTTAAAATATAATTTTTATAGCATACATGAAATCATTATAAAATTCTGCATAAAATAAAATACATTTTAATTTGCTTGGATCAATAATTTTAAGAGAAATTTACATACATACCCCTTGATTCATCTTAAATTATATATTAAATCTCTTATTTTTTAATTTTATAACTTCACCCTCTAAATCATCCAAAAATAATATTTTATATATACATAATATTTTGTATATACCTATTATTAGTAATAAGTATCCAAATAATTATAATCAATAAGAAAAATCTTTTAAAAATCATGAGAAATGTATAGATATGTTATTTTTGGATGATTTAGGGGTGAAGTTGTAAAATTAAAAAATAAAGGGTTTAATATATAATTTAAGATGAATTAAGGGATATGTATGTAAATATCCCTAATTTTAATTAGTAATGAATTAAATTTCAGACAATTTAAAAGTTTTAAACCTAAAGCTCGAAAGATTCCCTCCCCAACTTCGTTCCCACTTACACCACTACACCAGATTCCCTCCAAACTCCACGTTCACACGAATCACACCGACAGCCAACTTCCCCGCAGATCACCGCCGTCCGTTCCGAACCCGTGATCTCCCCACCAAACTGTACGCCGCCGGTGCTGACCTGGCAACCTCACCGCCACGTCTGCAATCCGACGTGGCGCCTCGCCCTCAACTCCCCTATAAAAGCCCCTCTGCCTCTCGCCGGACGCCTCTCTCCTTCACCGTCGAAGGCAGAGGAAGACAGAAATGGGGAACTGCCTTTGCCGGCGGCCTCGGGACTGGGCGGCGGCGGAAGAGGACCGCGATGAGGAATATTGGGAGGAGGCGGCGGCGGCGGCGATGCCGGAGAAAGCCGTTAAGCTGCCGGTGGAGGACGACGGCGAGAAGGGAGCTGCGAGCTGGAAGAAGGGGGGAATGGGTTCGACGGAGGTGAGGATCAGGATAAGCAGGAAGCAGCTGGAGGAGCTGCTGAGAAGGGCGGAGGCGAAGGGGCTGCCGGCGCAGGCGGTGATGGCAGATCTCGTAAATCTCGGTCAAGTTTGCTTCCGGGAGATCGGCCATGGGCAGCCATGGCGGCCGAAGCTGCACAGCATCCCGGAGGAAGATGAATGATGGCGATCATGCGGCGGGGACGGCGATCGATGTTCTTCGGGATTTGTAGCGATTTTGATTAATTAAAATCCCCATTTCTCTTCTTCGTTGGAGATTCAGTAGTATGTAAATTACTAGATTTTGTTAGATCTGTGTGATTAATGTAAATTATTCTGTGACCGAATAATTTCTTTGATCTAAACCAATTAAGTAAATGTAAATTTTTTTTTAATCTAGATCAATGTTTGAGCTTGACAGGATAATTAAAAGTTATTTTGTGTGAGAATTAAAATCAGAACTAAAATGATATTAGTTTAAAATAGAACAATAATAATAATATTAATAATAATAAATAAATAAATAAATAAATAAATTTTTTAAATCATTCTACATAAATTCTAATATAAAAAAAATTATTATTTTACTTTATAAACTCAATAATTTTCAATAAAAATATCTACTTTATTTCACATCCTAAATCAAAATATTCGAATCAAGTATTTTGGTCTATAATGTGAAATAAAATTAATATTTTTATTAAAAATTATTGAAGTAAAATAATTTTTTTATATTAAAAATTGTGTAGAACAATTTAAAAAATTATTATTATTATTATTATTATTATTGCTATTTTTAAATTAGTACTATTTTAATTCTGATTTTGGTCCTCGCGTAAAACAGGGCATAGATACTATATATTAAAGCATCAAGCATTCTAGTGAATATGTTTGAAATTTTTTTTTCACAATGTTATTGTTGCTATGTTTTAATTAACATTACATAACTTTATAACAAATATACAAATTATAAGGTTCATTCATTTTCACTAATTTTGTTTTATTTCTCAAATAAAAAGAGAAATATATGTGATATAAGAAATAAATTTAATGTACTATTATAATATATAATAAATTAATATTTTTCATCTCATGCATGAAAGAAAAAAAAAAGGATAATTACCCACATGCTATATAAAACTTCATGTATTATACCACACTCACTTTCTTCACAATCCATAGTGTAAATTTTGTGAAGAAAATGTGTGGCGTAATTTTAAAAAGTTTGTGTGGCATGCATGTAAATGCCCAAAAAAAAAGATAAAAATATTTGTTATTCTACAAGACATCGGATGATAGAGGGTGCTAATTTTACTCGAAAAAAATTAAAGATCGCTCAAAAATTAAATTAAATTTTAGATTGAATCGGGCTCGATTCAATCCAAATGAGCCAACTATCGAGCTATTTTTCTGTCTTGAAAATTTTATCAATCCAATCTTGAGCCGACATAGGATTAGATCGAGACGGCTTGAAATTGAATTGATCAAAAAAACAAAAGATTTTATTTATATATATATATATATATATATTTCTATATATAACTAAATTTAGTATGTATTTTTTTTTTCAATAGTAGAATGAAAGATTTCATTAGAATTTTCTCTATAACTATTCAAATCATATTTATTGTAATTATTTTTTTTATTTTTGTTTTTAAATAATAGATCAAAAGCATAACCATAGTTCAAGTTGATTGAATGAACAAATATATTTATCCTTAATATTTAACTAGAAGGTCAAAAATTAATCGAAAGTTGAATCGATTTTGGCTCGAATTAAGCTTGAATCGATAACAAATAAGCCAACTCGAATTAAAATCGGATCGAAATCTTCTCGTTCATTCTCTGGATCGAATCGAGATCAAATTGAAATCTTTTAATCGAAATTTGAGCCGAAATTGGATCGATGCGAGATCGGATCGCTAACGGCCCTAGTCAATGAACACATGCATGAACTTTTGGTTTCAGCCTAACATGTTCCCAACCAATGCATAATGCATTGATGAAAGAAATATTATATATTATCTTGTATGATGATTTTTTAAGTTAAAGTTACTTATAATTAATTTATATAGATAAAAAAAATTCTTTTGAAATTTTTTTTAAAGTATCACATATTACATCCTTTAATTAGTTATTTCAATTATAGCTTTATTTCTATGATTTCTGTTAAAAACATCATTAAAATCATAGAATTGATATTAAATTGATTTTTAATAACATTCTTTTGTTATGCTTGAAATATCCTTAATTAGTCTTTTGATTTTAACAATAAATTTATCAAAATAATTGCTAAAAAGTAACAAAAAATAGATTCATCTAATTACTGGAAAAAAAATAATGAAAATGAATAATATTAAAAATTATAAATATTTGATTGGAAAATCTAAAAAATGTGAACTAGTGCATAAGATATTTCAAAACTATGCAATAAAAAAATATTTATAGAAACCTATAGGAAATTTTATCTATTTTTTAATATATTTTACATTATTTGTGGATCTAAGCCTGAAATACATTAAAAAAATAAATGATGTGAGAAGAGAAATAGGAGATGGTGGCCAGCCATCTTGGAGTGAAGTATAATTAAAACAAAGCACCTCACATGCATTAGGGTTGAAAAAGAACTATTTAATAGGTTAGATGAACATTAACGCGTAATATATTAGGGTATTCTAATCTCTCTCTACTAACCGTATTTAAGGGTCGTTTAGTTCGTTGTTATATTAATGTTATGTTATGTAATTTAGATATCATGTATTTAGTATTATCTTTTAACTAATAATCTTATCATCTTATAGAAGATTATTTATAAAGACCATTAAATCAAGCAATTACTTTCTTTAGTGTTGTCGTGGGAAGTAGGGGATCCCAAGAGAAAGAGAGATATAAAGAGAGAGTTCCGAGAGACAGCGGCACACAAAGAGCTAAGACTGATGATTAGGCCTTAAATGAAAGTAATATGTATCCAGAACAGCACACAGAGATTTAAGGTGGTTTAGGGAGGAAACCTTCTACATCCACCGAGCGATCATCATTCTACTAGAAAAAGAAAAGTGATGATCGTAAAGACCAGTACAATGAACTAAAAGAAGAGAGAGCTTCCTCATATTGAGCTCTTAATACAAGGGTGATAAAAGAGAGCTCCTGCGATTCCCTTCAAAAGAAAAAACTTTTTTTTCTTGAAGCCTGTTCAAGGATATTTATAGGCAGGAGATAATAGAGCTCGGTTTGGGTTTTTCGGAAGAGGATGGAATATTCAATTACTAAGTCCACACTGGTGCCACTGTCGGCCACCGGAGGGGCCAAAAGTAGAGGAGGGAGAGCTTAGCTTCATGATTTTGGCATTTCTTTTAGAGGTCTGTGATGATTGAAGCACGCAGACCCTTGATTTTTGTGACTGAAAGAAACATCTGCATTGGAAATGGCGTGGTCGTGATATGTCGACAGCGACAGGTGCAGCTGAAAAACATCATCATCGATATTGCTGGGAGATGGTCTTGCATCGTGGGGGATGATATTTGGCCGAACCCTTGTGGTCGAGGTTTGAGACAGCGCCATGTGTATGGTTGAGATATAACGCTGGAATCACGTGTTAACCAAACGCTCCCTTAATTTCATGAGAAAGATGAGGATTCGAACAAGTTTTGTCTCATAAGGACTTGAATGGACTTGCCCGACAAGAAGCCAAACAGGCTTTATAATAACGTGTCAAACAAAACGTGCATGTGTAACAGTAGCTTTTGACGCAAAATCCCAAGATATATAAAGAAATGTGGCTAGGAATAGAGATTGAGCTTGCTTGAAATTAGGAGATCCAGAGTTAAAATTCACATTGCTGCGATTCCCAAAAAAGGAATTAAAAAAAATGTGGCTCAAGTTCTTAAAAAAGTCTGATAGGACCAACTAAATTCTCTCAAAACTCCTAAACAATTACAAAAATGCCAGATATTCCCAAAATATGACAATATCAGGTTGAATATCATCATTTTACTCTCCTCTTTCACTCGCCAATAACTCTCCAACTCGTAGACCTTCTACTCTCCGTATTGTTAGACCTCATACTTTGACTCTAAACAGTCCTACAGTTAAGTTTTGTAAGCTTTTTATTTGATTATTCAATTAAAATCACCGAGTTTAGGTTCCATTTGTCTGGCAGTGAAAAATTAACCTGATTTAATTTTAACCAGATATATCACATCACACATAAAATTTAATATTAAAAATCAATTTTATTTCACATCCCTCACGTATTCTAATATAATAACTAACTTTATATCACATCTCTCATATATCGCAACATAATAACTAACTTTATTTCATATCATTCATAATTTTTAATAAAAAAATATCTCTATTAAACAAAATTTAATTTTAACTTTATTAAATTTGGTTTGTTTGTGTTGTGATTTTCCCAGTATATTTAGGTTTTCAGATAAAAAGCACTTTACAAACAAATTTTTTAATTACATTTATTGCATATCGTATTATATATAAAAGATTGATTTTTTTTGCATTAATGGAAAAATAAAGATAAAATGAGTAATTAGAAGTTATTTTAGAGAAAGATAAATCACCAAAAAATTGGGGATTGTGAATTATTATTGGGATAATTACCTACATGCCACATCATTTAGCTTTATTTATATATTACTTATTTATTTTTAGTTAATTACGCTATACACACTCAAAATATTATAAAATCTTACATACACATATTTTAACTTATTTCTATTATAATGAGTAATCATAATTTTTCAATAACTTAACTATAGTTAGGTTACAAAAACTCTAAGCCATTTATCATATTATTTTAAGAATATTTAAATATATTTTAAGTGAAAATCCTAAAACCTTGATGTTTAGGTGGTGGCAATGGAAGAAGATATCTGCGATGTGGATTAATTTTAGGACAAATCAGCGCTTTAGTGTGGCATTAAGGAAGAAAAAAATATGTATCATTAAGGGTAAAATATAATTTTAATGATTTACTAACGAAATATTTTTTGTCAAATAGATTTTGACTGTATTTTAACTCAAGTATGTGAATGTAAGATTTTGTATTGTTTCGAGCGTGCATAGCGTAATTAACTAAGAATGGATGAGTAATGCATAAATAAAGCTAAATGATGTGACATGTAGTTAATTATCTCAAAAAAAATAATGGGAGGCAATTGAAATTCAAGCATTCCATCTACATCAAATAAATTTATTTGTCATATCAATAAATAAATAAATAAATAAATTTACGTGTAATTCGAATATAATCAATATAATTATTATCATCATATTTTAAGCTTCATCAAAATTAATTGGTTTTAATAGTTTTCGTTTCAATTTTGGTATTGGAAATTTCAGTTTCATTTTGATCAAAATTTTATAAATTTTAAATATTTAATTAAAAATTAAATACCATGATATACATTGTACAGATACTCTCAAAGAAAATGTGTAAATTATCAAAACTCATCATGATGTACATTATATACATGATGCTGACGTGGAAATTGAATATATTTTCTCGTTAAAATGTGGTTATTAATCAAATTCAATGATGACGAGAGGAAGACCCGTGATCTGTAACTGACACGTGGCCGTTGTTCTCCTTCCTAAATAGTCTTCAAATTAGACGGAACGGCGTCGAATTGTATCTTATTAATTATTGACAGCAAAATATAAAAAAGGTAAATTACACTCAAGTCCCTGCGTTTAAAGCTTAATAACACACAGATCTAAGTTTTTAAAATTATAACATCGGGGTCCCTGAGTTTTAATAAACTATCAAATGAGTCCTTTTTATTTTTTATCATTAAATTTTTTTAAATTTACTATTATACCCCTCCTCCTCTCTTAAAACTTGAGAGAGAAGAGGAGGAATATAATGATAATTTTTTTAAAAATAAAAAAAATTTGATCTAGGTGGACTTGTGTGTTATTAAGTTTTAAATTCAGAGACCTGGGTGTAATTTATCTAAAAAAATTGATCCAATTTTCCACTGCTCATATATTCTGTTTTGGCTTATCTAATTTTAAGCATTTGATTGTACGAATCAAAGTTTTAAAACACGATTTTAATTTTAGTTTTACCAAATTTAAAAGTATCAGTTTCTATAGTTTTGATAGTCTCACTAATTTTAATTTTAAAAATTTTAACGTAATACATTTTATGATCTTCAATTTTTTAAAAAAATTCTGAGGATATACACTTATAAGTTAAAATGATTCATTTCAAATAGATTTAATGTAAATAAATTTTCAAATGAAAAAGAAATAATTGGAGTACAAGAATTGTCTTGCGTTAACTTAAAACAGACATGAATTTAGTAGATAGAATTTCGAGTAGACCTGAAAATGGGAAGGTGAGATTCGCTATGTAGACCTCGAAGCTGATTGTGTTAAACTCGACCTAAAATATGACAAAATCAACGAATAAGAATCACACACATAATATTTGTGTTGGTGTTGAGTTTTAGGTCTACGAGAAAGAATTCGAGTCATACCGAGTTAACTATGCTCGCCCCAAAATTAGATGAGTTGAACTCTAACACAAATTTTGGAATCTATTGACTGATTGGGCCGGCCCACAATATTCCTAATGAGTCTTTATGGGCCTTTTTAATCCATAAAATGTGGCCCAAAGTAAATAAGTAATTTTTTTATATATAAAAAAGAGAGAAGGGCAAGCCGGAGCTAATGTAAGGGTGTTAATATGGATCGAATATCGAAAATCGATTAAAATTTATATTGATTTTAGATCGAATCAAAATTGAGTCAATCTAATTGAGCTGACTAATGAGCCAAAAGTTCAGCTAGGTATTAATTTCGAGCCTATTTTGAGCCGGGTAGGTTCGGCTCGATCCAGGTCGAAATCGGCTCGAATTAAAATATATTTTATATTATAATGTATATAATATATATATATATATATGATATTATGTATATATATTATAAACCGAGCTGGATCGAGTCGAGCTTACCCGGCTCGAGATCGCTTAAAAATGAGATTTAATTCATTTTTGAGCCGGCTCGAAAATGAATCAAAATTAGCTCGAAGTCAATTGGAATCGACTCGAACCGGCTCGAAGTTGAACCTAATCGAGCTCGAGTCAATCGAAATATGATCGATCTGATTTCGAGCCAGTATTGGCTTTGCTTGAAATCAGATTGTTAACAGCCCTATCTATGTTATTGACAAGGATTATATATATATATATATATATATATATATATATATATATATATTTTCTTGCGCACATACTATTTAAATATTTTTGTATTACATCATGTGTATTTTTTTCACAAAAAACTACCACCTTGTAATTCAAATTTTGTAAATAAAATATATTTACCATAATATAGTAAGATTTATATGATATATATGCAAAATCAAATTAGTTAATTTACAATATTACCATCCAACCATAAATTTTACTTATGAATTGGCTTCATTATTATCTTATGAATAAAGCCTCATTTCATTAGAGATTAAAAAACCTCAATATTTTTAAGATATTGTTATTAATATTTTATATTTATTTCATATTATATATACATTTAAATATTAAAAATTAATTTTATTTTATATTTTATATAAAATTTAAGTTTTCAAAAATAATTTTATTTCAAATCTTCTAAACTTTAAATTTGATAATAATATGAGTTAATATTTTAAGACCATTTTTGCACAAATTTAAACCTGGTTGCTTTTGATTGAAGCAAAAAACTGAAAAAGAATGACAGCTTTTTTTAACAAATTTTCGAAATAATTTATGGAGAAATTGAATTAGTTTTCTCAATTTGAAATTATGCAAGTTAGTAAATAAAATTATTTATTTTATTTAAAGTTGTTTGTGTCAATGAAATAATTTAAATATTTATATCAAAAGTTTGGACAAATACCATCCAGCACATTCAGATTAGAGTGTAATATCAGTTTTATGATTTTAAAAGTAGTTAATCTAAGGCTCTGTTTGGCGCGAGGACCAAAACAGATCAAAATGTTATTAATTTAAAAAACAATAATAATAATAATAATAATAAATAAATATTTTAAATCATTTTACACAAATTCAAATATAAAAATATTATTTTACTTTATATACTCAATAATTTAAAATAAAAATATCAATTTTATTTCACATTCTAGACCAAAATATTCAAATCGAGTTTTCTGATCTAAGATGTGAAATAAAATTTATATTTTTATTAAAAATTATTGAGTATGTGAAGTAAAAGATTATTTTTTATATTAAAATTTATGTAGAATAATTAAAATAATTCATTTATTATTATTATTATTATTATTATTTAAACTAGTAATGATCCTATTTAAGCTTTTAAAATATTTTATTTTCGATCATTTTTCTAGAAAATTTAGTAAAAAAATATAAATTTGTCATTTTTTTTTTCATTCTATTTCTCCTCTTTTACTTGTCAATCATGATCCCTAGATACTAAGTATTACATGTGAATGATAATGATATGCTCACAACCAACATCGAGGGGCCGCAGCATATGAGTTGTTCTACGCATTATTTCCCCGACCCACCAAACCAGTGTCGCGGCTATTGCCTTGCAATCTCATTTATGTTCGGTGATCGTGCCGGTGCGACTCTACCGAGTTGCTGCAGGAAGAAAGCAAAAGAGATGGATGAAGTATTTTCATTATTTTGAAATTAAAATTTTAAATTTAAAATAATTTTTGTTCAAATGGTAATGGAGAACTGACAAAATTTCTTAGAGATTATCAGTTTGAAATATTTATGTTAAAAATTATAGTACATTACATGCATATAATTAGAATTTTGAATATTATGTTTTCTTTTAAATATATATTATATTTTAAATTTTGTAAAGAGGATGATTTAATAACATATATATATATATAGTTAATATTTAAGATTTAAGGTAAAATATAATTAATTTTTAAATTTTTTTTAAAGAAGTTATGAAAAAAAAATTAATTAAACAAAAGTTAAAAAACCATAGTACTTATCCGTACTCAGGCTTTCTATTTTTATTTTTTTTCATAAAAAAATATTTTTACTACTTTTTTTTATCTCACTTTATGCTACTTTTATTATTTTTCTTAAAAGGAAATACTGTATTTTATTTTCCCAAATTTCTTTTTTTTTTTTGATGAAAATACTCTGCTATTTTGCGCGTGTTCCCAAACCTCCGTAGTTGCCATTCGATCAGACGGTCATGATTTTGTCTGGACAGGGAAATTTGTCATCCAGATTTGAAGGATTGGAAGAGACAGGACAGCAGTCACGTGATCGAACGGTTAGAGATACTCCGTACGGTCACGTGTTACCCGTTGCGTAAAGAAGATTTAGAATAACAAAAGGGCAAATTGCATTTTGACCCCTGACATTAAAAGAGTATTCCAAATGGATACCAACTTTTGAAAAACGTCAAAAATAGGCCCCTTTAGTTTTTTTTTTCGTGCTGCCATTAAGTCCCAGCTCTTATTTTGCCATTAAAATTGATAAAAATTGATCATTTTAGTTTTATTTTTATGATAGAATTTAGATTTTATTTTTTTTTCTCTTTTCTCTCCCCGCAAGCTACAACAGTGGCTACCAGCCTCCTCTACAACATGCTTGTTTAGGCCGCGTCACTAAAGATGTGCGAGCTAGCCGTTCGTTGTGTGGTGCTGCTATTGACGCGCAACATCTGCGCTGTCTGTGGTGCCAATTGCACACAAGCAACCCACATGTCGCTCGTCGTACTAACGAGCCTCCGCCACACATAGCTTACGAGGTTGCTAGGCTCTGTGCGACGATACACTACAAGAGGACGATGGAGAAAAGCTCAAAGATATTTTGGACCATTTAAAAAATTTTATATTGAGAAAGACAATATATGATAATAGTTAACACCTCAAGGATCTCAAAAACAATAGATTCTTAAACTATGGGATGAAGCAGCAAGACAAAAGATAAGATTGTGAATTAACTTCGGGTTTTTTGAAAACTTAGAATAAATTTACAGTACACTTTTTACTTCTGGAGCCCAAATGTAATTTATCCAAAAAAATTAAATTTTGCAATTTAATTTTACATTTTTATATTTTTAAATATTAAATAATAAAATAACCCTTCCTCTGTTGCCTCCCATCCCAAATAATGGTACAGGAGAGAAAGAGAGGCTAGGTGACGGAGGGTTAGCGAGAGGAGAAATTATTGCATCCGGATGGACCCACCTGTATTGCACATGTGGCGGTCTCTGATTGACATCCGAATAGTGCTCCTACCAGATACAATAATTTTTCTGATGAGTGAACTATTCTGTTCTGGGTGAGCGCCACATTACAACTTCGTGGGCCAATAGCATAGCGCCTCATGTAAGTAAAATTGCAGGTTAAGATGCGTCTAATTAAGCAAATAATACTAACAGAGCTATAATGCAAACTACGAATATAAAAGCATCAAATATGAGAAATATATTTTAAGTACGGACTGTGTATTATCTAAAAAAAAGATGTAATGACAATATACTTATGACTAGGGGTGAGAACGATTCGAGTTTGAGCCGAGCTGGGTATGGCTCAAACTCGGCTCACCTCAATTCGATTCGAGTTTGAGCTGACTCATTTTAATTTCAAGCTAGTTTGGATTAATCATAACCACAAGATCACTTAAAAAATATCCTAAATTTCTAACAATAACTAACACAAATTTATCTATAAATAATAAAATAATTTCAATCCAGCTAAGTCAATTCGATCCAAATATTGCTCGTGGCTTGGCTTAATAAATTCAATCTGAGCTTGATTCGAGCTAAATATTAATTTGAACACGAGCGACAACATCAAGATAGCATCGAATCAAATGTCATCGTATTATCCTACTTAGCACCATAAAATGCTGAGCTTGATTCGAGCTAAATATCATTCTAAATATCAAGCAATTATCGATCTTTGAGCCAAACTCTCACCCCTATGTATAAAATTCAGGTGTAGCATCGGTGCTAATATAAATAACAATATGTTAAAATAATCATTGCAATGCACATTGAAATCGTATATTTGACGGAGTATGTCGTAGATTAGACGATCAAAATTTATATCTTCTTTTTTTTTTAATTTTTTTTATATCTTTTTTTTAATTAGAAAGTGATTGTTTTTTTTTTTTTTGATAGTGGAAAGTCATTGTTAATAGAATAATTACTGAATATCGAAATTCCTTCAATTCTTATGAAAAGCATGACAAGCTTTGTGATTAATAGGAACACCTTCAACTTTCTTGTTGGACAATGGTTGACAATTTAAAATATTTTATAAAAATAATTCTCAATAAATATTTTTTTCGAAGAAATAAATTGTATTTTTCGTCTTCCAAACGTGTCGAATAACAAATGACAAAGAACTATTATAATTATCTACGATTATTTTTGTTTATTTAAAATTAAACGTTAAATCACTATTACCAACTAATCTAAAAGCTTAAGCTCATACGTCATAATTAAAAAATAATTTACATTTTAATATGTATTTTTACTACAATTTTATTTACTTTACATTGTAGATTTTAAACACGAGACTTTTAACTCTGATATTATATTAAATTTTCGGTTATCAATAGATTTCAAAACTTAACATGATAGGTTTTTACATCAATGATTTTAAACATGAGATTTGTAACTCTTATACTATGTTAAATTTTCAGTTACTAATAAACCTCAAAATTTAATCCGATAGTTTTTGGCTTATAATAATTTTAACACTAATTAAGTATCATTAAATGTAAAATTAATACTTGAAAATTGAGATTTGTTTAAGGGGGCGTTTGGTTCAGTGTTATCTCAATGTCAATATTATTTAGATGTCATGTTATCTAAATATTATTGTTATTCATCAATGGACATTTATTTGGTTCAATGTTATGATATTAGAAAATATCAATGCTATTCAAATTATTTTTATTTAGTTGAAAGTTATTAATATTATAATAATAAATTGACGGTATTATCTTGAGATGTCGCCCGATTTGAGGTGACATCTAGATGTCAGCATGTAATAGTATTTTTATAATTAATTATAATATTATTTAAAAATATCATTAAACCAAACAATTACTTTCTAAAGATAACATAACATAACATTGAAATAACACTGAACCAAACGCCCCTTAAGTCTTTTATTTATAACTATAAAATCAGTGTCCTTTATACAACATGTCACAAAATTTGTATGCTAGAGTTTATAATGTTGTAACTTTATTTTTTTTTATAATAATAATGTTGTAATTTTAACTCAATTTGATATATGAAATGTATATAAATTTGGGCTTGTTTGATTCGGATTTTTTTTTCAGCCTAACATAAATTTTAGTCATAAAATTCAAATTTATTTCATAACTAACATAAATCCGAACATTAGAATTAACTTTATCTCACAATTTATACACTTTCTAATATTAAACTATTTTTTTTTCTATTAAATTTATAGAATAAAATATTTTTTTTTCTTATTCAAAATTTAATCCTCAAACTAAATAAAGCCCTTTTAATAATTTTCCCTATTAGATTGTTCCTGCCAAAGAACTATGCATGCACTTTTATTTTTTGTGACACTAGTTAGATTTTCATTTGATTAATTGTTGAGTGAGGCTGTTAATTTTGCATAATGATTGAATATCGCTAGAAAGTTAAATGAGATTTTGAATTGATTCGAGCTCAAGTCGATCAAAATGAGCCGACTAACGAGATATTTTTATAGCTCGAGATTTCTATTAATCTAATCTTGAGCTAATGTAGGCTCGAATTAAGATGGCTCTAAATTGGATTAATTAAGAAAATAAAAAATATTATATATATTTATATAAGAAACTGATTTAGTATGTTAATTTTTTGTAATAATTAAATAGAATATGTTATTATATTTTTTTTATAAATTTTATTCAAACTGAATTATAACAAATATGTTATACATAAAAATTGACCAAAAGATCGATAATTATTTGAAAGTCAAATTAACTTTGGTGCAGATCGAACTTAAATCAAGCAAATTGCTTTCCCCCCCTCTGACACCACCCCTCCCGCGGGCCCAACCCCCCTCCTCTCCAAATTTACCTTTTTGCCCCTCCTCCCTCCCCCTCTCTTTAATTAATATTTTTTATTTAATTTGATTACTATATTATTCTTATTCATTAAATTTAATTAATCATTTTCTTATTCATAAATTAATTAAATAATTAATTTCGAATATCTTTTTTTATTTTATTTATTTAATGTTTTTAGATCACTTTCCTTAGTTATTACTTTTATTTATTTTAATTTATTATTATATTTTCTTATTCATTAAATATAATTAATTAATAATTTAGAAAAAATTATACTTTATTTATTTAATATTCATCTCAAAGACCACTCTCCTTAATTTTACAACCGAATTTAATTGTTTTCATATATTGATTAGAATTTGTATCTTCATATATTTTTGGTGTTTTTTTTGCATTATTGCATGTACTCTTCCCTAAACATGGATAAAATAATATTGGGTTTGTTCTGAAAAATATGTCTGTTTACAAGTTATATATATATCACTTTTGCCATAATAAAAAAATTAGCAAAAAAAAAATTCATTTCTATTTTAAATAAGTAATGTTAAATAAAAGAAAAAAAATAAAATAAAAAATACATAAATAAAAAAGGAACACAAAAATAAATAACAACAAATAAAAAATATATAAGATTTCTTAAACAAATTAAAAAATAAATATATAAAGACTATTAAATAAATAAAATAGAAAAAATATTATAAATATTAATGAATAAATTTAATGAATTAATTTTAATGAATAAATAATAATATAACTATCAAATTAAATAAAAAATTTAAATTAAAGAGAAGGGGGAGGGAGTTGGGGGCAAAAAAGTAATTTAAGAGGGGAGGAGGGTGGGGCCCGGGGGGGTTTTTGTCAAGAAGGGGGGGAATAGCAGCTCCCTTAAATCAATAAGAAATGAGACAAACGTAGGTCCGATCTAAGTCAGATTGAACTCTTCTCATTTACTGTCTAGATCGAATCAAAATTGAATAAAAAACTTTCAATTTAATCTTGAGCCAAGGTCAGATCGGCTCTCAGATCATCAATATGGAAAATAATAAGGATAAATTACACTCAGGTCTTTGAGTTTAGGGTATAATTAGACTTAGGCCCAAGGATTCAAAATTTTAATATTTGGGACTTTAATTTTTAAAACTTTAATATCTGTATATCTTCTAAATTTTTTATTATTAATTTTTAAAAAAATTCTAATTATACTGTCTCCTTTCTCTCTCTGCGCCGGCGGCGGAGAGAGGGGAGAGTATAATTGTAATTTAAAAAAAGTTTAATAATAAAAAAAATCAGAAAAGGACTTAGATGTTAAAATTTTAAAAACTAGAAACCCAAATGTTAAAATTGAAAAAAAGTAAACCTTAGTGTAATTATAACCTAAAGGACCTGAGTGTAATTTTCCCAAATAATAATCCACAATTAATATTTTTAAACTTATTACTACTTTAATTAGTGAAATGCTACTTTTGTGGCCCTTCTGCCTCTCTTTTTTTTTTTTTTTTCTGATTTATTCTGCCAGCCTTTCACCACTCATGTGAATCACGCTATTGATGAATCAAACCTACCACTATACTTCCACAAAAAAAAAAAAAAGAAGAAAAAAATAAGGCAAGAAAAAAATAATTTTAGAAATAATTTAGTTAAAAATAATTTCAAAAACATACGAATCTAAAATGACTAAAATGACAGAAATGATCGATTACCCACTATTAACAAATTTCTCTATCATATGCATTTGCTCTTAGAAATAGAATATTATCTTAAGTTATTTTAATTTTAATTTTTTTAAAGTAAAAATTGCTTACATTCTTTTCTGAGAATTTAAAGCCTTGTTTAGTTTAAACTTCCTTTTTAGAAGAAAAATAAAATATTTTATTTTTTAAAATTTAATAAAAAAATTAATTTAATATTAAAAAAATATAAGATGTGAAATAAAACTAATTCTAATATTTGTGTTTCTATCGAATATGAAATAAAATTAATTTTATAATTAAAATTTATATTGTGCTAATTTTTTTTAAACTAAACTAATTATAAAAGACAAATAAATTACATAAAAAAACACATGTGATCATATTTATATTTATTTGTTTATTTATTATACAGACACCTATCTTCAATCTAAAACTAGACTGGTGACTGTAAAATAATTAATAAAAAAGTTTTAGCATAAATAAAATTAATATTTCATTATTACAAATATTCAATGTATTCAATGTACTAAGTTTTGACTTACAATTTAGGCAAATGTGAATTAATTTCAATTTCATATTGCTTTTGTCAAAAACTAATTCCAATTAACATAAAATGAGTTGTGTTCATCTTAATCATGTTTGAAATTTTTCAAATTTGATTTGATATGATTCATAAAATACAATTAATTAAAAATTAATATTCAAATTAATTTAATTTAATTTAAGATTTTCAATTATCCTCATTTGAACGTGTGTGTATTTGTTTATAATATTTTTTATGACATTAATAACATAAAATATAAAGTAAATATAGTCAGATGAGATACCTATTTCACACAAGGCCAAAAGTTTAAATTTATTTCTAATAAATTTCTAACTCAAAATGAATTTAAATTCATAAATTAGCAAAAATTAAAATTTCAAAATCACATGTACCTATAATATATATGCATATTATCAAAAATAAATTTGCCTATAATATATTTATTTATTTATCTAAAGTCAAAACTTATGAGGCGTTGATAATAAAAAGCTTTAAAAACATCTATGGGCACCAAATTATAAATTGCCCTCCAGCTCCCCGTCGTCCTCCCTCAGGTCTCAGGCCGGCACCTACTCTCCTTCCCCTCCTCCTAAGTCCTACTAGCCATCACTGTAAAAGATGGGCGGAGCCGACGGTGAGTTAGGCGGCTCCGGCGGCTCCGGCGGCAGGCTGGAGTCCATTTTGAATGACCCATCGATTCCCCTCCGGCGCCGCTTCATCCTCGCTACCGGCATCGAAATGAGCATCCTCCTCCGCCTCGCCGGCCCCGCCGTGATCGTCTACATGGTGAACTACGTCATGTCGATGTCGACCCAGATCTTCTCCGGCCACCTCGGCAACCTCGAGCTGGCCGCCGCCTCCCTCGGCAACACGGGAATCCAGGTCTTCGCCTACGGCCTCATGCTCGGCATGGGCAGCGCCGTAGAGACACTCTGCGGCCAGGCTTACGGCGCGCACAAGTACGAAATGCTCGGCGTCTACCTCCAGCGCTCCACCGTCCTCCTCATGGCCACCGCCGTTCCCCTCGCCGTCATCTACGCCTTCTCCCGCCCCCTCCTTATCCTCCTCGGCCAGTAGCCGGAGATCTCCTCCGCCGCCGCCGTCTTCGTCTACGGCCTCATCCCCCAGATCTTCGCCTACGCCGCCAACTTCCCCATCCAAAAGTTCCTCCAGTCGCAGAGCATCGTCGCCCCGAGCGCCTACATCTCCATCGCCGCGGTCGCGCTCCACCTCGTGCTGAGCTGGCTCTTCGTCTACAAACTCGGGCTGAGTCTCCTGGGGGCGTCGCTCGTCCTGAGCGCCTCGTGGTGGATCATCGTCGGCGCGCAGTTCGTCTACATCGTCATCAGCCCGCGGACCAGGCTCACCTGGACCGGGTTCAGCTTCCAGGCCTTCGCCGGCCTGCCGGAGTTCCTGAAGCTCTCGTCGGCCTCTGCGGTGATGCTCTGCCTCGAGATCTGGTACTTCCAGGTGCTCGTGCTGATCGCCGGGCTGCTGGAGAACCCTGAGCTCGCCCTCGATTCACTATCCGTCTGGTGAGCGGTCATAAGTTTTATTCTAAAAAATATTTTTTTAAAAATTACGTTATATATTTATATAACTTAAATTTTTTTTTATATAAGACAATTCATTCCTCTCTTATTCTCATCATTATTTATTGATCTAAAAATTAGTGATATCTTTTTTTAGAATATCACACAGCTATGACTCCCAGCCCTTTTCAGCCACGAGCGTCACAATTTTTAACCAGATCCTAATTAAGCTGAATTTGGGTATTGCCGTAAAAAATCATACCCAATTAATCTAGATCGGATATGATTAGATTTTTATGAGTTCAGGTTATAGACGAATCAACCTATTTCAGATATTTTATTAAAACTAACATTTATTTTTAATTGATTTTAATATTTAATAATTAATATTAAAATCAATAAAAAAATAAATATTAGTTTTAATAAATATTTTACAATCCACTAATAATTTATTTATTAAATCTAATATTTATTTTTAATTGTTTTTAATATTAATTATTATATATATATATATTTATATGGGATAATTTAATTTTTAAATTTTTAACTAAAATTGATATGATTATATTAATTAAAAATGCTAAAAAATTATAGTTAACGAGTTTGATTTGAGTTGAATATTGATATTTGTCTGATTTTTAACCCGACTCTATTCAACAGATTATAGGTCAATGTTATGTGACTATACGAGTTTAGATTTCTCCCTTTACAACGCGTGAATATTCGAATTACTTGATATTGTATTAGCTGTTTTATGTTATTTAAACAAAATTTAAAGTATCGAGTCGAAATAATGAAATTCTATGGCTCAAACATTATGAAAATTGAAAAATGTTGCAAAAAAAAAAAGGTCATGGCATGTGATTCATCTAATAAACGGGTTAGATTAGAATTTTATATAAACGGGTTGGGTCAAAATTATGTTGATCCAAGTCTGACCCATAAACCCATTTTTGACTGGTATTTTGCGATAAAGTCCCTGAAGTTTCTAATTTTCTATTTTAATTTATTGAAATGATTTAATGAATCGTCAGTTCGAATTCAGTTAGCTCCCTCGCAGAGTGGTCCGGTTTGTATGTGGTTTGGGTCGGGCTGGGTTGGATTGGGTCGGGCTTGAGTCAACTTGGGCCATTTGCCCCCACACTTGTCTAATCTATTGCACCATTTTCTTATATTTATTTTTAGATAAATTACAAATTATTCATAATTTAAAAAAAAATCACTGTATTTTGGTCCAACTACAACATAATTATTAAATATTTGCTATTATGTCTTAAAATTATTTCTAAAAGAAGAATTAAAATTGCAACTTTTTATAATATTAGAGACCAAAATTAGGGTTTTTTAAAGTTGAAACTAATTTGTAATATCCTACTCATCCCAACAGCTTGGATGCAATATTTTCATGACTGAATATTCAATTAAAAAATCATTTTTAGATTATAATTAAATATCTCGTATATAAGATTTGATTAAGAACCTTTGTTGATCGAGTCTCCATGAGTAAATTTAGTTGAGAATAATTTTATTTGGATTATTATTATTCTATGATTTTTATGACCGGGATCAATAGAATTTTTATGTTAACAAGTATTTAAAATTATCATTTATATACTATTATTAAGAGAAAAAGTTGTTGCATTACGAACAACAGGCCCAAACAGATAACTAATTAGCAGACTTTTGTCACATTATAATCTTATTTTATGATGTGATTGTCTCTTAAAGATAAAAAGAAACTGTTTGTCATTAATGTTAGATTGTCAGGTAGTGTGAGTAGGCTCTGCCACCGTCGCACCGCCTACCTGTTGTTTTATTAATAAAGAGCACCTAATCCACCTACTCCATCCGCCATCATCTTCATTATAGTAAAGATGGGGTTTCAACATCAGAAACAGAGCCTTCTAGCTGATTGAGTACTGTTCTCCCCCTGTTGATCCAAAGTTGAGTTTTTTCTTAAAACAGTAGCTAATCACAACTCTTCTTCATTTCTGCCAAAGAGGACCCTAAGAGAAGCACCCCTTTCTCCATCTTCATCCTAAATTTCATATTTCTTTTTATTATTTTTCTACTCTAGTCGATCTGACCCCTAATTTTTTTATTTGGAATTTTCACCAAATCAACTATCAACTCAATTATAATTATATTTAAATTTTAGTGTTTCTTTTAATTTTTAATAAAAAAAAACATGCATTATTCTCAATCATATTTTGCTCTGGTGTTCTAATTATTTCAGTGTAAGTTAAAAAATATTATTATTTGTCAAAAACTAAGCTTGTGTTTTTTGGGTGCAATTTTGGGTGCAATTTTGGGTGCAGCATGACGCTTTCCGGTTGGGTATACATGATTTCTGTTGGCTTCAATGCTGCCGCCAGGTTGGTCTTCATCACATGATCCACATTCCCATTGTATCTCTAAATTTTTATAATTTTTATTTGATGGAATAAATTTTTATAATTAGAAACCAATTATTTCCTTTAATATTTATCCATTTAAATATTTGTTGCTGTTTATTTGATGTCATCCTACCTTGTTTTCACCATTAAATCCAACCACCAATTGAGACTCGCCCCTAATTTCTGATGTGGCACTCTTTGTAAATTTGTTGTGTAGTGTGCGTGTGAGCAACGAACTCGGTGCTGGCAACCCGAAGTCGGCTGCTTTTTCTGTGTGGGTTGTGACAATAATGTCCTTCGCCATATCAGTCATCATCGCGGCATTCATTCTCTGTGCTCGAGATTACATTAGCTACATCTTTACTGAAGGCGAGGTGGTAGCTCGTGCTGTTTCCGAAATGTGCCCTTTTCTTGCCATCACCGTCATCCTCAACGGCATCCAGCCAGTCTTATCCGGTGAGTCCAACCACTCGTTAGTCTCTATGTACATCATAAATTTGTAACACTAATTGCAGGTAGTTTTAAATATAAACAATGGGACCTTTAAGCCTACTCAGGTTACATTGGGCCAATTTTTGGTGATTTGAATTGGGTTAATTTTGGTTGCATTCGAGTTTTATAATTGACTCGAGTTTTGTGATAAACAAAGGTGTGGCTGTTGGTTGCGGATGGCAAACATTTGTAGCTTATGTGAACATTGTCTGCTACTATATTGTCGGCGTGCCTGTAGGCATCCTTCTTGGCTTTGATTTCGGCCTGGGCCTTGGTGCAAAGGTAAATGTACTTGAACTTGAACTCGATGCAAACTATGAATGATCGATGTAGGATGATTCGATTAAGTCTAATGTAAAGTTGAAATCAAGCCGCCTTTCATAATATCAAATTACCAATCGCATGTACTTTAATTCAGTGTCGATTGGAAATAAAATTCGAGTGAATTGTTCTGGGTTCAAGATAGATAAATCTTTTTGGAGTCGTGTATGGTATTTGAAACTCGATTCAAAATTACGCGAAAGACGGATGGATGCAGGGAATATGGTCAGGGATGATTGGGGGAACATTCATGCAGACTCTAATTCTTCTGTGGGTCACTGCAAGGACCAATTGGAACAAAGAGGTGCTGCTCATTTTTTTTTTGTAATTTTCCCTTAATTTTTTTTTAAAAATTAAAATATTTGCTGTTCATGCTAATCATAGCTTATTATTATGAAATCTGATATAAATATTCTCCATTATAAAAATTAAAAATCAAGTTGACTCATGCTGAGATAGCTTATGGTTAGTATTCAATATCCCTGATAGAATTTGGGATAAATTAGATAAGCGTCCCTTATTTATAGTATTATTAATATATTGGTTCATGCTTTTAATTCCTAAAGTTTTCAGTTTTAACATTTTTTTTATTTAAAATCACCGTCTAATTCATTGAAAAGATAAATAAATGCTTAAATTATTCTTGGTCATATTTGAATTTATTTAAAATTTTGAGGCTACGAAATTTATTTCAAATGGATGAATGGTTTAATTGGTTAGTAGTTGAAAGAGTAAATATTATTTAGGTCCCTGAAATTTAAGAGTAATATCAAGCTAGTAGGTTCATGATTCTAAAAACCTTTTTATGAGATTCATAATGTTGATATTAAAATTTCAATCAAATACTTTTTACTTTTTTCTATTTTTAAATAAAATTTATACTTAAATTAAATATAAAAATATAAAAATAATAAAATACCCTCTATTCCACCTCCATTCAATTTGTGGCATTGTAGCTAGGTCTGTCAACAGATCGGATCCAAATCGGGTTGACACTAACTGGATCCGATTCCAATATATCCGTTTATCTAAACTAAAGGGACCTTTAAGTAATTTATTTTATACTTTTTGTGTATATAATTTTATATTTATATTTCTCATATCCATAGTTAATTTTATTTTTTTCTCTAACTATCACAATTTCTCTCACATCAAATAAAATTATTATCATATATATGTAAGATTTCACTATCTTCACCACATATTTGTAGTAGATGCTCTATAATTTGGTGAAGGGAAGTTGGCCTTAAATATAGTTGAACGATAAAAGTTTTATTATTTTTATAAATGTGTTGTGCGAATGCGATTTGAATTAAATTGATTTAATTTCGAGTAAGCTGATAACAAATATTAATCGATAATAAGAAATTTCTTTTGAGATGCAGGTTCAGCAGGCACAGCAAAGATTGGATAAATGGGAGGACAAGAAGCAGCCTCTACTCGCTAATGTTCAACTCGATTAATTCATCGAGTTGAAGATGAAGATGACTCTAAATGGTTCGTACTATCATTTTGAATGAAATATTGAATCATGATCTCAAGATCAAAGTTTGGGGGTTAATTTGCAAAGTTTGATTTTTTTTTTATTTAATCGTGCAAAGTTTGAAATTTTGATTCGATTCTTTTTGAAGTAAAATGGTGCTGGCTCATCTTGTTGATGGAAATTGAACAACGTTATTTCTCTAATGATGTTAGAGTTCTATAGTATAATGCTATTATCTAAGGTTTTATATATATATATATATGTATGAAAAAATTTTCGTTTAATTTGATTACATTTAGAGAATATTTGGTTCAAGAATGTTAACATATCATATTAAAAATTTTACATTACTCACTGGTCACTAGGTATAGTTTTAAGAAACTAATAAATTGATTCCAATTTTTAAAATAATATCTTAATTTCTAATTTGATATATTATAATATCAAAATTAATTTTACTTAAAGTTTTACACAAATTTTAAAATAAAAATAAATTTTATTTCAAATTTTATGTATACTTTTTTTTCAATTATATAAACACATAATTGTTAAAAAATAATAATAATATATATATATATATATAAACATATGAATGTACATATATATATACATTTGTATTCACGTAAGATTTGTTAACACGTATTTTGATTACAATATAAAGTTTGTGTATAAAAAAAATTTAGCTTTGTTTAGGAAAATTGTGGTTTAAGCTTCTGTTGGTTCTATGTATTATTTTAGCCTAATATAAATTTTAATTATAAATATTAATTTAATTTTATATTTAATATAAATATAAATATTAAAATTAATTTTATTTCACATCTTATATATTTTTTAATATTAAAATAAATTCTTTATTATTAAATTTAAAAATAATTTTTAAAAAAAAATTAAAGTAAATGAGGCCTTAATATTTAAATATAAAATGACTTTGAAGCAATTCTTGCGAACAAAAACTAGGTTTTCATTTGAAATATATTTTTTTTTAAATTTTGGGATAATTACCTACATATCACATAATTTAGTTTTTTTTATGTCTTACCCATCTATTCTTAGTTAAATACGCTATCTACACTCAAAATATCATAGAATTTTACATACACACATTTTAACTTATTTTTATTATAATGAGTAATCATAATTTTTCAATAACCTAACAATAGTTAAATTACAAAAATTCTGAGCCGTTCATCATATTATTTTAAGGATATTTAAATATATTTTGAGTGAAAATCCTAAAACCTTAATGTTTAGGTGGCGGCAAAGGAAGGAGACATCCGCGACATGAATTGATTTTAGGATAAATCAGCGCTTTAGTGTAGTATTGAGAAAGAGAAAAATATGTACTAGTAAAAGTAAAAATATAATTTTAATGATTTACTAACAGAATATTTTTTTAAAAATAGATTTTGATTAAGTTTTAACTCAAATGTGTGTACGTAAGATTTTGTAATATTTTTTAGTGTGCATAGCGTAATTAACTATGAATAGATGAGTAAGTCATAAATAAAACTAAATTATGTGGCATGTAGGTAATTAACCTTTTTTTTATCGAGTGCCACGTGGCGGGGTAGGATTGGATCTGCACAAATTTAATGGATGCACCATGCGCTATCGTGCACGCAAGAACCTCCGTCGAAATGACCGCGTTGGGAGAACAGATAAAATTGCAAGTAATTAACGCTCAAATGAAACGGTGTGCGCATGCAATATCGAACAGGTAAAAAGACCAATTAGCCCCTGTACAAATGAAGAAATTCCGGCTTAAACGACCCCCCGATTTTCTCCCGGCTGGCTCTCACAGTTGGTCGCACCGTGTCTGCGCGAACGACAGCGTCTCCTTCTCCAGATCGTAGACCACCTGCATATTCTGCTGCTGAAAATTCCCCAGAATCGAAATTCCCCTCGACCCCATCACCGTCAAGCACAGCAGCCCCGTTGCCGGATCCAAGATCATGTAGTTCTCCGCCGGCAGCTCCAGGTCGGAGCCGCCATCGAAGTGCAGCACTAGCTTCGGCACCTCCACTACCGCCTCATCCCCAGCCGGAGCCGAGAAGCACGAGTCCAGACCGACCTCTCCGCCTTCCGCCGCCGGCAGCTTCATCTGAGTCAGAAACGCTTTCTTCACCGCCTGGTAGCCCTCCGCTTCTAGGTACGTTACCGACGTGCCGGAATCGATGATCAGACCTCCCGTGCCGTCGCCGCGCAGGTCAAACGTCCCCTCCGGAATCGCCAGCCGCTGGCCGCCGACAGATATTCCCATCAGCGACAGGTAATAGAAGGAAGGCTGCTCCGAGTTCTTCACGAGCTTCGTAGTGGTCGTCACGCCGGCTCCGGCGACGGAGCCGAAGTGGAGAGGGCTCGATTTGGAAGCATCGAGGGAGGTGAGGCAGTAGGAGAAACGGCCGAGGCCGAGCTGGGAAACGAGGGAGAGCGGCCCTCTGCCGAGGCCGACGAGGCCACCTCCCTGCGAGAAGCCGGCGCCCTGATTGTCGTTGCCACATCCGAAGGCGATCCCAGCGATCTTCGCTGGCGAATGAGAACCTGAACCAACATAACATTTTTTATTTATATATAAAAAAAAACATAATGTCAAAATTATTTGCAAAGTTAAAAGTTTAACAAAATTTTAGCAAAATTTAGGTGAGTAATTTTTTATTTAGAATTATGAAATAAAATTAATTTTATTAAAAAATTTAAATTCAAATTTTAGTGAACTTTAATTAATTACTAACTAGTGAGGGCCAAAGGGCTAGATCTTGGTTCAAAACTGATCTAATAAATTCGGTCTAAAACTAAATTCTGTTGTATTACGACTAATTTCGAGTGGATATTTTGGGGTAACCCAAAAAGATTGAATTGATTCCATGAGTTAAAAATTGGTTGAACGAGTGGTTCCGAAACTAAACTAGTCTGATAGCTCATTAAAGGAATCATTTTTTTTTGGAAATTAGTACAACAACAACAACCAAGCCTTAATCCCTTTAGGTGGGGTCGACTACATGAATTCTTTATTTCAAATCTAAGTAACTAAGATCACTCCTTATAGTTTTTTGTCATGTCTTCTTTGGTCTCCCTCTTCCTCTTTGTACATAGGCAAGATCCAATAACTCGATTTTTCTAACTGGGGCTTCAATCTGTCCTACGATTTATATGTCCAAACCATCTAAGTCGACTTTTTTTAAGTTTTTCCCCAATTAATGTAACACAAATTTTCTTTCAGATATATTTATTTCTCATTTTATTCTTTCATGTATATCATACATTCATTTTAGCATCCTCATTTTTGCAATATTTATTTTATTTACAACTACATGGAATATAAAGTTGAAGAGTGTCCGAACTTATAAGTATTTGATGAACAAATTTACAAAGCAAAACATCCATAAGATATATAGTTTGAAAAGCACCGACAATGGAGTACATCAAGCTAAATTTCGATATCACAATTGATAATGAGTTGGGAAGCATTGGAATGGGAGTAGTTGCCCAAGATCAAGCGGGTAAGTTATTAGCTTATCTAGCGAAGAAAAAGATAGGTCATTTCGAGCTAATACTAGCAGAATGCTTGGCAGTTGATTTAGTGATCCTTCTAGCACATAAGTTAAAATTACTCAATATTATTGTTGAAGATGACTCTCCTGAAGCCATAGAGGTTCCAATCTGATGAGCCATATCTCTGTATTTTGGGGACGTATCTGGAGCTCTCAAGACCACCAATTCTCTCTTTTCAGTGTAGTACTTTTATTCACAGTCAAATAAATGAGAACTAAATAAAAAGGAGTGGCCCGACTTTTACCCTTTTAGTTCTTATGTAATTCTATTAAAAATAATATTATTAGTTGTAAAATTTTAATGTAATAATTTCTTTTTTTTACTACTTATCAATAATATATATATATATATATATATATATATATATATTATTTAAAAAAAATAAAAAATTATTTTAAAATTAAATTTATGCTGAAAATTAAAAAAATTAATAAATTTGTTAGAATATAAAATTATTCTTTAAAATCGAGATTAAAATTAATTTTAGGTCAATTGGTATGCGGTAAATAGAAATTTCACCGAACCCAGGGAGAAGGTATCGGCGGCGAGGACGCCCTGGGTGGAGGACGAGTCGCCGTAGGTGTAGAGGTACTCGCAGCCGGAGGAAGAGCAGGCGGCGGAGGGAAGGGCGGCGCAGAGGCTGCTGGAGCAGGGGAGGTTGGAGTAGGTGGAGGATTTCGCTGGATTGAAGATGGGGCTGGGCTGATCAAAGCAGTCGACGCAGGGCTGGCACTGGGTCCAGATGAGGTCGCTGCCGGTGTCGACGATGGCCGAGAAGGCCACCGGCGGCGTGCCTAGCGCCACGTCCATCAGGAACTCGCCGTTTCCGGCGTGGACCGGAGCCTGCGCGTCGCGTAGGTCGCCGCCGGCAGGGGATGCTGCCAGGCGGGCGAGGCGGTGGTGACTCCGGCTAGCCGCGCGCTGGAGGAGCTCCATCTTGGAGAAGTTGCCATTGGCGTCAACTCGGCGAAGCTCGACGCGGAGGCCGCCAACGGCGGCGACGGTGGAGATCGCCGGCGGTAATGGGAGTATGAGGAAGAAGGGGAGGAATAGCGGCAGCGGATGCAGCAGCTTCCATGATGATGACTCCATCAAATTAATCAGAACCGAATCTGAGATACAAGATTGGAAGTATTCATATATAAGTTTGTGGAACATTTGGTTAAATTATATCTGAGTCCCTCTAGTTCTTATTATTGAATTACTTACAATTGAGTCATTTAGATTATCGCTAAAATAAAATTTCTTCGTTATACTATTAGCTAGTACCAATGTTGTCAGAATCGGACTGAATTAAGAACAACTCTAGTATTTGTTTCGCGATTGAACTGGTCAAAACAGTAGGTGAATTGATGAAATTAAAGGAAAATGATATCATAAAACAAAAATATAAGCTTCACAATGAAAATCTTATTCATTTTTACTAATTCACTAAAATTATAAAAAAGATATTTAAAACATAGAAATTAATAGATTGATTCATCACTATTCGATCGACTAGTTTGTCCAAGTTTGATATATATTTCGGTTTTGACATCGAATCAGATGAATGACAAGCGACCTGTTCACAATTGAATCAATTGGATCTGTCGATCTAGACTAGTTTTACAAAACACTAGTTAACAGTACTTGTATGACATTTATCTTCTAAACAATATAACCGTTATAGTTGGCAAAAATAAATAGAAAGAAGAATAAGATTATATGTGAACAAAAGATATTTTGAATTAATGTGTTTTTCAAAATGGAGTCAAATGATACTAAGTGTTACATCTCACAATTTAAATATAGAGGAATTACTCATTTTGATTTTTGAAAACTGCGTAACTTGAATACTTCCTAAGAGGTCACCCATTTCAGTACTACTCTAACCCAAGCACGCTTAATTACAGAGTTTTTCATTATTAATCTCACATTTTTATCCCAAAAAGCATCTCTATTATTTGAAATTATATAATCTACCTATACAATTTAAGAACTTTCATTCATTTTCGATGTGAGATAATTCATTTCTGTGTTCCCCTCACTACTATTTATTAGCTTAAAAATCTACTAGAAAATATATTTTGCTCTAACGATTCTTTTCTCTTAAACCATCACATGGCGATCACTCTCTGCCCTTTTCGGCCACGACCCACGGGCGTCACATTGAAGATTCACATTTTTTGACAAAAAAAATTGAAAAACTTAGATATAATCCTAAAATTTCCACAATCCATTTTGTAAGTAATTTAAATATTAGGGTTTGTTTAGGATGAGATCCTATTTAAGGGACCCAGATATAATTTACCTTTATATTAACAATTATATATGATGAAAGTTTTTTTTCTTTTTTTGGATGGAAGATGAAAGTTTATTTTAGGTTAGAACGGGAGGGGCAGTGACGTCAAGCTGACGTAACGGAGGAGAGAAGCTGACCGTCTATTGATTTCTCTTTCTTAGATCGGACGGATGATTCGCCGCCTTCTTAAAATCGGGCGGCTGAGAACAAAGCGTAGGATTCGTCGAGCTGCTTGCGAACTTAAAGCTGGCTTGGGATTTGATTGGTTTCTCCGCAAGGTGGAAGATGAGATCTTGACCGTTGATGGGAAATCGAATGGGTCCGGGTTGGTTGAACGGTCGCGCGGCAGGACGGACTGAGTGCGTGTGAGCGGCATCGACCAAGAATTAAAATAAAAGAAAAAGGAAACGCCACCTTCCTTTCTAATTTTATTATTCTTTATCTTATTTAATTATTTTTTTTATGCATATATATATTTTATTTTAGAGTGAGGTAGATGGATCTCCATTTACTAATAAGAAAAAGAGAAGCAGGTGAACGGTCGTGGTGTTTTTCTCGTTATCTTTCAACCTAAGGTCGTAAAAATAAGATCAAACTACGCGATTCAATCCGAAGACCAACTGGCCTAGGGCTGGTAATATGGTTCAACGGATTGAGTTCTAATCGAACTCGAATCCAACTAAATCTAAATAACTTCAACTCGAACCCAATTTATTTATTAAACGGATCAAAATCTATAACTCAAATGATTTATAGAGTAATTTTTGATAAACGGGTTGGTGGTCAACCCGACTGATTTATAAAGTAATTCTTGATAAATGTTTAACCCGACCCGATTATTCAGGTCAGGTTTGAGTTGGGTTCATGGATCCGGTCGTATATTACCACCCCTAAACTGGCTATCCAATTTAGTTCGATATCAAAACCAATTGCACATCAAATTAAGGGGGCGTTTGGTTCAGTGTTATCTCAATGTCAATGTTATTTAGATGTCATGTTATCTAAATGTTCATTGTTATTCATCAATGAACATTTGTTTGGTTCAATGTTATGATATTAGAAAATATTAATATTATCCAAATTATTTTTATTTAGTTAGAAGTTATTGACATTATAATGACAAATTGACAGTGTTATATTGAGATGTCGCCCGATTTGGGGTGACATCTAGATGTCACTATGTAATGGCATTTTTGTAATTAATTATAATGTTATTTAAAGATGTCATTAAACCAAACAATTACTTTCTAAAGATAACATAACATAATATTGAGATAACACTGAACCAAACGCCCCCTAAGTCAAATTATAATTAATCAATCACGGTATGGCTAAGCTAACCAGAAGATAAGCCACGCCGTTTGCATTGCAAGAGCAGAGATAGATTTATAGCACTGGCTATTCGCCTTGAGAATCCTCTCATGAATTTCATCCAGTATGCGAATCTCAAGGCCTAAAAGGAGCCGGATTGAATTCAAAATTAACGGCATTCGCTGCATCAGATTCAACAGTAATGCACCCCTCAAATCCAAACTCAGAACTTGAGTGGACATTCCAGTAAGTGATACTCATTGTTCTCGACGGGGTTGCCACTCAACTTCCACCGCCTTGATCAAGACAGTATCT
The DNA here is from genome assembly GCA_002786265.1 of Apostasia shenzhenica. Classification (NCBI taxonomy): domain Eukaryota; kingdom Viridiplantae; phylum Streptophyta; class Magnoliopsida; order Asparagales; family Orchidaceae; genus Apostasia; species Apostasia shenzhenica. Next base: position 1,465,435 of record KZ454830.1, read on the forward strand.
CGTCGAGTTAGAAAAGCTCCGCAAGGCAATTTTAGTGGGCCACTTTCAACAAGATAGGTTTTTCGCAGTGGAGCTCTACTGTTGAATCCACCAGATTATCATCCATAGGCCAAGGGAAAGCAGAACGAGGTTTTGTTGGTTTTCATTAGTTCCTCTTTAACTTCTTCGGGTTGTGAAATTAGTCTTTACTAACCGAGAAAGTCCATTCCACAAAATCTCCCAGTTGAGAAGGTTCAAATTGTCTGGGTTGCAAAATGAACGGTCCAATGTCAACGTACCGTCCGATCTGATTTCTCTGTTGCAAGTCGAATGGCCTGGTCAGAAAAAAGGATGATCCGGTTTGGGCAATTCGGATTCTCCGTGTTCCGATTTGAAACCAAGTGTCTGCAGAAAGAAACTCAATTGGCTCCGCTGCGATAGGTTGATCATTATTGGGTGCTGTGAGTGGATAGTAGAGTGGATTTCTTGCCACAACTGCCTGGTGATCGACCACCATATCCACTCTACTATATGTGAATCTTGGATTGGCCAAAATCACACAAGCTCCTAATGGTTCATTGCTGTTGAACCGAGATCCATAGGGGAAGACCGTAGATGTTGCAACAGCTATCACCCTCTGACAGGCATTCTTTCTCCGAAAGCCAATAAGCCTGCAAACAAAGTAGAAATTAGGAAGTCACTTGTATTTTAGATCAACCCACACAGTTCTCCCTTCCGAGCCCAGAACAATCTTCGCACCCCAACCTTCTGGACATTCATCAGACACTTATGCGCATGAAGGGTCAACTTTAGCATCTCCCCTTGTCATCAGCATTGACCTTTATAGCTGTACTGATAATGTAATATCTCAGTTTTTAATTTCTAAGTTTATGTTGATAAAAAAAAATTTGAATTTAAAAATAATAAGTGTGGACTTATTTTTGAGATTGTAAACCTATGGGAGCCAAAGTGCAATTGTTCCACTAAATAGATAAGAACAGAGGATTTATTTTATTCTTGGCTTGCTTCTGGATTTTTCTCTGCCGGGTCCTTGTTGTGCTTCTGCCGTGGGTTGCTTGAAGGGGAAGGAGAAGAACAAGGAGGAGGAAGAGAAGAGGAGGAGGAGGAGTAGGAGAAGAATAAAAAGGTAATAATTATTTTATATATTTGATTTGTGTATAATAGTAATTGATTTGTTAGGTGTAACATATAATTTAAGTAATATAATAAAACTCGTAATATGGATTCAGTTAAAATTATATTTGTTAGAAAGAGTTATAAGGATATGATATATATATATATAAATTTCAAATTATTGTGTTTCTATTTTTCAGGGTGAACGTGTGAATAGATTATCAGACAGCTAAGAGGTAGGGGGAAACCAACTCGTTATGATCTGGTTGCTGTTTGTTTAGATTTAATTTTTAAAATTATTATTTGGTGAGAATGATTATATATATATTGTGTTGGATATTTCTATGCATGTTAAATTACTATTATCTTGCGATAAATTACATATTACTAATGAATTACTGTTATTGCATTTAATACTGCCTTTTATTTCAGTAATACCTTGTTATATATTGTGGTTATAAAATATTAGTATTAAAACTGAATTAATAATTGTGGAGAGAGAATATTGTAACTACTGAGTACTTTATGATGTTGCCTATCCTAGCTCGCAGCTTTGTTTGATACTGTTTACTGTTACTGTTTTGAGGCCTCCTCATTGCACTTACTGAGTAGGAGTAAGTCCTCATGTGGCCACAAAATTACTGTTTAGAGGCTTCCCCATTGCACCTACTGAGTGAGAGTAAGTCCTCTATTATTACTGTTACTGAAGGGTATGACAACAGTCTATAAAGTAACTCCTGGGCCCTAAATTAAATGAAAGATGAATAAACTAAATAATTAATGCGAAATTTGATAAATAGGAATATGAAACTATTCTATTTACGGTTCCTAATTGCATGTTGTAATGCTGGTTGATTTCATGAGGTGTTGGTTAAATTTCTGAGTTCGAGAGAACTCACCCCCTATTTTATATTTTTTAGGTACACCTCAGACATCACAGGGAGGTGTGTGAGAGATCACTTGGTTGTCGTCGGTTTTATTTATTTTGAGGTTATACTTATCTGAGATAAACTTGTGTAGTACTGTGTTTGATGTTTTAGATAATCTTACTGTAATATGATTTTAGCTTTGTTTTTCCTGTGATGAATTTGATTAAAGATAAGAGAAAAATAAAACTTTGTGTCACACCCGACTCAGCTATTATGTCGCTACATTATTATCTTAGCGGGTCGGGATGTGACAGATAATATCTCCAATGATCATCCCTACATCTTCGATCATGGTTTTAGAACGAAGAAAAATTTGCAAAAAGGCCCCGGCCTGGAATTCTATCCATCTCTTCCTAGATTTTGAAAACAAAACAGAAAGTGTGTAAATACCTCAGTAATCTCCGAAGTCCCATCAATCTCCCAAAGATTTATGATTTGTGCCAAAACATGCTCGTTTGTTGTGAGGCCTCCCCATCAAAGATTCTTCCCAGCAAGTCCATTGTTGAGAAATTTCTTCCCTTCCAGACAAAAGTATCATAGACACCTATTGGTTCTTCTTCTTCAATTTTCAGAGAGTTCTCTAATGACACGTTATCTCCATTATAACATGTTGATCTCTAGACTCTAAGTGCATGGACAGAGACCAGAGACCTTCCCCCTCTTACTAGCGTTATAATGAACGAGATAATGAATTTGGATATAAGTATACATGATTTGAAAACGATTTAAAGTTACTGATAAAAAAAAAGACGTTTTGAATATAAGTATCAACTCAACACAAGACTGATTCTATATAGTTATCAAAATACAAACACTACACACAAACAATCATTAGAGTGCATACAGAAGGTATGATGTATAAGTTGAAGTGTGAATTCCTAGGCAAACGAAAGGGCTAGATTAATCAAGCTCGAAGATAGTGAAACAAGAGAAAAAGATCGTGCCCTACATAACCTTTTGTCTCTGGGTACAGTACCCCAATACATGGGACGTGATAGGAAACTGTGAAATTGAGGAGTCACATGGCAAACATTTAGGAAAAAATTTCTGATCAAATGTGTTAAGAGTTAATGCAACAAGATCATTATTGGTAAAATAGGTCTACTTGTGGTTTACCCATGTATGTATAGGGCTAGGGTGTAAGTAAAGGGGTTAAGCTGAGTATTACTGAACTCTCCCTCTTTCATTTTCCCACTAGTCTCTCTGTCGTCTCCGTCTTCTTCATCTTCACCTTCCTTCTGCCTCTCCTTTCTCTCTCTCTTCAATTCTCATTTTTCTGTAATTCTATAGATTACAGATTATAGAATCCCTCTCATTAATTCAGCTACATTGGTATTATTGTTATTCTGTGAGTGATTCTTCTGCAGGTCTATCATTGATATCAGAGCAGTCTGATTCATGGTGCCAGAAACTAGATCATCAGACAACAAGCAATTGGAAGAGAACTTGAAATGCATGGTGGCAGAATTCCGTGAGCATCTGGTGGATTTAATAAAAAATGTTGCAGAAAGACAAAATGAATCTATTGACCGAAGCAATCAAGTCCTTGGATGATCAGTACAAAGAAGACATCAGGGAGATAAGAGGGGAATTAGCTGAAGAGAGTCACAATTCAGACCATTTCAGCAGACCAGAATTCTTCATTCCCCAGGTCAGTCGGAAACCACGTCCTCAGAAATTCGTCCCCCTAGTATTCAGATGAATACAATACCAAATTCTTCAATGGAGAATCTGCTAAGTCGTTTATCTAAAATTGAATTCCCTAAATTCTTTGGTGAAAATGTATTGGGTTGGATATTTCATTGTGAACAATTTTTTGAACTCAGCCAAACACCCAATAGCTTCTATCTATTTAGATGGCATGGCTTTAAAGTGGCATCAAAACTTCTCCAGAGTAAATTCTGCATCTATAGAGTGGGACTTGTATAAGAGAGCCATTAAAGAGAGATTTGGAGAAACAATTTATGACGATCCTATGTATGATTTAAACACCTTAAAGCAAACTGGCTCTGTATGAGAATATAATAATCAATTTGATGTCATTCTTACACGTGTTGATCTCCAAGAGGACCATGCCATTAGCTGTTATTTAGGAGGTCTCAAAGAAGAATTGTTGGGGCTATTGAGAATTATGAAGCCCACATTCCTAAGGGAAGCTTTTAGCCTGGATAAAATTCAAGAATCAACATTGGCTCAGCAAAAGAGATATAAAGGGTGTGGCAAATCAGGAGGCAATGATAGTATAAGTGTTGGACGCACTGAAAACTCTCTAAATAAATATCAACCAGGGAACAATAACAGGGATTTCAGTCCTAATATGCAGCCAAAAGAAAATTCTCACAAGGTGTTGCCCAATTCTATATTTGATGAGAAAAGAGCTAAAGGGTTGTATTTTTGGTGCATACCCAATTCTATATTTGATGAGAAAAGAGTTAAAGAGTTGTGTTTTTAGTGCAATGAAAAGTTCACATAAGGACATCAATGCAAAAGAAAATGGAGACGAAAGAAAGACTAGTGGGAGCATGAAAGAGGGAGAGTTCAGTAATACTCAGCTTAACCCCTTTACTTATATCCTAACCCTATACATACATAAACCACAAGTAGATCGGTTCAGCTGTTTGGTTGGGATTAACTGCCATGATATTATTAATGCTATTATTCTATCATGGTTCTTGGAGAGTATGCAGGCGAAGAGGAGGTAGTTGAGGGTAAGCCTGTCAACGGATCGGATCCGGATCAGATTGACCCTGACCCGAATCCGATTCTAATATATTCGGATCGGATTAAAAATTGGATCGGATCGAGGTCAACCCAGATCCGTTCCACGACCCGCCATGGTTCGGTTTTTCGGATCGAATTTCGGGTCGACCCGGAACTTTTTTTAAATAATTTAACTCTATTTTTTCAATGACTACAATTATTAGTTGTATATATATTCTTATATTTTTAAATAAAATTTCGATCACTAAAATTTACAATATAAATTCATTATAATAGAAAATATAGGGATAATATATAAACATCTGAAGATTATATCACTGACATCAACATTATGTTACAATATTACAAAACATAGAATCAACAGTGTGAATAAAATAATTACATAAAAAAATAAAATGCAATTCTTTTAAAGCTAGCACTAAATATTTCATCTGAACGGTTAAAAATATTTGTATCTATTAATCTCACCTCACAATGCAAGCACTTGCTGTTTACTGCACTTAAAATAATTTGCAATAGTTTCTTTAATAATTATAGGCCTCAGTCACATTTCAAAACCTTCATAAAATAAAACAACAATTAACATATACAATTAAATAATAAATATATAAACGTAAAATAATTTCATACATATAAATTTTTTTTGTCGGATTTTTTCCGGGTCGGATAGCATCAACCCGGATCCGACCCGACAATACTTAAATGGAGCGGGTCGATTTTTCGGAATAATCATGCGGGTCAAAAATTTATTCCGTTTCATAAGATAATCGGTTCGGATAATGGATCGGATCCGACCCATTTACAGGCCTAGTTGAGGGAGCTGCACTGCTGCAGGACTGTGAGGAGCGAAAGGCACGGAGAGCGTCGTCGTGCATGCCGGCCTGGCCGAAATGGACGATGGCGTGGGAGAGAGAGCGAGGGTTATGGTCTTTCGACGAGAGAAAGTGGTCGTCGACAAGGGAACGGATGGCGGAGAAGGAGAGGAAGGAAGAGAGCTTGGAGATGGCAGAGGATAGGGCGAAGCGGTCGAGGTGGGTGGCCGGAGTGAGGGAGGCGGCGCCGCTGACGTCGACGATGCTGGAGGGAGAGGGCGGCGCGTGATTTCTGCTTAGCCGTGAGGATGGCGGAGGGGTTGGAGGGGATGAGTATGGCCGACGGAGATGCCGTGGCAACGGCAGAGGCGGCAGAGAGGCAGCGCAGAAGGAGGTGAAAGCCCAGATTGCGGCGGCGGAGTGCGGTGCGAAAGTCCATGAAGCTAGGGTTTTTGCTGCCGCCGGTACGAAGGGTTTCAGCTTTTTTTCATGGGTAAATTGCATCCGAGCCTCCGAATTTTAAAGTGAATCTTAAAATGATCTCAATTTTAAAAATTGTAATTTATGTCGTTAAAATTATAAAATAATGTTATTTGAACTCAATTAATATATACTTATTAAATTTTTTATCATTATATTTTAAGCTTATTTTTAATTTTTAATTTTTAATTTGTATAATATAATTTAAAATTATAAATATTTTTTAATCTTAAATTTTAGATGAGAGAATGTAAGATATAAATATTTTTTAAATTTTATTAAATAAAAAAAATAAAAATAGAAACTATAAAATGTTTCTTTTAAGTATCTAAATAATTTAAAGTAATTAAAAAAATAAAAAAATTATTTTTTATTTGGAAAGAAAACTAACAAGAAATTCAATTCTATAAAAAGCTTTTACAATTTCGGAAACTAAAATTATTTTTTTTTTAATTTGAAAATAATTTGCAATGTATTTTCCACCTCAAATTCTCAGATGCAACTTATCCTTCGTTTTTTCTTTTTTAAACATAGCACATAAATTATTTTTTATGATTAGCACATAAATTATCTTATTTATATATTACTAATCATTTTTCAATATTGCTTGTTTTTGAAAAAGTGGCCTAGACGTACATTATACAAAAATGTTACATATCAAATAAGATATTTCGTAAGAAGTCTGCATAGATTTGGATTAATGAACATGCTCATGTGCTAAACAAAATCACCTTTAGTAGCCAATTTGACAATAAAATCATTTACACAATTCATATGACTTCAGATGTGTGAGATTGGAGATGTTAGAAAAAACTAGAGAAGAATAGCGATGCCCATGATGTAGGGTCCCTAGTTTCAGTTTCCAAGCTTGATGCCACTATTCAAAGAATATTTAGTGAGTCGCTTTCCAACTAAATATATGACGCTCGTGACTAAAGAGAGTAGGAAGTGATCGTCGGCTCATATCTAAATAAAGAAAAATTATTGAAGTAAAGTGCAGCTCTTGATAAGTTTCTAAACAGAATAATAGGTGGTAAGAGAGGAACAAGAATGATTCATCCCACATAAAAAAAGAGAGATACTGAGTTATATAAGTAGATAAGTGATCCCAAATGTGGAGACACTTTTTGAGATAAAACTGTGACATTAATGAGAAACTTTGTAGTCTGACATGCTTAGGAAAAAATAGTAATGGATCACAAGCTGTTACAAAAAACTTCTGAACTGCGAGACTCATTTGAATGCTGTGAGCGTGGCGTGAGTGAGAGGTTTTATAACACCCCCTTCAAGCATGTTCCATATACAATCCCTATAAGTATAAATCTGACACTCCTCAAAAAGCCATCCACAAGGAGAGGAGTCCATAGTTCTTCGGTTGAGATACAAAGTCCCATAAGGATATATAATATCTGAGTTTTTAATTTTAAATTTAATAATAATATTTAGCTAAATATTATTTATTACATATTAATTTTAAAAATTAATATATTAAATTATAATATAAATAATTTTTTTGATTCAATATAATTTAAAATATGATGTAAAATTTGCTAAAATTGAGTTAGAGTTTGATATGAATAAAATTAAATCTAAAATTAATAATTTTAGATCTATTTATAAGTGATTGAAAATAAGAGAATCACATACAATTATTTCATCAATAAGGATAAGACCGAAGAATTCAGTTTCTTCTCTTGCAAGCCATCTCTGCCAAGGAGAAAGTTCGCTTAGCTATTTGACAACCTATTTTTATATGTATATTTTAAAAAATAAAAATATAAATAAATTAAAATTTATTATTTTAATTAATTTAGCCTTTTTTTTTTCGTACCCTTATAATTTTCTCTACACAAATATATTTTTCATTGAATACTATGAACTTTGCCATAAATGCGCTTATAATCACTTACCGAAAAATATATCTTATATATATATATATATATATATAATATTATATTAAATATATATATTATGGCATATTAGAATTTTCATTAATTGAAATATTTATAAAAATATAATGCTAACTTTTGTAAATAAACTATCAGATATTAAATAGTTAAAATTACTTTTAAAAATGGGTAAATTGCATATGGGATCTTAAGGACTGAAAAGTGTTACAAATTAGTTTGAACATTTTAAAAATACTAATTTGAGTAGTCTTAATTGAGATTGCAAAACCACTGATATTTTGATTATAATTAAAATAATAATCTATTCTTTAACTTTTTTAACTTTATAAAATATAAATTTGAAATATTTTTTAGTTCTAAATTTTCAATACAGAGAAAGTAAAAGATTAAAGAAAATAAAGTTAATTTAGTTAAATTTTTTTAAAAAGTAAGGATAAAGGGATATACGGATCATTTTAAATATATTAATAATTCAAATTAGTTTTTTAAAATATATAAATGGTTAAAATTATCATAAAAAAAAATTTAAATTTCATGTTATCTATATTAGCGAAAAAAATGATATTCTAATAGAAGGATAAAAGATACAGTGATTTAATAACTCTAAGAATTCAAATTAAAATTTTAAAAAATTAAAACTAATTTATAATACATTTGATGATCAATTAAACACAAAAGTTCCGTTTGTTTGGCCGTTGAAAATTAACTTAGTTTAATTTTAACCAGGCATATCAAATCACAGATAAAATTTAATACAGTGATTTAATAACTCTAAGAATTTAAATTAAAATTTTAAAAAATTAAAACTAATTTATAATACATTTGATGATCAATTAAACACAAAAGTTCTGTTTGTTTGGCCGTTGAAAATTAACTTAATTTAATTTTAACTAGACATATTAAATCACAGATAAAATTTAATATTAAAAATTAACTTTATTTCATATCATACACACATTACTAAAATAATAACTAACTTATATCACATCCCTCACATATCCCAACAAAATAACTAACTTTATTTCACATCATTCATATTTTTCAATAAAAAATATCTCTATTCAAATTTAATTTTAATCTTATTATATTTAACCTTACAAACAAACAGACTAACATTTTAGTTCATGATCAACAAACATAGTTGCTTTGCTATGTTTGAATTAGGGCTGTTATCGGGCCGATTTCGTGCGAGTCAAACTCAGCTCGAAATCGAAAATTTCGAGCTCGGCTCGGCTCGGCACAAAATTGGTCCGAAATCGAAATGGGATATGATTCGAGCTGGCTCGGCTCGAAATGACTCGATTTCGAGCCTGCTCAAATCATGATTCGAATCAGCTCGAAATTGTAAAAAAAATATAGAAATGTTATGTATTTAAGAGGATTTGATAGCTTTCAGGAAAATAAACCCTAAATCTTCTCTACTCTACCACTAAGCCACTAATTAAATTATATAAAATAATAATTTATTTATGTATATATTTATATAATATATTAATATTATTTATGCTATACATATAATTTCGAGTCAAATCGAATCATATTTCGAGCCAAAATCCTTAGCTCATAATTGAAGAGAAGTAGTAGAAACTGGAATTAAATAAGTAAATTTGGACATAATCACTATCAATATTGGGGAACAGGCGCGCACGCGCGCGCACACACACAATCTTTATTAATTGGAGGTCTGCAACACCAGAAACACAAGTCGAGAAAAATACATAAATAAATTTAATTTGATATTTTTTCAAACATAGTAATTATAATTGAATGCGAGTCTACGTTTTGGATCTCCATTTCTTGAAGACCGGGGATCTTGAAGGCTAATCCTATCCTATACCATCCGCCGTGAAGTTTGTAGCATTCAAATTCTACATAGTAACCCAAAGATGGCCCTTGTTGACTCGGGTTGAACCGAAAGGAAGCATCGATGGGACGATAATATTGGAGCGGCGGAAATATTCCCCAGCTAATGGTAAGGAACCTAAGCAACAAGTACGCGCGGTATCCGACCCAGCAGACATTCTGCACTTGAGCAGTAATCTGCCCATAAGAGTTCTTAAGAGTGGTAAAACCTGGTGGTAGCGTTGCCGTCGACATGGTTGGGTGGTGGAGGAGGAGGAGGAGAACGGGGAGAGAGAGGAGGAGGAGGTTGATGGAGGCCGCCATGAGTACTGTAAGTCTGTAAGGTAGTAGTGGCGATGAGGAGGTGGAAGAGAAGAAGGGGCCTGGCCCTGCTTTAAATAGCAGAGAACGTTAATTTTTCAAAATTAATAAAATTAGATGCCTCAGACTGAGTGGAGAAGAGAGACGAAACTGCCGGAGGGCCATGTCTCCCTGCAGGCGTGGCCGCCAGCAGAATTGGGTCATTTTCAACTCAAAATTATATTTTTTAAATTTGAGTTAATTTCGATGTAAATTGTTAGATTTTTATGATGTTGAGTTTATTTTCAAATTAAATTGAGTTAGATTATAAATTATGTTTCTATAAAAAAAAAAGCTTTAAAGTTAAGGTATTATTTTTAAAAATAAAAAAAATAAAAATTCAAGAATTAAATATTATTTATATATTTTGTGCTGCTATTATATTCAAACTTACGATAATAAATTTTTAATATTTAAATAAATATATATATATATATATTATTTATTTAATTTTTAAAATAGTAGCTAATTAATAATCAAATAATTATCTTAACAAAACTTATCAAAAAAAAAAAAATTTATGCGTGTAAAATTTTGGCATGGATGCTTTTTTTTGTATTCTTGTGGCAACCCAAATGGAATTGCCTTACTTTGTTCTATCTGAGTTAAATTACATCCAAGTCTCTCAAGTTAAGGTTCATGTTTTAAAAGTTTTTACATTTGAATCCCAAGTTACATTAATTAGATTACTAAACTCTTTTTATTATGTTTTAACATTAAATATTAACTAATAACTATTTTATCCACCTTTCTCTATTATTTGCTCCCGCATGGACACGAAGGGAAGCGGGACCGCCTAGGGCATTTGCGGATGCGTCCTCCATCCTCTCTCCGGGAAAATAACTGGAGAGGCCGACAGCCAATTCCTCTCTTCTCTCTTTTCTCTCTCTTCTTGATCTCTCTCATGCAAATTAGGGCTATAAAAATAATTTTATTTTTTGATAATTTTGATTGTTCCCTTCAACTTATGGTATTACAATCACGGTATCGAATATTACGCTTAATGACTTAAATTATATTGGGAGCCACTTCGATCGTTCGATTCTATCAGACTTGATTGCCCGATATCCCTAACACCAGAACTTGAAATAAAATTAATGTTTGAGTAAATTTATATGATATTTTATTTTATTCTTGTTTTGTTTTAATTCTCGCACGTAAAATAAAACTTAATAATGCGACCGTCTATTTGGCTAACGTTGTTATTTCGTGCTAGTAAAGAGCTATGATCTTTCTCATAAATTTTTTGCAATATTTTTAACATGGGACTGAACTAATATATTTTTATACTTTTGAAATTTCCATCTTTGCTTAAAATAAAATCTAAATAGTGTGCAATAAAAAAAAATCTAAGTGAAAGTTTGGTTTGTTATTATCTTAGTGTTGCATAATGTTATATAGATGTTATGATATTTAAATCTTATTTTTTATTAATAATTTCATAAATTTATAAAAAATTATTTACAACATCATTAAATTATTATTATTATTTTTACCATCAACTACAGTAAATTAATTAGATTTAGAAATCGAATGAATTATTTAAGTTGTGAAAAACTTTTCTTCAAAATAAAAATTTCTAAAATTTTATTCATTTAAAGCCTCAACCTGAGATTTCAATTAAAAGATTGAAAATTACCTGATTGAATCAATAATCAATGAGTCAGCCTTAATTCGAATTGAGATCGGATCGAACTCTTCTTATTTATATTTTGAATTGTTCAATATTGAATTGAAAACCTTTCAATTTAATCAGCGAAATTCGTGTGATACTATAAACTTTAACAAATAAAAAATTTATACTCTGATTTGCCTTCGATAGTACTATTTACTTTGCCAATAAGATTGATTTAATATTATTTCAGAAAATCTTTTTTGGATAAATTAATTATAGTTATCTAATATATTAGAATTGATGCATGTCGACGCACAAGTATATTTAAATCAATGTATTTTATTATTGAAAATTGTGTTAGATTAAAAAAAAAATCTGAACCAAACGAGCGCGAGTTAAATTTTATTATTGTTCGGCACGTTCGCCGTATAGTGTATTGCTTGAGTACTAAACAACAAGATGTATATAAGTTAATTAAACGCGAGTAAAATGTAAAAGTCAGGAGAAATTAATATAAGGCCATGGATGAACCAAATTATAATATAATTTATAACTCAGGGACCAATACGCAGCTAATCCATTTTTATGGACAAACACCAAAAGCCCTAGTAACTTATTTACAGATTTGTAATTTTTATAATTTTGCCTTTTTGACTCATTTTCTCTGTTTGAAATGATCTATATATATATATAAATTTAAATTATAATTTGATATATATTATTGATAATGCAGAGTTTAATTAAAAGAAATTTTGATGATTTGCCTTTATATGATATATGATGATTAATTAACCTAAATGCAGACAATAGGATATTAGGACCGGATCTTTCAGCTTCTCTCTACCGCAAACACACGGAGGCAATTACTGTCCCGCCGGCACGAAAAAATTATTGAATTCAGATGACTGATCGTATTATTATTGCACTAGCATGAAAACTTTATTGAGTTCCGATGCCTAACTGTTTCAAGCGTTCGGGAGCCAATCACGAGGCGCTGCATGCAATGGCACACGCACTTTAACAGCAAGCAAATGGTTGAATTATTAGATTGGAGTGACGGGATGATCTGATCGTTCCAGGCCATCCATTTGTATGCCAGTGGCCTTATCGGATCATCTACTTTAATTGTTTTGTCGTTCATGTCAAGTTTTTTATTTGACTGGCTCACCATCAAGTGCAAGTCCCACCGTAGTGCATGCAGTTGTAACACCAAAAAAATTTGATTAAATGTGAATTACAAATTAAAAATCTATATTTAAATTTAGATGACAAATGAAATTTAAAATATTGCAAATTTAATAAAATAAAAAAAAAATTTGAGTCATATCTAAGATTTATTTGATCTCAATAAAAGGCCTAGAATGCATAAACTATAAAATTGTGACTTAAAAATATTTTTTTTTGAAAATATATATAGTCTATGTTATTAAATTAGAATTTATTAAAGGAGATGAATTTATTTAGGATTTGAAAGTAATTGGGAATTTCATATGGGTCCCAGGATGATTTAAGATAAATATTATAAGAAATATTAGACTTAAAATAATTTCCCTAAAATTGAAAATTTATTTGAAAATATTTGAAAGGATATTAGGAAATTATATTTCTTAAATAAATTTGAATTTTAATAAAATAGCAATAATTTATGTAAATATTTATTAATTAAAAATTCTATATCAAAATAAAAATATTTAAGAGATAGTTTTAGGTCAAAATAGGGTTTGATCTTATTCTTTAAAATATGAATTAATAAAATTTAATTATCTTTTAATTTTAGCCTTAAAAGAATATTAGATTTACTCTAAATTGAGTTATCAGAGTAAATAATATTTCTCTCCACTCACATGTATCGTAATCGTCGCCGGCCCTATCGGTTCATGGCCGAAATTGAGAAAGAGGAAAGAGTAGAAGAAAATAAAGAAGAATGAAGAATTGGAGATCCAAAACGACGCATCCCTTCTCCACTGAATCGCCAACCACGGAAGAGAAATTTTAACGATTTGGAGAGAAAGACGAGAATAAAACAAGGAAAGGAAATTATTTTTGAGATTTTTTAAGTAGTAGATATCTCTAGGGTCTAAATTTAAATTGAGTAGACTAATTTATAGCCATTTAAAAAAGTTTGAATATTATTGATGAGGGATTGCTCATAAAATTCTATTTTATTGTATTATTAATATCTTCTAGCTGAAAATTTAGTTTGCTGGGCCTAAACTTCATTATTAGATGAATTTGTTTATTTACATGCGATTAAATATTGTTGAAATTTTTTAACTCCAAGTTTCATAAATTTTTTTAATTCCAACCTGAGAATTGTGGTATCATTTTGGGTATCGAACGAACTCTAATTTTAAAAAAAATTAGTAGTGACGTAGATCATGAAGTTAACTACAACTTATTTGAAAAGAGCTTTGATCAATTCTGAACGAAAAATGTGATTTTGATGTTATTAATAAAATTTAATAGAAACTTAGATTATCTAACCAAACTTAATTCAAAAGATATTCGACAAACTAAATAAATTTGGATTGCCGTGAAAAATTATGGGGAGTTAAAAGACACAATTCACTTAAATAGTTTATTTTGGTAGAATAATTTACAGGGCTGTTAGCGATCTAATTTCAAGTTGATCTGACTTCGGCTCAAGATTGAATTGAAAATTTTCGATTCAATCTCGATTCGATGCAAAAAATAAACAAGAAAAGTTTGATCTGATCTTTATCTGAGCTAGGTTTGGCTCCTTTATTATCGATTCAAGTTCGATCCAACTTTCAATTAAATTTTGATCTTTGAGCCAAATTTTATGTATAAATATATTTGATAATTCAATGAGTAATATTTAAAATAAAAACAAAAAAATTAATCTATAATAAATATAATCTAAATAAAAATTATGAAGAAAATTCTAATGAAATCTTCAATTAAATTATTGTAAAAAACTAACATATTAAATCCAATTACATATATAAATATATTTTATTTTTTAATCAATTTAATTTCAAGCAGTCTCGATCTGATCCTATACCGGCTAAAGAATGAATTGATAAAATTCTCGAGCAAAAAAAATAGCACGTTAGTCTGCTTGTTTGAATCTGGTCAAGCTCGATTCAATCCAAAATCCAATTCAAATTTCAAGCGATTTTCGATCGTCGAGCAAAATTAACAGCCATAGACGAACTTGATATAGAAATCAATCTCGAAAATGATCATGATTACATATTATTTAAATGATGATTCCTTACAAAGAATAATTTGCGTTAAGCATGAGACTTAGAAGATTATCTTCAATTTTCATATCTTGATCATTTTATTATATTATCATTGAAGTCTATACTATATTCTGTAAAATATAATTAATTAAATAATTTTAGAAGACTTATTAGACTTTATATCTTGAGGAATTTAACTTATCAAATTGATATAACGCATGTTACGTTCCAATGGAAAGATTTATACATGCATTCTTGAAATTTGATGATTAATATGAAATCTATGATCAATTCGATGTAGAACACTGAATTCTATAACTACATGGATTGTCTAATTTTTATGAACAAATAATTCTTTAAAAGCTAAAAGTAATGACGATATGAAAGATGATAAAAAAATATTACAGAATCTCTGACGATTTATAAAATTATGATAATTCTTCTTATGACAGTTCTGAAATAATGCCCTCCTAATGGTTCATCGTTTTTAAAGAAAGATCCATAGGGCAAGACCTTAGCTGTTGTAACAGCTATCACCCTCTGGCACTGACGACATTCTTTCTCTGAAAGCGAATAAGCCCACAAACAAAGCAGAAATTAGGAAGTCACTTGTATTTTAGAGAGTTCTCTAATGACACATCATCTCCATTATAACATGTTGATCACCAGACTCCAAGCGCTTGGACAGAGACCAGAGACCTTCCCCCTCTCACTAGCGTTATAATGAACTAGATAGTGAATTTGGATATAAGTATAAATGATGATTTGAAAACAATTAAGAGTTACTGATCCAAAAAAAAAAATGTTTTGAACATAGGTACCAACTCGACACAAGATTGATACTACGTAGTTATCAATATACAAACACTACAAGCAAGCAATCATTAGAGTGCATACAGAAGATATGATGTATACGTTGAAGTGTGAATTCTTAGGCAAACGTAAGGCTATGATTAATCAAGCTCGAAGATAGTGGAACAAAGGAAAAAGATCATGCCCTACATAGCCTTTGGTCTCTGGGTACAGTAACCCAACACTTGGGACGTGATAGGAAACTGTGAAATTGGGAAGTCACATGGCAAACATCTAAGAGGAGATTCTTGATTAGATGTGTTGAGAGTTGATAACAATATCATTATTGGTAAAATGGAAGGACAATTCCTTAAATGAAACCATTACCTGAATATTTCCAAATCAATCCATCTACCAAAGTCGTGTCACCAAACAAGTTCATATTCTCGATTGACTCTGGGTCAGAGACTGAGGACAAATAGTTGACTGAGTTTTAGTTGTTGGAAGAAAGTCCTCAGTCTGCATCTGTTGGACATTTTTTCTTGCTTTTGTGTCAAGGAACATGTGCAGCTTAGATTAGCACGTAAAATTTCAGGATTAACAATGTAGATAACAAGCTTGTAACTGAATTCAATTCAACTCTAAAACTGATATGAACCATCTCAAATCGTAAAAGCTAGTACATTTTTGCAGCATCCCTGCCATTCACTTCACCAATTATGAACATCTTTCTGTCATTGCATTCCATCCTCCACTTCCTTCCACATCTCTGAACCTTTGGGAAACCTCTCCTTCACCTTCTTAATGAGATCCTTCGCCTCACCGACTTTTGAGCTGCTCGCAAGCCCATTCACCGGCATCTCCATGATCGCGAAGCATGGCACCCAATTCCTCGCCATCGTGTCCTCGCAGACCCCCAACGCCGCCTCAAAATCTCCATCTTTGCACAGATAATGTATCAAAGTGAAGTAAACCCCACTCTCTGCAACGCATCCTTTGCTGCGCATCTCCTTGTAAAGCCTCTTGGCCTCATTCAAATTCCCTTCCTTGCAAAACCCAGTGATCAAATGATTGTAGGTAACCCAGCTCGGCTTCATGCCACTCTTTACCATCTCCCTGAACAGATCTTTCGCCTGCTCTGACCTTCCGATCTTGCATAATGCCTGAATTCTCACATTGCATGTGGTGAGCCCAGGATGACAGTCGTGCTTCTTCATCAGCTCCAACACTCTCTCCACTTCATCAAACCGAAGCTCCCTGTAGAACCCTTCAAGAGTGTTGCAGAAGGTGGTCGTGTTCGGCTTGAAGTTTCTCTTGCGCATTTCTTCGAACACCGAGTAGAACGACCTCGTCGTCCCTGATTCAGCGAAGGATCTGATCACGATGTTGTAGGTTTCAAGATTAGGGGTGACACCGTAGGTTGTGGGATAGTCGCGGAAGATCTTGGCGAGCTCGGAATGGTTCTTGGAGAGGATGCAAGCGAAAAGTAGGGAGTTGAGGGAGCTGCAGGACGGTGAGGAGCGAAAGGCGCGGAGAGCATCGTCAAGCATGCCGGCCTGGCCGAAGAGGACGATGGCGTGGGAGAGAAAGCGAGGGTTATGGTCTTTCGACGAGAGAAGGAGGTCGTCGACAAGGGAACGGATGGCTGAAAAGCAGAGGGAGGAAGAGAGCTTGGAGATGGCAGAGGAGAGGGCGACGCGGTCGAGGTGGGAGGCGGAAGTGAGGGCTGCGGCGCGGCAGATGTCGACAATGCGGGAGGGATCGGTCTCCGATTTGAGGAGGGAGAGGGCGGCGCGTGATTTCTGCTTGGCTGTGAGGATAGCGGAGGGGTTGGAGGGGCTGAGAATGGCCGACGGAGATGCCGTGGCGACGGCAGAGGCGGCAGAGAGGCAGCGCAGAAGGAGGTGAAATTCCAGATTCCGGCGGCGGAGTGCCGTGTGGAGGGCCATGGAGCTAGGGCTTTCGCTGCCGGCTTTACCGGAAGAGGAAGAGGGTTTTAGGAGCTGTGGGTAAATTGCATCCGGGCCTCCGAGTTTGGAAGTAAATTTCAAATTCATCTCAATTTTTAACATTATAATTTAAACCTCTGAAATTATAAAAATACTGTTATTTGAGTCCAATTAATATATAATTATTAATTTTTTATTATTAATTTTTTATTATTAATTTTTAAAATTATTCTTAATTATTTATTCTTTAAATTTCCATAATATAATTTAAAATTATTAATATTTATATCTTTTAATCTTAAATTTTTAGGTAAGAGAAAGTATGACATAAAAAATTAAATTTTATATTTTATTAATTTAAGAACACGAGAATAGAAAAATGTAATAATTTTTTAAAATATATTAAAGATTTAAAGTAGTTAAAAAAATAATTTCATATTTTCTATTAAAAAATTAACAAAAATTAGATTCTAGAAAAAAAAACTTAATGTTTCTTTAGGTTTAGAAATTAACATTATTTTTTTTTTAAAAAATGAGATTAATTTATAATATATTTTCCACCTCAAATTCCCCCATGCAATTTATCCCTTTTTTTTGCTTTTTTCCTTTTTTAAACATAGCATAAATTTCTTTTTATGGTAAGCTCATAAAGTATCTTATTTATATATTGTATTCAATTTGGATTTTTTGATTTTACATTGCATTAAATATGAGTGAATAATTTTTTTTTAAAATTTTGAATTATTTGTAGTTAAATCAAGTCCAATTAAAACTTATATTTAAAGTATATTTTAAGTAAATAATTATTAAGCATATTATATATCAAAAATATAGTATCATTACTTTATTTATATAGATTATACTTTTATTTGCACTTCAATTTCAAAGCATTAACTTTTATAATATATTTATATAAATAGATTAGATAAATTACATGCCATCTCCAAAAAATTACTTTTTACTCATTCAAATTTCAAAAATGAGATATTTATACATGTTATTCTCTTCAACAAATTAACGAAGATCGGGTAGTTTATCTTTTTAAAAAAATTTATCCCATAAATAGTTTTAATACATACTTTCTCAACTAAATTTAATTTAAATTTTTCAAGCTACTTAATTTTAAAAATATATTTACTAATATTTTTATATTTATTTCACTTTATATATAAATTTAAATATTAAAAAAATTCATGAATGAAATTTTGAGAAAATTATAAAAAATATTAATGATTTGAAAGTCCAATCTGAAAATATTCTTAAGCAGCAATGCTAAAAAATTTGTGTTTAGGATTTAAAAGAACAACCGTAAACTGGTCCGACATAAAAGATATAATGGACTACTTCTTCGAAATTTGGATTTAAATTCAAAAAAAATATTTTAAAGGTCTATTTTAAATAATTTCATTTGAAACCATTTTATATACTCATATTTTCTTATGCTCTAAAACAAAGTTTTAAAATTCGACTGAAAAAGCTAACAAATTTTGACAAAAATAACTTCTCTCTAAAAGAATAAATAATAATTATTAGTAAATTCAAATTTAATTTTATAAAATTAAAATAATTTATAAAAAATTTGGAACTACTAATACTGAAATTATTAAAATTATCTAAATTACCAAAACTAATATTATTGTCTTGTGATCACTGAAAGTGAAAGTGAGTTTTACAAAATTTGCTCGAAATTAAAGTCTATGTTTAAAGTTTATATATTCACAAGAGAAATTATTTTGCTAAAAACTGAAGTTTTTTTTTTATAAGCTAAAAAGTGAAGTTTTAGGAGGAGGTGATAATGCCTAAGCAATGAGATATATTTGATAGATCATCGAAAAAGTCACCACTGAATAAGCAATCTAGGACTTTGATGCTACAAATAGACCGTCACCAATGTAAGTCTCCCTGTGAATGGAGATTTGCCAAAGGCTCCTAAGGAGGAAAACCTCATTATTGTGCGAAAGATAAGCGATTACAATTAAGAAGACAGTTACCGACGCAGAGTAAAATTCGCATTAATTCATTCTCTGGCCACCATCGCTCATAGTTACTCGGGCAACTAATAGAAGACACCAACCGCAGCTTCATTTAATCACCTACTTCTTGCTCACCCCGCCACCTTAAACTGATAACTCTAAAACCTAAACCCCCAACCCTGGCAAACATTTAACTTTACGGGACTTATAAATGGCGTAACGGGTTTTGTAACAATAACACCGTTCATTGGGGTTAAAGATAACCCAGGTGTGTTGCCAAACACTAGCTTGACACCAAAAAAATCAATGTCTTTTTACACCGAATTTATTCACTTGATGCGAGAAACAGCAGTGATTATAAGGAAAGAATAAAAAAATTGAATGACATCAAAAGAAGAAAGAAACAATCAATCAAAAAATGAGAATGAATTGAATGAAATTCAGAGGCTAATGGGGGCGAGATCCACAGCAGGTACAACTGGGGCCAATGGCTTCCCACGGCCCATGGTGAAGCCTCGAGTCCCATCAGGCATTCTTGGTCCGTGGCAAACTTGTCTGCTGTGGCTCTCACATGATCCAATGCTGAGGAGCTGCGATCCTTGCGGAGTCTGGGAGAGAACTCCTCGGCCACCGTAGTTCTGGATGAGCCCTGGCGGCTTCGCTCGGCCTCTTCCCCATGCTTTCTTTAAGCCACTCTGATTCTCATCAGCCTTCAATCAGATTAGAGTTTTGTTAGCCAAAAATAAAACATGCATGTCTCTTAAATTATACCACATGCACACCCTTTATAAAGTTTATATTATAGAGTAGTTGGTTTTTATGAAGAGGATGTATTGTGGAGTACTATAAAAAGATTTGTGTGGCCTGTGTGTACAAATCCCAAAATAAAAAAAATTACTTGTGAATGATTTTAGTCGTAATTTTGATGTTGCCACTGATACCATTTATCTATAGCATGAAAGCATCAAATATAAATACATTTCAATAACCAAAGCAATAGGCAACCGAAGATGAAAGAAATGAATCAAATCAAAACTTCATATAGCTTCCACTGTATCACATAAGTTCATTTGTTCAAAACATCAAAACACATCCGCTTAAAATTGAACTCATTCTAAAGTAAATGAGCACTTTAAGGCTCAGGTTTCACAATAACATCGATGTAAGTTATAATCCATTTAATCATATAAACCATCTACAACGTTTCGAACTTTTAAAACGAAATCTAATTGCTAAAGTGCTGAAATTGATATAAGTAGTTATAGGCTAATCAGACAGTTACCGAATTGTTCGGCTAGCTGTTCGCCTTTGAAAATTGATATTAAATATAATTAAAAAGATAATTTAAATATCTTAAGGTGACTTAAATTTCGTCACACCCAGCTAGCCTCACCCCTTCACTTTATTCCACTGCTAGGGTTGAGGTGGTAGGGGGTTGCATCCTAAATAATTTCCCTTCCTAATTGAATTATTTGCCACCACCACCACCTCAACAACAACAGCAACAACAATATAAGCATAAGAGGGAGAGAGGGAGGGAGGGCGGGAGCGAGTAATTTAAATAGATGGCATACAAAAATTGTTTCAGTCTTCATTTTTTGTTACACGAAATGTCTTCTAATAGTAGCCAAATTATCTCACCTCAAACTCCATCAAGCTAAGATCATATCATACAATGAATTGGTTTTGCTGTTAAGGGAATAACTTACATTGTGTTCAAACACTTGCTCAATTTTGGGAGAAGATACTGAATTCTGAGAAACAGGTGATTGCTCATCCTCGGAATTCAAGTCAAAATGATCATAATCCGACTTTTTGCCTCTGATCACTGACCGCGGCTGAACAGAGAAAAACAACAAATTTAGAAAGCCTTCAAAGAAGAATATTACTGAAAAAAAGTAAGGCTGGTCTTTGATGATCTTCTTGGAGAAAAAAATTTACCGATCGCCTAAGCATGGATCGAACCCGGAGGCCTTTACGCCAATTTCTTTCATCATTTAGCTTCTCAACCTGCACAAATTCATTTCAAATTGTGTAATTAGCCTTCTATTATAGACAAAAGGCATGAGAAGCATGTTGCTGTAAAGGGGAGAACTTACAGCTTTGTCTGCTTGTTCCGAGGTCTCAAACTCCACAAAAGCATGAAGCTACAAGAACCATCACGATAATTCATAAAGAAAATCAAGGAATGAAAGATTTTCAAACAATAAATATTCTATTACACAGTAATAATTATAACATATATATGTTGCCTAATTCTTGCATGAATAAGGTGAATTCAATATGACTACCTTGTTACTTATCAGAACATCAGTTTTCGGAGATCGAGCTGAATTAGATTCTTGAGGATGACATATTCTGACATTCTTAATGCTGTCAAACACACAAAAATAACATATATTTTTGATCCATTTTTAAAATCCTGTCTGAAATGTCAGTAAGACATGAAGAAATGAAAACCTTCCAATAACATTAAATATCTTCTCGATATTTTGTCGTGAAGAATCCTCCGGCAAGTTTTCGACTATCACTGTGTGAGACTAAAGAGAAAAACAAAGCACATCGGAAATTTAATAGCAATTGCTTTCAAACACATGTATGACTTAAGAGTAAATAACCATTAGTTCTTCCTTGTCTCGCTCTGTAAAGAGCTGTTTGCGTCTCACTTTCTTTCCATCCTCGCTCACAAGCTGAAGTGAAAGAAGAACAACAGAAATAGAGAAACTTTAATGCTTAGAAAACATGGATTTTATCTCAATAAACCAAAAAAAAAGAAAATGAGAGTTTGAGGTAATCCCACAAGCTTTGTTGATGTCTTGAGTGCTTTAATGAGCATTTGATTGTTAACGCCAAGAGATTTTATCTTCTTCCATGATGCAATCACAGCTATTGGAACTGAAAGAAAAATATGTTTAAGCATGTATTCTAATATGCTATACATTATTATATATTAATACTAACAGTTTAATAATGTGTTCTAATTATCTTACCATAGCCTTCAGGGTCTTTGTTCATAATCTTCAAAAGGAAATCACTCGCAATCAAATTTGTATCACTAAATTGGTATTCAACCTAGTCATCCAAATCAATTACAGAATTAAAATCAAATACACAGACAAGTTTCATACATTCTAGAATGGAAATCTTGTCTCAAACTGAACAAACAAAATTTGCAAAATAGATTGCTTCATGACACCCAAGTGATGTTCATCATATGTTACATCTTACATGCAAGGCTTCCTCGCGTAAAAAGCATAAAAGAACAGTCAAAGGCAGAGCAAAACATCATTGAAGAAACCTCATTAGATGAGAAAATTAAACACCACTGTCGAAAAAATTGGTCCTTTTGACTAACCAAAAAGAACTTTCGAACAGACTTTGCTAAACTACTGTTTTTGTTCATTGAGGTTTCCTTCAACATAGGACCAAACCTTAAGTTTAAGTCTTCATTTGCGGTCCATCATTGTTTGAGGTTTTGAACCGTTAGCTTGATTCTTTGGACTCGGCCAATGTTTACAAGGATCCCTTGTCAAACAATGGGAATCAGGATCGAGATTTCAACATTTGACGAAATCTTTGACTAAGCTTTCTTTGACAAGCCCTCATCGACTTCCTTCTCATCATCATAACTCATAAGGAGAGGTCCTCAACATTTCGTACATGTTAAGCTTCTTATATCTAATAAGATCATGCTAATTTGTTTACTTCAAGAATTCCACACAAAATGAATTTTCAATTATATTCCCTGCTTAAATTTGCTAGTTTATTCAACAATATAGAATGGCATAGAGTACAGAAGGCTATAATAGATTACAGATTATTTAAAAAGACTATCAGAAAATAACACTTCTACTATGCAAAAACAGAGTTTTGAGCCAATATACTTAATCACTCCAAATACAGTCAAGAAATTTATCATATTACCAGCTCAAATCCATGAAATGCCACTTACTCTTCTTTCCACCCTTACAATAGATGATGATTGATATCTATGAAATAGGCAAGTGAGACTAGAAAGTTAAAAGAAAACCTGCTTCAGAATTTTCTGAGTGGCATCGTTACTGTTCTTGTTATCACCGGCAGCTTTCACATTAGAAGAGGGGATAAAGTTCGCAGGCTCTTGATCTGCAAAGTAAAACAAATCCGGCCCCATTCCCCCGCCACCGACGCTGCCGAGGAGCTGCAGATAAGGGCAGAAGTACCCCGACATTGGCGTCAAAGAACTGGGAACGAACTCCGGCGCATGGGCGTTGAACTTGAACCCAGCGGCGGCGGCGCTAGGGCTTGCGCCATGCGGGCTCCGCGTCTTTGCCCGGTCCTCTTCTTTCTTCTCGTCTCCCATGGCTGCTCTTCGCCTCTCTCTCTCTCTCTGATGTTCGTATGTCTCGCTTCTTGGGTTTTCTTCAACGTCGTGTCGATCAAAGAGAAGTTCTCTCCTCCCTCGCCACTTCTTTCTGAGGTTTTGTGGTGGGAGCATTTCTTGCGAGGGTTTTTAAGTTGGGGCGGAAGTCGATCCACATTTGGCGCTTGCAAGGAATAAGGAGGGAGAAAGAGAGAGAAGCTCCCATTTTTTTATTGGTTTTTTGAAATGAAAAAATAACATGGAGCCATAAAATTACTCCAAAAGTTTTAAATTAAAACATTTACATATATATAATATTTTATATTATTATATTTACATATCAAATATTTTTTTAAAAAAATTACATATTACACGTCTAAAAATTATACTCCACATATTTTTCTTACACCCCACACATTTTTTCTAAAGCTGCAATATATTTTTTTAAAAATGAGTGTGATACACGTAATTATAATAATATGGAGTATATACGTAATTATCTGTTTTGAATTTTAAGATTTTAATTTTAGCCTTGGGTGATATTGAATATTATAAATTTATCTTAATTTTTACAAAAGTTTAATTTTAATTCTAAGATTATAAAGGGTTTATAATTTTAAATTTTTTTTAGAATCTTATTTTTTTATTAATTTTTTCTAATAAAAAATATGAAATATGACTATTATTAATTAAATATCTAAACTATTATTTTTATGCCAAGTATGGGAGAAATTTCTATTGTAAATGAATTGTTTTTATAAAAACAATGATTAATAAGAATAATTATTTAGCTTTATATTTCATTTTTATTATATAATTATAAAAAATTCTTTACATACTAAATCATGTTATAAAGCAAAATAAAATTCGAAAAAAAAGTGATAAAAGATATTACATATAGGAGACCAAAATCATTATATAAGCTATTGTAAAACGGAGTGAGATGAATCAAATAGGAGTAAATAAGAGAGAATAAGTATAGATTTATAGAAAAATTAATTGATTAAGCAAATGATTTTATTAATCACGAAAGTTCGTCGAAAATAATTACAAAAGAGAAGGAGAGAGAAAATATCTCACAGTAAAGAACTCGGTGAAACTTTGGCAATCAGTCAAGTTTTTATTTCTTTTACTATCAATATTTATTGTGTTTGGAGGACTGAGATACCGAGTTTAGTTCGAGCTTTTCTTTTTTATTTTAATACAAATTTTAATTATAAAAATTAATTTTATTTCACATCCAATATATATATATATATATATATATATATTAAAATTAATTTTACTTCATATTTTACACATTTCTCAATATTTAACTAATTTTTTTATTAAATTTATAAAATAAAATATAATTTTAATAAATAAATTATTTAATATGATAGTATAAATATTATAGTATATTATTTAAAAATATTAATTATTTAATATAATAATATAAATATATATAATCTTATAAAAAATTATAAAATTATGACTAAATCATTGATATATAGATATTAAGATATACAATTAAGATAATATAATATAAAGATGACATTCAACTAAATGACTTTTAAGAAAAATTAAAATTTCCTTAATTAATTATTTGATGATTGATTTTAAGTATCATAAATAACTTCTAAACAAATCAAACTTTTAAGTTTCTGCAATACTTGAGGATAAAAGTAATAAATTTTTTAAAGTATAATTATCTAAATGCTACACCATTTCGTTTTATTTATGCGTTACTCATTCATTCTTAGTTAATTACGCTATGCATACTCAAAATATTATAAAATTTTACATACACATATTTTCACTTGTTTTCATTATAATAAGCAATTATAATTTTCCAATAACCTAATTATAGTTAGGTTATAAAAAATCTGAATCGTTCATCATAGTATTTTAAGGATATTTAAATATATTTTGAGTGAAAATCTTAAAATTTTGATTTTTAGGTTGTGGTAAGAAAATGAAACATCTGCGATGTGAATTGATTTTAGGACAGATCAGCCCTTTAGTGTGACATCGAGGAAGAAAAAAAAATGTACTATTAAGAGTAAAAATATAATTTTTAAAATTTACTAACGAAATATTTTTTTTAAAATAGATTTTGACTAAATTTTAACTTAATTGTGTGTATGTAAGGTTTTATAATATTTTGAGTGTGCATAGCATAATTAATTAAAAATAGATAGATAACGCATAAATAAAGTGAAATGATGTGACATGCAGGTAATTATCTCATTTTTTAAACGTGAATTCCATTCATTTTATATACAAACAACTAGAGAATTTTTTTCATAGGTAAAATTGCCTCATCAAACATAAAACATAGCAAACCTACTTTTTCATCAATTAGAAGAAAAGCATGATAATAAAAAATTAAAATAAATTTGTTATGTAAAAAATTATGTAAAATATAAAATAAAAATAATAAACATGTACTTATTTTTAAATTTTTTAAATTACATATTAAATTTCTTATTTTTTATTTTACAATTTACTACTCCAAATTTTCTAAAAATAAAAACTAATGATATACATCAATGCAAAAATATATTTATAAAATTATATATATATATATATATATTATTGATAATAAATAGCTAAACAATCATAATTAATAAAAAAATTCAAAAATTAAAAAAAAACTTAATTATATTATTTTTAAAAATTTAAATTATAAAATAAAAAATAAAGAATTTAATATATTATTGAAAAAAATTAATAAATATGTATGTAAATCTCCTGAATGATAATTATATTAAAAATAATAATGGAAGCAAAAAAAATGTCCAAATTTTTTTGCAAAATTAATAAATATATTGAAAATTATTCTAATTTATTATCCACATCAATATTTGGAAATAGTTACATGATTTTCTGGATTGACTACATCCAAGAACTCAATCTGTGTATACATATGAACATCCTCCATATTACCCTCAGGTTCCGTGTTTCACTAAATAATTTCTTTTATTCATATATATATATATATATATATATATATATATTTGTATCATTTTTTTTTTCTTAAAGTTAAGATATACTAGGTAGGTGGCATACGTATCTCAACTTTGGATTGGAGTGAAGTGCATGGCTCAAAGCAGCATTAACTGTTGCACCATCCCGAAACAACACATCGTACAAATCTCGAACAAATCCGGAGAGCTCCTCTTCATCAACCTCATTCATGTCCACGGATCGAGCTATCTCAGCATCACTATCCTCCCAGTCGCTCGAAGGACTGGGTGGTTGTTCTTCATTGTCATCAGCTTCTTCGTCGCCGATCACAAATTTGCCATTTTCGAAATCGCCGTATTCGCCTGCTCCGTGCAGCGCCACAGATTCAGCATCAGGTGGATCCGCCGAAGACGCAATCACAGCTTTCGCACCGGAGTCGAGGAAAGCCTTCACCAAGCTCGGAGCAGGGCCACACTTCCCTGTGCATATCACAATTCTGTCTCTCCATGCCCCAACCTACAATTTTTTAAAGACACAGATCTAGCAATTCATGATATTGATGATGAGGAAATTTAAATGTTGTGATAAAGAGACATCTTGTTAGATGTTACATGAAAAAATAAAGAACACTACTTCACAGTTCTAATAACTAATTAATAAATTAATTAATTTGCTAGATTATCTAAGTATCCAGTGAATTAAAGCTTTAAATTATGATTGATTAAGTTATTGATCGATTATTAAAATTACACAGTCACATCAGAGAACTATCATGATGTACATATTTATTTTATCCACTGTAGTAATTCTTACAACAATTGACTTCTAACAAGGTTAGCATGATAGAAATTTAGTCTATGGTTGACTTAAACAATTTACAAATACTACTGATTAAACTTGAATATTTACATACACGACATCATTTTCAATGATACGAGGCAGAAAATTATTTGTTGAAATCGTAATGCGTACACGTTTTGTGTGCAAATTGATGAATTTAGACGACTAATATACAAAGTTTTGTTTATTATGACATGTAAGTAAATCTCCTCTCAGCTGAAAACGAAAAGAAAAAAAGGAATCTCATCTAGGTAAACAACTACATTAGTTATTCTTTTTTGTGCTCACTCGTGATTTTTAACTAATCTCAACCTATTATTGATGTACCCTTAGAAGAATTTCACTGTATATATCCAAGAATGCACGCTCTATGTCAAAAATCTTACTGATTATATTTGAATAAACAGCTAAAGTCAGCAGGTTTATCTGAAAACAATGTCTTACCATCCATCGGATATCCTCAGGTGTCAAATGAATAGCAGGAATTATCCTTCGAAACATATATGCTCCGATTTCTTGGTTATCCTCCATAACCTTAAAATAAAGGAGAGTCATGCTTAGACATATTGATTCGTCTAAATTATAGTTACTAAAATAAAAGAGGAAAAGAAACCCACTTGAGTTTGACGCCCAATGTAACGATGAAGAATACCTCCTACTTCAAACCGTGGCCAATGTGCAACCAAATCGGATACAGTTAATACCTTTGATAGGGAGTACATGTCCTTGCTTTTGTGATCTCGCATCATAATTGACAAGCTGAGTTTAACACTTCGAAGAAATTTATCTGCAAGCTCTCCAGGTTCGGCAACCACAAATACATCATTCTGCCAGCTGATGGAGAACCAACAGCCAGAAGAAATTGCGTTACGTTAATATAAGCTGAAATAGGATATCCACTGTATGTGACATTATGATGTAAGCAGTGAAAAGAAAACATTACCTTAATATTAACCCCGTGGCATCATTTTGAAGAGCTAAATGAATGAGACCTACTTGGGGCAGATTCTGTAGTTTCTCATTTAAAGAACGAACATGGATGGAAGGCTGCCTTGGCGCAAGGGGAGAAGCAGGTGATGATACAGTTGCCTTCCCAGTTGGATGAGCGTCCAAACAAAGTGGTGGAATCAAATCAATCTGGCTCATTCTTTGAGGACCCCCTTCAGGACTGTATACAAGCGGACTAGATGGGAAGCTTCCAGCAAGCATCGGCGAAGTGAATGGAGTAGGAAACGCAGTTGCTGGCTTAGAGAATTCAGAAGGCTGATAAGCAAGAGAAAGTTTAATGTTGTTACGAACACAAAATGCTTCAAGTGCTCGGGCATGGTTAGCCGCCTTTCGGATGTCAAGACTGTACGATGATTCAATAAGTAGAACCATCCGCCTCCACCCCAATGAAGGGCTATTATCATCAAGTACTGGAAAAAGGTAAAAAGCATAATTCTTAAATCAATTGCTACCTTTCCACAGAATTATCAAGAAAGGTCATTACAGCTCAGACCTGCAGTTGAAAGTTTAGAGTTGGAGAAATGGTGATTCTTCAACTTCTCAGCGATCTTCTCCTCAAGTTTGTTTCTTGGAAGTAAGCGTTCACAAAGATTCTGGAAAGCCGGAGTGCTTTTCTGAATATAATCCTCAGTTGCAGCTTCAAGCTTAAGCCAGATAGCAGGATCTGTCTCATCTAGCTCCATACCACATCGCTCATCCACTGTGGCAAAAAATATGAAGCATGTTAACTTAAATCAAGTGAAGCCTTTCAACGTAAAAATACCACTATACAGAGGAGTTGAGCTAGACAGGTAGCAAAAAGATGGAGTAGAGGCAATTTAGTGACTTTGGCTTATAGACTGATAATGCCATCAAGTCAGCACATCCCAAATCACTCACCTGGGTTAAAGCGAAAATACTGCATTTCAGGAAGTAAAGGCATCAGCGTATCCATTGTTTCCTCCACTCTCTCCACTGAGCATGCGCTCTCAATTAACACTTGTCCTGTATCCAGATAACGCCAACCACCTTTTCTAACCTATTAGAAACATGAAGTTGCAATCATGATCAAACACAAACACCTATAACATAATATGTAACCAGATTATAAGGTATTGTCCACTTGCTACGTCACCCTAGAAGCCACACGGCCAATGTACTACACATTTAACATGCTGATAAATTTTTTAACTAGCTGATAAAATGAAGAATGTTCTAGAGTAATGAAACCTTAGAGAGAAAACAATGCTTACTTTGGTTGGAACTGAACCACAACCAATAGAAACCAGACAATCAATTCGAGTATCAGGCCATAGAAGTTGTGCTTCTCTTATAGCAAAAATTGTTGGATTATTTGCCAGAATAGCTCCATCTTGCCAGCGATTTACACCTGGAGGGAAATGAGAACAAAACCAGAAGTCCTTTTAGCAGCATATTGCGCAGGGAAACATTCAAAACTTAAAGGAAATAAAGGCCTCTGGAAATGCTCATAGACCGCATGCATAGTATAAAATACCATCAGAAAAATCATCAAGATAGTAAGGGGCAGCAGAAGATGCCCTTATTGCTTCCCATATTTTATGCTTGCAGCTTCCCATAAATGCTGATCGATGAGCACCAAGTTGAGGACCAGGAGCAGTTGTTCCTAAGCCAGAAAATGCAGGGCTTTCAGGCAGTCCCGTGGACAACTCGGGCGTGCCAACAGGGTACTGAAAGAATACAAACTTTTTATGATCGCCTTTTTTTAATATGAAAACAATTTGCACACGATAGAAAAGCTGCATGCATATAGACGTCTAGAGCAACTAATTAGAAATAAATAGAACATGCTAGTAAAGATGCTAAAGGATCTTACCAAACTAAAATTTGGTGGCTAGAAATACAGTTTGTCAGATAAGTCTGCTAAGAGTGCTACGTGAACATGTAAATCATCTTATCTCATGTATGATAACTATCTAAGATGATAAAAATAGTTGTCTTATTTGTAGAGCCAACAATTTGTGCAGCATTCATTACGAAATGAAACACCAAATTTAAAGGTCTGATAAGAACAAACGCTTAATGCAGAGTTTATTAAGAAAAATACTGCCCAGCATGATTTTGAAGTTGATTTTGAAGACACTATGCAGGATGCATGTATGCTAACAATATTTGTGCTTGTGAAAATTACGTATATGGTTTTCACTATTAAATTGTTATATCATAATAATTTATGCTACTTTGAGCAAAAAAAAAGTTTACTCATTTGATAGTTTTGTATAGTTTTACAAATGACTATCCATCAAATATCCACCTAGAACATTTCTCATAAGGACTTACGACAATCAATCCACACTCAACCTTCACAGGAGCATTGAGCTCCAACATTAGTCGAGGATCCATTCATGGTTGACACTCGACCTCAATTTCATGGTCTGGCGTTGATGGCGTTCAAGGTCTAACCTCTAGTATTTGGCACGGTTCAGCCTTTGGTGTAGCCTCAACCTCAACTTCAATCTCAAGGTTGAGCTTTGACCAAAAGGTCGAGCTCTAACCTTGATCTACAATTTAGTCCCAACCTCAACAAAATGATAGGGCTTCGATGGCAATCAACAACTAAGGTTCACCATCCAAAATTTGGCACAAGACATATTATTAAGTTCAAGCAGCTTTAAAGTCGATCCTCAACACGTCAATACAGAAAGTGTAACATTTTACCCAATTTGGTCAAAGGTGCGATGTTGCTTCAAACATCCGATGTAGTGTTATATACATGGTGGTATTATGTGGAGTCTTCACAATTCTATTTAGGCACTTTGGGGAATTAACGTTAGTAAAAAATACCATATAAACTCCATCTAGGATAGACTTATATGTGCTGTGGCACTGCTTCAATTGTACCTATACTTATATCTGTGCAGTTGCATAACATTTGGGATAGAGTCTGGCAAAGAGGAGGTTGAGAGAAAGCTCCCTCTTTTGCTCAATCTATATCTATGAGTTTGAGAAGTATCTCCCTTTTCTGCCTCTCCATATATGCCTATGTTATTTCTCCCCTAGTAAATTTGTTTTGGTTGTTGCCTGCCAAGATCATGACCTAGTTTAGGTGAACCTTGTAAATGTCTGCCCATTCATGTTTTATGTTATTTGTTTTCTGCAGACTTCCAAATTTGGCATCTGCACTCTCCCGCAAATGTTTGCCTTTCAGCTTCCATAGCAAGCCTCTTTCCCTAGCACTTGGGATATGGTAATCACAACATGACTCTTGTACTCAATTTTCAACAAGAATAACTAAAGTATATTCAATAAGCCTCATGCACGCAATTTCTATATGCTTGCAGAGAATACAAAACATTTTGGCCAATAGCAGGTATATAATCCAATTAATTATAATACAACAGCCTGCCCCAATTCAAACTTGAATATAATTTCAAGACAGGAAACTAATTTTTATCAAATAAACTGAAGTAGATTATGTTTAATTGCATCAAGTTGAAGATAAGTCACAACTAGGGAGTACATCAAATTTTATAGGCAATTATTGTTATTATCAAAAGTTAGGTCTGCTGCAATGCTGCATACTTATAACAATTTGGTGTGAGCTTTATTAATCCTTTTTTTTGGTTCAACAATCCCCAGTTAATTTCCAATTCAGCTAAATATCTTAGAAATTTAACAACCACAATAGGTTTGCCATGCTTCTTCATCAAAGCCAAGAGGCCACTAATCTAGAGACTCCTTGATGCATAAGCATTCAAACAATTCGCTGTGTTGGCATAAAGTTGACATCTCATGGCCTTTCATCAAGTACAATATTCTGGTGATACTAACTCCGGAAGCATGTAACTTGAAACAGATAAACCCAAGATTTTGACCAAAATCATCTAGTTAATGAAAGTCACTTCCTATGAGAGGTAACCTTAAAAAACAAGGAACATAAAAATGCACCTGATAGTTTCGGAAAATAAATGGTTGAGCAGGCACAACACTGACAAGAGTCGACACAACAAAAACCTTTGGTATCTTCTTCACAGCAGACTCTATTAGAAGATCTCCTTCCTCATCAGCACATAACTCCTTGAGCAATCTTTCAAATTGATCTGCACTGTGCTGCAAGAAAATTTTAAGGTAAGAAATTAAGTAAAGCAGACACAATTAATGAGATAATAAGAAAACGTTTGACAGAGATAGCATACCTTAGACCCATGAACAACTACCCTAAAACTTTGTGATGAACTCTTATATAGTTGATCCAGTTTCTCCCTCCAACTTGCAGCTTCGTTGTCTTTGGGAATAGGTTCAGCAAATACAAGCTTCCCTGGGTAATTAAAAGACAACTATGAGAAGGCATTGCAAAAGTTGGAATTTTTAAGAGGTGTTATATCAGATTCAGTTTCAGCCATAACCTAGTTCTTTGTAAACCTCTTCACATCGATCCAAGGTCATCTGCTTGACTCCAAGGGCAATTGCAAGCATCCCACCAGTAGAAGTTCCACAAATGAGATCAAATAGTTCATGAATACGCTTCCCAGTTCCCCGCTCAATCTGCTTGAGCATCTGGACAGTTGCCATGCCCTTCATTCCACCCCCATCCATAGCAAGTATGCGGAGCCCTTGTTTCCCAACTGGTTTTCCTCTTATTGCTTTTCTCAATGTCTCATTCTCACCTGACAAAATTAAAAACATGACGTGAAGCCAACAACTGTAGAATCAATGGATTTTCTGTTATGATCATGAAATAGAAATGACATGCCAAGAACAGCCAAAGCACGTGCAGCTGCCTTGTTCACACGTGGCTCAGGTGCAACCATTAAGCGGAGGAGAAGTTCACGCAGGCTTTCAGACTGGACCAGAGTGCAACGATTCTCCAGACAAAATGCTAAATTGCCAACTACGAACAATGCTAAGCTTTGAACCTGACAGGAAAAGCATCCCACAGTTAAATAAGAGAAGTTCCAGACTGCAGGAGAAAATGAAGTGGCGCTACCTCTATATTCTTGTGACCACAAAGCCCTTTAAGTGACTTAAGTATGTCTTTTGTCAACATCTTCTGTGCCACACTATCGGAAGCAAATGCCAAGGTTGCTATTACTTGCAAAACAGAAATTAACTCTTCTTGGTCTACAGATTTCAACACAGATCCAATAGGTTGCATAATGTCAGACTTGATCAATTGCATAGCCAATGAAACATCTGAAGCAAGGGAAGAAAGAGCTGAACAAGCTTGTTCAACCTGAAATATGCAATAAACAATATAGATGGTCCTTTGAATAAGGTTGTTAGTAAATATGTTCAATCCAGTTAGCCAACAATAAAGAAAGCATACCACATGACGGTTTTCACTGCTCATCATGCTTATAAGCTGCCGAACAGCATTTTCTTCTTTGCTTATAGCTAAACGGTTGTTTTGATCTTCCATAAGTTTTGCTAGTGCAGATGCCAATAACGGATGATGGCATGAAGAAAACCGGAAAATAAGAGAGAAAAAGGGACTAAGTTTGTGCTTTGATGCAGTAAAATAGGAGCCATTATCTGTCTGAAATCACAATAGAAAAAGTATTTAAGATGGATTTAAAGTTAAACAGCTCACGAAATATTAAAACAGCAATAATTACCTCTATTTGCACACTCACTGCCTTGATGTTTTCAGTAGCATCAATTCTGATATTGGCAAGTGACAAGTGTCGAAGATTATGCAATGGTAATATTTCTGGAAGAAACTCAAGTGGATTACCAAATAATCTTAGAATTCGTAGCTCAGACATTGCCCTGCCAGAAAACTGAAATAAAAATTTAGTTTTTACATTCAAAATGTTTGCAAACTTACTAGCTTATATACAAGTATTTGTAGAGCATGCTGCTAATAGGATGACCTGAAATCCAAAAGTGGGCGAACAAGTTTGTTGTGTTCCAGTGAAAGCTCAACCAGCATTACACACTGCCTCAACTCAACTGAATATATGTAAAAGATTCAACCAATTAAGAGAATGGGCAAGGTGAAGTAACATATAAGTTGAATAGCAACAAAATTAGGTCTACTTAATGATCTAAAGTGCAAAATCTAATAAAGGCTGGAAAAGATGAATTTATGCTCACCAGGGACGGATACCAACATGTTATTGTCCACACTTAGCACTTTCAAATTTTTCAAGTCACCAAGTTCAGGTGGAAGCTGACCAAGCTTGTTATTATCAAGATAAAGCTTCTCGAGAAGTGAAAGCTTTGTCAACTCTATAGGGAGTACCTAAACGCCAAAAAGACAAATACAGTAGTATGGCGGTCAAATAAGAACTATGATTAAACCAAGTAGAGAAATTTTCCTAAAAAAATTAACTGATGTTGACAAGCTTGTTATTATACAGTACTTTTGTTGTGAAGATATTTAACATTGGATACTTCAGACAATTAATAAAACATTTTTGCTGGAATGGGTATAATTAGACAATAAAAGTTAACATAGGACATCCTATAAGATGCTAATAAATGGCATGTTGACATTATTATATGCCTCCGTAAGACAGACAATGTTACTACATCTTTATCAAACTTTGCGTCGCTTCATGCATATGGATGCACATTGTTACAAACCAAAAATGGGGGTATTTGCATACATGCCACCCAAAACTACCCTATAGCTCAAACTTTATAAAGAGGATAGTATGTAGGTAATATACAAAAAAATTTGTGGCATGTACACAAATGTCCAAAAAAAATTATATACACAACTACAACATTCACGTGATTCAATAAAATCAAACTACTAGGTACAATCAGGAAACGAGAGCATCACGAGGAAGATCTTAAACCAATATACCTTCGATAAAGTTCAACTTTGACCAAACCAAGAAGCTATTAACCATTCGACGGAGAACCACTTCATCCATCATGGAGGTCTTCAACGAGTAGCAACAATTTCGACCAAGAGCGAAGCACATCATTAAAGCTGCATCATGTTATGGTCAAAAAATCACAACTACCTCAATCCTGAATGGATGTCAGTCATGCGCTTCACCATTGAAGAGCTTCCATGACGGTCTAACACATTCAAGGCAAATATTCATTGCAACCATTCACAAATTTCAAGACCATTAAAGCCACCTCCATCCTAAATTCAAAATCTCAATAGTAAAGTTCAAGGTCAAGAAACTTGCAAAGTCTCCCTCTAGTGAAATCTTCAAGTCAATGAGCATACCGACATTGTGGTGGTTTTTCCTTCTAGGTTTTCCACGCAAAAAGTGTTCATGTTTTTATTCTCTTTTTTATTCATTGTTTCCGTAATTTCTACTTCAATTAGTCCATGCAAAGAGATAATGGTATGGTGCCCTCACTCAGGTACCATAATCCTATCCTCATTTTCGATGGAAGGCAGCCTTTCACATGGACCTCCAGTTAGCAACATTGACAATCCACAAGCCACACGTATACTGATCGATAGCAAACTCTTCGCCTATACAAGGAAACATACCAAATTCCTCCTCCAATAGGTTTACACGATTGGAGTTGACATTAGGCATAATGGCTAAATTATTCACTTCTTTCATGTAAGAGATAAGGGAGGTACTTAACTTTATTTGTCACCCCTCTGAAGATTGCTCTGAAGACAAAAGACAATGCCCTTCTAAGTGATGTCTCGAATTTCAAAAAATCTCTCCCATTAACATATTCCTCTTTGTTGTAGCGTTTCTTAACAAAGACATGATTGGAGAATGTAAAGGTGAAAACTACAATATAGAAAATTGTGCAACAGACAAAACTACAAATCCAATATTTAAAGAAATTGGAGAGTTGGATGTGGCACTCTCCTATTGGGATAACATGAATGTGACGCTTCATCTTCGGGGATGGAAGGGGGCAGCTAAACATTACAACCAAAAAAATATAAACACATCTACACTAATCATGTGGCTCAATAATATCAAGCCACTTGGCACAATCAAGAAACGAGCATATGGCAGGAAAAAACTTTAATCAGCATGTCTGTGATGAAGTTCAACTTCCTAAGCCAAGAAGCCATCAACCTTTGATGAAGATCCCCTTTGTATAGCATTAAGGTCCTCTACGAGTAGCAACAATTTCAACCAAGAGCAAACCTATCATTAAAGTTGCAACATCAAATGATTACAAAATCAAAAGAATCTAATTCCTGAATAGGTGTCAGCTTTTCGCTTCACCATTGTAGAGCCACCACAACAATCAACACATTCAACATATTCATTCATTGCAACCATTCACAAATTTGTTGATCGTTAAGGACACTTCTAATGTATTACAAATACCTGTAAAAAACCACAAGCAAAGAGATTCTAAATTCAAAACTCTCAATTTTAAAATTTAGGGTCAAGAAACTTATAAACTATCACCAGTGAAATCTTCATATTGCTGAGCAAACCGGCATCACGGTTTTTCTCTTAATGGTTTTCCACACAAAATTATTCCAATTATTCTTCTCTTTTTCCATACACAGTTTCCTTAATTTCTACATCAATTCATCAATAAAAAGAGATCTCGTCCTTTGACTATTTTTGAAATTTCGGAAATAACACACAGAAGAAAATAAGGATGGAAATGAAGTTGGTATTACTTATAGAGCCCAAAGATTGATGCTAGGTTGTCTAATCAAATAAAATTGTTACACCACAGTTCTAAGAAGCGCTGTAGACAAAAAATGAAATATATCTACAAGATGACAAAGGTCAAGGAATGAATGGACCAAGCTACAACTAAAACAATATCAGAGGAATATTAATCATGAAATATTTCTTTAATGGATATCTATGACAAATGATCCAATCACTAATAACTCCACAACATAATGACAATTATGGTCCCATTTTTCATGGCTGTAATTTGATATATCTTTTGTACTTTCCGGAAATTTAGTTGCATACCAGATGAAGTACTCGCACTAGCTAGTCCTCTGATAAAATGCTTAGAAAAGCCATCTTCACAGCAATAAAACCAGGATTCCATCAGATCCATGCAATTTTCAAGGTTTCACTTACTATTCTCACAAACAAACTACTAAATCTGGACACAATCTAAAGGGGAAGACAATTGCATCGATTCCTAACAAGAAAAGGACATCGATTCCTAACAAGAACGTGATGTCAGTTCTAAGAAGAAGAGTGTATATCTCATAGTTGCCTGACAATGTGAAGTATTTATATCGTTTAAGGCTTAAATTACTGATTCAGCATCCTTTCACTCAAAATTACTAAATACAAATATCAGCAGCCTACCTTTTCTTTCCAGAGCTCCTCCTTTGTTTCAAGAAAACTACTGGGTAGATCATTTAGCAGTTCATTTATTTATCTTGTT
Source organism: Apostasia shenzhenica (assembly GCA_002786265.1). Lineage (NCBI taxonomy): Eukaryota > Viridiplantae > Streptophyta > Magnoliopsida > Asparagales > Orchidaceae > Apostasia > Apostasia shenzhenica. The sequence continues at coordinate 1,503,555 of KZ454830.1, forward strand.
GAGATTAAACCAATTTATAAAGATTTTATATATCACCAAAAAGCTGGTACTTGAGCTGAAATTCTAGTTGGCAAGCTCCATTTTTCAGCACAAAAGGTGCAGACGAGGATCTAATGCAATTCTATTTAGGCATCAACCACAAGTCCAAAACTGATAGATCTTAGATTCAATGATATCCAAAATTAAAGTTTAACCAACAAAGAAAGAAAAGCAGAAAACTTTCTCGACACTTAAGCCCAAAATACTCCCGTAAGACTCACCGAGAAGCCGCATCCGCAGAGATTCAGAACCGTCAGGCTCCTCCAATGCTCCGCGAAACTGGAGACCCCATCCCTTGTCGCGGAAGGCGCGAGATTCGACCTCAAAAGCCTCGTGAAAACGCCAATCCCATCGTTCTGCTGCCCCGACCCCGACGCCTTGTACATCGTCACTACCCGCAGCGGTTCCCTCAGCTTCATGACCTTCATCTCCACACCGACAAGTACCTCTTCCTCATCGCCTCCGCTCTCACGGAGATCGATGAGAACAGTGTCTTGGGGCGGCGGAAGCGCGACCATGAGCTGCGACTGAAGGCGGAGGGCGACCTGCTCCTCGTCGTCACCGGCAGACCACTCCAGGTCAATCCTAAATCCGAGCTCGTTGGACGACGGTCGCGGATCCGGAGACTGAGCCCGGGACTGCGGCGGCGGGGAAGTTGGGCAGGGATCGCCGGCATTGTCGCCGTAATCGCCATAGTCGAGAGTGAGACGGAAGATCTCGGAAGAGCGCTTCCAGCCCAGGCCCCATGACATGGCCACAGAGAACTGCTTTCAGGACTCCCCCAGCGTAGGGCTTCTTCCGTCTGTGCTCACGGAGAGCTTCAGTTTTATTTTGCAGAGCTTCTTACATTTACAGTTTAGACCCTCGATAAATATTTATTGCATAATTATCCCTTCAGAGCTTCGTCCCAAACTGCCCTTTGTTGAAAGTTTTTTTTTTGGAATTTACATACAGAATACCAAATTTTTTACAAATTACGTATTTTATTATTTTTTAATAAATATTACATATATCACACTTTGCTTATGAGTTTTACATTTCTATTATAACAATAAAAATATAAAAAGAGTATGATATGTATAATATTTACTAAAAGATGATAAAATGTATAATTTGTGAAGAATTTAGTGTACTGTATGTAAATTCTTTTTTTTTTCAAAAAATACTACATTTTACATAAATTTTATCATAAAAAATTAGAGATATTTATCTATGAGATGAAAAATAATAAATAATTACACTTTAATTCTTTGAATTTGAATATTTATCCTATCACCATAAAAGTAATTAACGCATTAATTTCTTATTTTTAGAAAGTATTTAGTTTAATGTTATTTTAATATTATATTATATTATATTATATAAATATCATAGTGAGAATTCTATAATTTTTTAAAAAATTATTTAAAAATATCATTAAATTAAATATTTTCAAATTAAATAATTATTTTTTAATAATATAATTTTATATTAAAATAATATTAAATTAAATATCCCTTAAATTAAATTAATGTATAAACTATATTACTTGTTTATAGTCAAATGATAATAAATAAATATTTACATTAATTGTGTTAAAATGTTGTTGTTTTTTTTTTTACATAAATTTTGCATTAGTTAACAGTGTAGTTACCTATACTTAGGAGGCATGTGCAAATGCCTCAAAAAAAAATTTATTTTCATTTTTTTTCATACTATTACCACATTTATTTTTCATATTCTAGAGAGCAAATATAGTAGATGAGATTTTTTCTTTTGGTTATTTCGCCATTTGCATCAAAAGGGCAACATTATAATAAAAACATTTTAACGGCTTCTGTTTGAAATTTTGGCTTGACTTTCTCTTCTAGAAAGAACTTTGGCTTGACTTAATGGGAGGAGGCGATTTTTGCATTTTTTTTCTGGGTCGGTTTAGCACGACGGCTACAGGGGCGGCTACACAACAGGTTTAGTTTGAGTTTTCATAATTAATTTAACAGATTTTATGACGATTTTATATTTATATTTTCTTTTTAACTCAAATATTTATTAACAATAGAACTTAAATTTCTATTCAATCCACTCAAAAAAATCAAACTTGAAAATTTTAAACTCAAAACGAGATCAATATATTTGCAGTCGACTCATTAACAGCCCAAACCCCCACATATCTCATAGTTAAATATATTTGAGCTAGAGAAGTAATGAAATGAGTAAACTCCTGTGAAGTACTCAAGTTATACAGATTTCTAAAATCAAAACGAACAATATCTCTAATATTTAGATCACGGAATATTACATATAATCTTATATTTACTTATTTACTACTAACTAATGATGCTTTAACTTGAATTTGATAAATAAATGTAGAGGACGAAGTTATACTCGATAAAATGAAGCAACAAAAGTGCGGAACTTACAGAACAAAGTTCCTTATTTTCCTTAAATCTGAGATATGTGCATCATAAACTTTCTCTTCTATCATCAGATTCTGTGCAAGAAGCCTTCAAGTGACCTCCCAACTCTTTCAACAAAGAGTAAAGCATCCTCTTCTTAAATTCACCACCTAACATGTGAGCCTCGCTCAAGCAGTCACCATGACTGTTATCCACTCCAAGCAAGCTTACCCCTGCATCTTTCTGCAAGCATTTCTCCTTCATCTTCTTCCTTACCTTCTCCACCTCTACCCAGTTCCCTTCGGCAGCCCATATATTCGAAAGAAGGATATACGACCCAACCTCCTCTGGCATGGTTTCAATAAGTTTCTTCCCTATAAATTTCCCAATCTCCCAGTTAGAATGATTCCAGCAGGATGACATCAATGCTCCCCATAATTCCTTCGTTGGCATCTCTGTCAATCCCTCCACAAACTCTGCACTATCTTGCAGCAAACCAGAGCGGCCAAGGAGATCAACCAAGCACCCAAAATGCTCCATCGAAGGCTTCATGTTGTGGACATCAACCATGCGTCTGAAGCACCAGAAACCCTCGAGAACAGAACCAGATTGTGCGCATGCGCTAAGAATGCAAACAAAAGTAGCTTCATTTGGCTGTGAACTACTCCTTTCCATTGCCGTGAAAAGCTCGAGAGCCTCATTGGTCTGGCCATGAAGGCCGTAGCTCATGATCATTGAATTCCATGAAACGGTGTTCCGTTCCGGCATTTCATCAAACACCTTCTTTGCCAATTCGATTGCACCACACTTTGCATACATTGTCATGAGAGCAGTCCAAAGGAGCACATCGGGTTCTCCTGAACCAGCTCTAATCAGAGAATGAATCCATTTACCAGTATCAAGCTTACCGAGATTAGCACAAGCAGTAAGCACGCTGACAAAGGTGGCCTCGTTAGGCTTTGCCTCTCTTCTGAAAATCATCAGATCAAAGAGATCTAAGCACTCTCTGTAACACTTCACCCGTGTGTAGAGTGCCAGCATTACATTCCAAGAAACCAAATTTCTCTCCGGCATACTATCAAAAAGCTCCCGAGCAATCGAAACCTCTCCAATCTTTGCATGCCCATCGATCATCGTGTTCCATGAGACAATATCTCTCTCAGGCATCAGCCAGAAGAGTTCTCTGCCAGCATCCATGTTGCCATTTCCAACGTATCCGGCAATCATAGCATTCCAGCTGACAACATCCCTCTCCGGCATTTCATCAAACACCTTCCGAGCAGCGACTAACATCTCATTCTTAACATAGCCATCGATCATCGTGTTGTAAGTCACCATATCGCGTTCAGCCGCATCAAGGGAGAGGAAAATCTTCTCAGCGGCTACAATGTCGCCAAAGGAAGCATACATATGGAGGAGGGAGTTGCTGACGAAGACATCTGAGGCGAACCCAAGCTTGGTGATGCGAGCGTGAGTGGTTTGACCATCAAGAGGAAGATTGAGGCGGGAGAAGAGCTTGGACAGGAGAGGGAAGGTGAAGTGGTTCGGAGCCACGAAGGCGGGGAGGACCAGTCGACGATAGAAGGTGTTGGCGGCTGCCGGGAGGCCGACAGCGAGGAAAGAGCGGATGAGTGTGTTTGCAGCAAAGGCATCGGGGTGGGGGAGAATGAAGAAAAGGGAGACGGCGAGGGGGAGGGAGGAGGGGACTGAGGAGAGGGCGAGAAGGGCGCGGCCGGCGGCGTATGGGTGGAAAAGAAGACCGCAAACGAGGAGTTGGGCGAGGATTTGATGGAGAGCAACGGAGTCGCGGCGACTTCGGAAGAAGTCGAGGGCGCGGAGGAGGGGATGGGTCAGACTCAGGGGGGTCGAAAACGGGTGGGCTAAATATTTCTGCTCCGACAGTCGGTGCCGGATTCCGGCGAGAGGTTGGCGGCGGTGCGAGAGGGCAGAAAAGGTTCGGTTTAGGTGGCCAGAGGTTCGGCGGGAAACGGTCATTCGTTCGAGTTTCGGCGGCCAAACAGTGTGGGCAGTTTAAATTAGGGGTATCAATTTCAATAATTTTAATAATTTTGATTTTAACAGTTTTAATACTGAATATCATAATTCATAATTTTTAATTTTTAACTCAAAAATTTAAATTTAAAAAAATTGATAATTTTATGAATAAATTTAAGGTGCCGTTTGGTACAATATTATCTTAATATTACATTATATTATTTAGAGAAAATAATTGCTTGATTTAATGATATTTACAAATAATCTTCTATTAGATTATAAAATTATTAGTCAAAAAATAACATCTAGATGTCATGATATCTATATTACATAACAGAAAATCAAAATAATAACGAACCAAATGCCCCCTAAATTAAAACGTGCAATTAAATTAAATTTTAATTTGATGTTGAGAATCTTGTTTTTTATGTCGCCGTAAATTAAGGTTACATGGTTTCCTTGTTCATGGGTCACATTTAAGATATATATAAAAATAAAATTGAATTAGTTTAATTTTTTAATTATTTTTTAAAAATATGTGATATGAAATAAACTGAATAAGTATTTATTTATTAAAAAATTATTAACTTTATCATGATTACTTATTATACAATAAATATATAAATATAAATAATATAATTGTTATGAAATATGCATTACATTAAATAAAATTAAATAATTATATATTATGATATTAGAGTTTTAAAATTATATATTACCATGTTATAATACAATTAATAATATGTTATAATACATATTGTATTTATTTACAAATATATTTACTTGTATATTATTAATATATAATTAATTTATAACTTATATAATTTAAATTATTATATAAAACTATTACAACAAATATATATTTTTAAAATTTTTAAAATATAAATATAATTATTATATTTTATAATATTTTATCACATAAAAAATAATATACATAATAAACTATTATATATAATTTTATTATTTATAAATAAAATAAATATATAATAATAATAATAATTTTATATACATGTCTAATTTCATTAAAATTATGAATTTTTCAAATACACAGTAATTTTTTCCAAACAGTTCAGCTTATGATGATAGCTTTTAATAACTGTTTATCAAACAGACAAAATAATTTTATTTAATAAATTTTTTTAATGCAGCTGTATAATACACTACTTCTTTATACAGCATAGTAATGCCAAGCAAAATCTTAAACTCTCGGGTGATTTGATTTGAGTAAGATTTGGACTGAAAAATCATATAATTTAAACTTGGGCAAAGTTCACCCAGGTTCCTGAGTTTAGGGGTTAATATCACACAGGTCCACGTTTTTAAAATCCTATCATTCGGGTCCCTAAGTTTTCAAAAAATATCATCTGGTCCTTTTTATTTTTTTATTATTAAAAAATATACAAAATTACCATTATACCCTTGCCCTTCCTCTCTCCTTCAGATCCGGCAGTGCAAGCGATTTTGCATTTTTTTTCTGGGTCGGTTAGCACGACGGCTAACAGGGCGGCTACACAACAGGTTTAGTTTGAGTTTTCATAATTAATTTAACAGATTATGACGATTTATATTTATATTTTCTTTTTAACTCAAATATTTATTAACAATAGAAACTTAAATTCTCTATTTCAATCCACTCAAAAAATCAAACTTGAAAATTTTAAATCAAAACGAGATCAATATATTTTGCAGTCGACTCATTAACAGCCCAAACCCCCACAATCTCATAGTTAAAATATTGAGCTAGAGAAATAATGAAATGAGTAAACTCCTGTGAAGTACTCAAGTTATACAGATTTCTAAATCAAAACGAACAATATCTCTAATATTTAGATCACGGAATATTACATATAATCTTATATTTACTTATTTACTACTAACTAATGATGCTTTAACTTGAATTTGATAAATAAATGTAGAGGACGAAGTTATACTCGATAAAATGAAGCAACAAAAGTGCGGAACTTACAGAACAAAGTTCCTTATTTTCCTTAAATCTGAGATATGTGCATCATAAACTTTCTCTTCTATCATCAGATTCTGTGCAAGAAGCCTTCAATGAACCTCCCAACTCTTTCAACAAAGAGTAAAGCATCCTCTTCTTAAATTCACCACCTAACATGTGACCTCGCTCAAGCAGTCACCATGACTGTTATCCACTCCAAGCAAGCTTACCCCTGCATCTTTCTGCAAGCATTTCTCCTTCATCTTCTTCCTTACCTTCTCCACCCTCTACCCAGTTCCCTTCGGCAGCCCATATATTTCGAAAGAAGGATATACGACCCAACCTCCTCTGCATGGTTTCAATAATGTTTCTTCCCTATAAATTTCCCAATCTCCAGTTAGAATGATTCCAGCAGGATGACATCAATGCTCCCCATAATTCCTTCGTTGGCATCTCTGTCAATCCCTCCACAAACTCTGCACTATCTTGCAGCAAACCACGAGCGGCCAAGGAGATCAACCAAGCACCAAAATGCTCCATCGAAGGCTTCATGTTGTAGACATCAACCATGCGCTCTGAGAAGCCCAAAACCCTCGAGAACAGAACCAGATTGTGCGCATGCACTAAGAATGCAAACAAAAGTAGCTTCATTGGCTGTGAACTACCCTTTCCATTGCCGTGAAAAGCTCGCGAGACCCTCATTAGTCTGGCCATGAAGCCGTAGCTCATGATCATTGAATTCCATGAAACGGTGTTCCGTTCCGGCAATTTCATCAAACACCTTCTTTGCTAATTCGATTGCACCACACTTTGCATACATTGTCATGAGAAGCAGTCCAAAGGAGCACATCGGGTTCTCTGAACCAGCTCTAATCAGAGAATGAATCCATTTACCAGTATCAAGCTTACCGAGATTAGCACAAGCAGTAAGCACGCTGACAAAGGTGGCCTCGTTAGGCTTTGCCTCTCTTCTGAAAATCATCAGAATCAAAGAGATCTAAGCACTCTCTGTAACACTTCACCCGTGTGTAGAGTGCCAGCATTACATTCCAGAAACCAAATTTCTCTCCGGCTAACTATCAAAAAGCTCCGAGCAATTGAAACCTCTCCAATCTTTGCATGCCCATCGATCATCGTGTTCCATGAGACAATATCTCTCTCAGGCATCAGCCAGAAGAGTTCTCTGCCAGCATCCATGTTGCCATTTCCAACGTATCCGGCAATCATAGCATCCAGCTGACAACATCCCTCTCCGCATTTCATCAAACACCTTCCGAGCAGCGACTAACATCTCATTCTTAACATAGCCATCGATCATCGTGTTGTAAGTCACCATATCGCGTTCAGCCCGCATCAAGGGAGAGGAAAATCTTCTCAGCGGCTACAATGTCGCCAAAGGAAGCATAACATATGAGGAGGGAATTGCTGACGAAGACATCTGAGGCGAACCCAAGCTTGGTGATGCGAGCGTGAGTGGTTTGACATCAAGAGGAAGATTGAGGCGGAGAAGAGCTTGGACAGAAGGGAAGGTGAAGTGGTTCGGACCACGAAGGCCGGGAGAGGACCAGTCGACGATAGAACGGGTTGCGGCTGCCGGAGGCCGACAGCGAGGAAAGAGCGGATGAGTGTGTTTGCAGCGAAGGCATCGGGGTGGGGAGAAATGAAGAAAGGGAGACGGCGAGGGGAGGGAGGGGACTGAGGAGAGGGCGAGAAGCGCGGCGGCGGCGTATGGGTGGAAAAGAAGACCGCAAACGAGGAGTTGGGCGAGGATTTTGATGGAGAGCAACGGAGTCGCCGCGACTTCGGAAGAAGTCGAGGGCGCGAGGGATGGGTTCAGACTCAGGGGGGTCGAAAACGGGTGGGCTAAATATTTCTGCTCGACAGTCGGTGCCGGATTCCGGCGAGAGGTTGGCGGCGGTGCGAGAGGGCAGAAAAGGTTCGGTTTAGGTGGCCAGAGGTTCGGCGGGAAACGGTCATTCGTTCGAGTTTCGGCGGCTAAACAGTGTGGGCAGTTTAAATTAGGGGTATCAATTTCAATAATTTTAATAATTTTGATTTTTAACAGTTTAATACTGAATATCATAATTCATAATTTTTAATTTTTAACCAAAAATTTTATTTAAAAAAAATTGATAATTTTATGAATAAAATTTAAGGTGCCGTTTTGGTACAATATTATCTTAATATTATATTATATTATTTAGAAGAAAATAATTGCTTGATTTAATGATATTTACAAATAATCTTCTATTAGATTATAAAATTATTAGTCAAAAAATAACATCTAGATGTCATGATATCTATATTACATAACAGAAAATCAAGATAATAACGAACCAAATGCCCCCTAAATTAAAACGTGCAATTAAATTAATTTTTAATTTGATGTTGAGAATCTTGTTTTTAAATTAAGGTTACATGGTTTCCTCGTCTCTGGGTCACATTTTAAATTATATATAAAAATAAAATTGATTTAGTTTAATTTTTAATTATTTTTTAAAAATATGTGATATGAAATAAACTGAATAAGTATTAATTTATTAAAAAATTATTAATTTTTATCATGATTACTTATTATACAATAAATATATAAATATAAATAATAAATTGTTATGAAATATGCATTACATTAAATAAAATTAAATAATTATATATTATGATATTAGAGTTTTAAAATTATATATTACCATGTTATAATACAATTAATAATATGTTATAATACATATTGTATTTATTTACAATATATTTACTTGTATATTATTAATATATAATTAATTTATAACTTAATATAATTTAAATTATTATATAAAACTATTACAACAAAATATATATTTTTAAAATTTTTTAAAATATAAATATAATTATTATATTTTATAATATTTTATCACATAAAAAATAATATACATAATAAACTATTATATATAATTTTATTATTTATAAATAAAATAAATATATAATAATAATAATAATAATAATAATAATAATAATAATAATAATAATTTTATATACATGTCTAATTTCATTAAAATTATGAATTTTTCAAATACACAGTAATTTTTTCCAAACAGTTCAGCTTATGATGATAGCTTTAATAACTGTTTATCAAACAGACAAAATAATTTTATTAACAAATTTTTTAATGCAGCTGTATAATACACTACTTCTTTATACAGCATAGTAATGCCCAAACAAAATCTTAAACTCTCGTGTGATTTGATTTGAGTAAGATTTGGACTGAAAAATCAATAAAATTT